>CM032233.1:97022500-97117500 GCA_019009955.1 Riptortus pedestris
CCGAGATATTTACATTTTTATAAAGTGTAACGGACGAGCTATGGTTCCCGCTGCAAGCTAGTTCGGCCGTTTCCGTAAGTGTTTGGCTCTCGTATGGAGATTTCTCTATTGTATAACTTTACATAGGAAATCTGCTTAGTTTACGCAGCCCCTGCGCGACGGACTTTTTAACTAGAGGGGGTGTATGAACAAAGGCCGCCAGTACGGGGGCGGCTGGGAAGGTTTTATTCCTCATCAACATCTCCTTACATAATTCAATTCATTTCTTGGCGGCCGACTTTTACACCGATCCACCGAGGCTATTGGTTCCGCGGCACAAACAGGTTTTATAATGCACGGGGGCCTTTTTACGAGCTGAGGAATGGGTAGGCCGCCTCCCAGCCCCTTCCTTCTTCGCTCTTTTTTTTACATATATATATTTATTTTTTTTGACTTAGGAGGAGCCACAAATCATTAATCCCAGTTATTGACTTCAAATCTCATAGTATACACACGTGGCTGAAATATAAGAGCAACTGGTCAAATCTTTAGTGGATTAGAAAACTCCTCATGTCATTTAGATGTTCTACTGATTTGCACAGGCTTTCTGTTCAAGGGGTCATCTCGTCCAAAAAAAATCTAATTTTCGGTACTTCTGCAGTCTGGCTATTGCCAATATAGATTTTATTCCGAAGGCTAAAATACAAAACAAAAAGTCCGTCAAGCAGGTTCTGCCTCATCTAATTTGAACTAACTTTCCCACATGCCGGAATGCTGCCTTCTCAAATTTTCTATTTAACTACTAATAGTTAGCCTATATAATATACAATTTAATTGGACATGAGACGATTAGTGATACAATTGTGGAGGGGGTTACTCATGGATGAAAAAAAAATAATACGAATAATTTGCTTAATATTAAAATTAGAGAAATAGTGCATAAAGCACAAATGTTGAGGTATTAAATGATTAACAAGAATGAGTATGTAATATTTTTCAGTCCTAGTCTAAATGGTGGAGATATACCCATTTTAGTAGATTTCTCTTAGGGTTGCTATTGAGATTGTACTCATGATGGGTTTTCAAAACATTTCTACAAATGACAATCGATCCTACTTAGAAGATGACGAAAATGAGGTCCGTTCAAAATTTATATATAAGGCTCTAGCGGTCGAAATTTTTGTCTAATCGATACCAAACTCGATATTTAAACTTTTGATGTAAAAATGAAGCTTAAGTTCGTTAACGGCTAAAATCGGACATGTGGGAGGGGAGCATAGAGGTGGAATTTCGAAAATTCAAAATAACTTCGTTATTATGCGTCGCATCGAGAAATTGGGATTGCCTGATTTCTATTTAGAAAAATATACTACTAAATGTTAGTAAAATATGAAAGTTTTTCTTTCGGGAGGAAATGTCAAGATGAGTAAGAAAATATTATGACAGGCCATCCTACTGCTTCCTAGGATTTAATGTTCCCTCCCGGACGACGACTTAAAAATAGTAGTAGTGATTACCAGCTTGTAGAAGGCATCCCAAGAGTTAGGGATATCCTAGAAAATTAGCATTTCTATGAAAGAGTGAGAATCAGAAGAATAGTAAGCCCTAATAGGAAGTTATCAAAATTATGCCACTGAGACAGTTAAAATTCTCTGCATTATCTTGTATTTCCTCAGTTGCCTCAAATATATACACGAACTCTGAGTCAAATATTTTCAGTTCCTTGTAAGAAGTAAAGGAAGTATTATAATCGCAAGAATTTTTGGATTTCGGATTTCAAAAGTATTATACTTTTTAACATACTGTAAAACAATTTTCATTAGTTTCTGGAGGGCGTCCGTAGGTATGAATGTGTATAGCAAAACTTGGCTAGCCTTAGAATGAAAATAGAAATTTCCTATTTACGATTGTTGTAACCATTTATTTCCCGCTTACGCTCAAGTTGATTGTTTCTTTCTTTTCTCTAGTTTAGAAATGCAGAAGAGCTTTTCTGTAAACAGGACAAGTATTACACTCACAAAAGCCAAAGGGTTTCATTGTCAACACTATTCCCGCTTTAAGGAACTCGAGATATTGAAAATTAAGAGGCCGTAAATCTCGACCATTTGCGGCAACATAAAAGAAACGAATTATACTTATGCATACACAATGTTTTCATTCACTATAAACAATATAAGAGAACCGTTGTTTCGTTTTATCTTTTATTCATATAGGAATGCCTTTACTGCTCATATTTTTTTTTCAATTATTTTTAACTGTGTCAATGGGACAAATTTATATATCTGCTTTAAAATTACAAATCACACTTTTGAGGGACCACATATTATTTTTGTGAGATTTCTACCTTCAAAGACGACCTGAGAAGTTTACTATCTTTCTGTCTGCCTGTCTGTCTCTCTCTATCTCTCTCGCTCTCTCTGTCTGTCTGTCTCTCTCTCGCGCTCTCTCTGTCTGTCTGCTCTCTCTCTCTCTCTCTCTCTCTCTCTCTCTCTCTCTCTCTCTATATATATATATATATATATATATATATATATATATATACACACACACACACACACACACACACACAATCTTCAACATTTCCGTTATCTCCTGTGTAGAATCCATGGTCATGAAAATTCCCAATTTATCCGTTATTATGAGTCAAATCGAAAAATTGTTGCTCTACAATTGGAGTTCAATACATTTTTTCGTAACTCAAATAGGGAGTAATTCGAGAAGATTTGGTGAGGTATCACTAGTGTGCTTTGCTTACGCAGCCCCTGCGTGACGCACTTTTATCAGATTTCCCCTATGGGAAATCAGCTATTGTCCAACCAGGTCCGTTCAAAATTATATATATATGTATGTTAACACTCTAGCGGTAGCAATTTTTGTTTAATCGTCACCAAACTCGGTATTTAATCGTTTTATGTAAAAACAAAGATCAAGGTCGTTAACGGCTGAACTCAGACCAGTGGGAGGGCGGATTGTTTGAAAATTCGAAATATCTCCGTTACTATACGTCGGATCGAAAAATTGCATAGAACCAATCTTTTTGTAAATTACATTTACTATAAATAATGTTATATACATTTATTCTCTATCTTGAATATTAACCGAGATATTTGCATTTTTATTAAGTGTGTGCGCGGCTATTGTCGGGTTTCCGGATTAGTTCGGCCGTTTCCGTAACTGTTCGGCACTCGTGTAACCTAATCTCTCTCCGTTCTTGCATTCTAACCTTTTACTTTGGGAGATATATGCAAATACGTTCTGTTGATGCCTCCCCCTCCCCCATATTCAAGATGGTGATGTGTTAGCAGTATGAAGATTTCTCTATTGTAAAACTTCACATGGGAAATCTGCTTAGTGTACGCAGCCCCTGGGTGACGGACTTTTTATTCCGTACTAGGTGAGTAGTTGTTGGCGCGTTGTGGGCTAATTGTCTGGGGAGCCTGGCCGGCATTGGTAGAGTGAGGCCGAGGCATAGCTGATACAATAGAGAAGGCGGAAATCTAGTTTCTGTCCTTGATGAGTGGCCGTCTCTACAGGCTAAGCTACTCACAGCTCAAGACCACTATATACTACTGCCGCCTTTCCCCCTCTCCCGCTCAACCTCATCACAGCCATGAGCTGGCTGGCCAAATATTATATCTGATAACGGATAAGGGGAAACGAAGTGGTCCTTTAAATTGTATCTACGAATTTCGAATATCTTTTGGGGGTTTCAAGCAATTCTTGTATGCTGTTTTAACAGATTTCCCCTAAGGAGATGAGGAAAATGAGACCCATTCAAAATTATATATATATATATATATATATATATATATATATATATATATATATATATACATATATGTGTGTGTGTGTGTGTCTGTTAACGCTCTAGCGGTCGCAATTTTTGTTTAATCGTTACAAACTCTATATTTAAATGTTTTATGTAAAACTAAAAATCAAGTTCTTGAACGGCTGAAATCGGACCAGTGGGTCTTACATACCTCATCTTTGGCAAAACCAAGCAATGGTTTTTGTGTAGCCGATCGTAAATTACTATCACAGAGGACAGAATGCCTCGACTCTTCATTTGCAGCGAGTTCCGACTACTGAATGACGGCTAATATACGAAAATATTTGTGTTTTACCCATTTAAACCTTACGTGAAGAAATTATATAATAAGGGGTACATTATCTTTAATCTTCTAAGTATTTGCCTTTTATAATTACGTACGTCCTCTCTATAATTAATAATTATATTTTATGTATTTATGACTACCATCTTCCTGACATAAACGAATATAACTAAAACTTAAAGCTGTCCCACTACGTTCTTCGATAAAGCAAGCTGGCCCACAGGTAAAGCAAGCTTAAAACAGAAAACTGGCTATTAAAACATGTATAGCTAATAGTTGACACTCAGATTAGAGGTAAGAAGGTCAGAGGGACAATCAGCTGGTATTAAACTGATACCAACCTGTAATTACAGCATAATAAGAGTCATTTTCTTAGAACTGCTGCCGTTAAAAGATCCGCTTGTTTAGATGAAAAAAGAGTAGCTGTTAACAGAGGTACATTCACAACCTTCACATAGCTTATGGCAACCAAACACCTTTCTTCCTTGAAAACGTATAATGACCGCAATGAAAATTATAACCAAATGATTTTTTATGCGAGTGCCAGAAAGCACCTAGACCGTTTTGCCGACAAGCCTGTCAAGTTTATTATCTTTCTCAAGACATACTAATAAAAGGTCTATTAGCCCCATAAACACTTTTTTTTTTAATTTAAAGTCCGCTTCAAAGACAACACATGTAATTTGATCTGAAACTAAATTCTAATACTATTTGAATTTCTGCTCATTTAAATGATTATAGTACTCCCTAGACTTCTTCCTACCACAAAAGTCACGATCACCAGTCTGAAGAAGGCAGCTGAACCAGTGAAGCAAATAGCCAATGAAAGAGTCGACGAAGAAATATAAAAGTCCGTCACGCAGGGGCTGTGTTAACTAAGCAGATTCCCCACCTGCGTTACGTGTTTTCATTTATCTCAAAAAATAAAAGTCCACGAGAACAATATTTGGTATTTAGGCTTCAAATAAAGTGTTTCATAACAGAATAGCCATATTGTTAATATGACATGAGTAGGAGTGGGGTTTACTTAAGACCAAAACTAAAAACTGCAAATATCTCGGTTACTAATGAAGATAGTTAAAAAATGTATATAATAACTAGGGCTAGGATTCCTATGTAAATACATATTTGCTACTGACTTCGATATCACCTTATATCAACTCATAGTATATGTTTTAACGCAATTGGGATCAAATTAAGCCAATTTAATTTTACATATTATTACATATTTGACTAAATTTACATATTTCTTACATACTTTGGGAATTTTTACATATTTTACTCCATATTTGTTAATTTTTCTATTTCTTTACAACAAAACTCAATAACGAGTGCATGAAGAAAATGTTTTCACAAGAATTGGCCCTTCTATTGCCACTGCTTCTTAGAACCAAACCCTACAAAACAATTCTGAGATTCCATCTCCCTTGGTTTTGGCTCTGAATAAACAAAACCAAACCTATTTCATAATTAGTGTTTATTTGTGAGTGGTAAAGTGCGTGCCACTCTTGTCAAACACGATTTGAAAATTGTATTTTGTGATTAATTCAATTTTCATTTTTGTCGAAATGGGGAAAGTCGCAAGGAAAAACAAAGAACGAGTTTTAAAATATCTTTGTGAGTTTCCAAACGAAACATTCAGGGGTGATGGAGAACTGTTATATTGTTCTTGCTGTGACAAGGCTGTATCCACTACACAACGACTCCAAGTAACCAAACACATTGGCACAGGATCTCACAAATCGAACAAAGAGAAAAAGTCAAACCTGAAGCAAAGTTTCATCACACCATCTACCTCATGCGGAGACAGTAAGTCCACCTTTTATACAGATTTATATCGAGCGTTTGTGCAGGCTGACATTCCGTTAAGCAAAATTAATAATCCGTCTCTTAAAGTTTTTTTGGAAAAGTACATTGGAAAAAAATACCTGATGAATCCACCTTGAGAAAAAACTATCTACAAGATATATATCAAGAAACTCTTGCCAAAATACGGGAAAATATCAAGGAGGGGCCAATTTGGGTCTCAGTTGACGAGACAACCGATGTTGAAGGCCGGTACATTGCGAATATTATTGTTGGAAGTCTCTGCCCAGATTCTTTTTCAAAACCATTTCTTTTAAATTGCCAGGAGTTAGAAAAATGCAATCATGCAACAATCGCACGGTTTTTCAACGACTCTATGAGTCTTCTTTGGCCAAACGGTGTACTACACGAAAAAGTCTTCTTGTTTTTATCAGATGGAGCTCCGGACATGGTCAAAGCAGGAAAGCATCTTAAAGTATTTTCCCCCAAAATGCTTCATGTCACATGCCTCGCTCACGTATTTCATCGTGTAGCTGAATCAGTTCGGTCTGCTTTTCCTGAGTTAGACTCATTGATCTCATCAATAAAAAAGATTTTTTTTAAAAGCTCCAAGCCGAGTTGAAATTTTCAAAGAAAGTTATCCTGAGCTGTCTTTACCTCCGCGACCTGTAGTTACCAGATGGGGAACTTGGCTGCTCTGTACTACTGCACCAATTTCGACAAAATAAAGGACGTCGTATCAAAATTGGATGGCGAATCAGCCTCAGCCATTTCGCAAGCTCAGAATTTGTTGGAAAACCCGAATTTAAAAAATAATTTGGCATTTATTTCCTGCAATTGTGCTCACATCCCTTCCACTATAACGCAGCTCGAATCCCAGAATGTGCCTCTATTGTAAAATATAGAAATTGTTAATGAAGCGATTCGCAAAATGGAAGACGTCTCAGGAGAAATAGGAAATAGGATCCACGCGAAACTACAAGATGTCTTAAAAAAAATCCTGGCTGGAAAGATATGCTGCTGATTGCAGACATCATAAGTGGAAAGGAGGTGACAGCAAAGCTTTCAGTTGAATGGAACCCTTCTGAAATAGCCGCTTTCCGAAACGCTCCAGTTACATCAGTTGACGTCGAACGCTCATTCAGCAGATTCAAGTCGATACTAAGGCCCAATCGACGTAGTTTTACGTTTGAAAATTTGAAAATGCATTTAGTCTCAAACTTTTTTCCTTACAGTGATTAAAAAGTTTTTGTTTTTGTATTTTTATGTTTAAAATAAAACCGTTTTTGTCTTGTAATAAAAAAATGAGAGTAAAAACTGTTTTAGAAGGTTATTCACTGTTTACATATTTCACTAATTTTACATAATTATTTACATATTTGTATCAAAATCAATACATATATATTTACATATTTGGCATTTTTAATTACATGAAAATCCTAGCCCTAATAATAACATTTATAGAACATTACATTTTCAATAAGATTGGTTCTATACAATTTTTTAATCAAACGCATAATAACGAAGATATTAAGAAGTTTAAAACGGCCCTCCCCCCCCCCCCACAGATTTGCACGAAAAGTTGTAGTGTTTAGTACCTAATGAAAAACCATTTCTCACTCGTTCGTCCAAAAAAAAGAAGTCAAAGTTTGTCTGAACGTCTTGAGTTATTCCCAAGATATACATTTCAAGTAGCCCCGTGGCTCAGTTCATAGTGCTTTCTTTTTGTAACCGGAAATCTCAAAATCGAATCTCGCCTGGAATGAATTTTTTTCTGGATTTTTTTTTTTTTAATTTTTTGCTTCTAGGGCGTTTATTTAATATTAATAAATAAACAAAAGTTTTTTTTTTTTTTTTTAATTATTGACATTTAATTTTTAGCGTGTTCCATATATGTAAAGAAAACTCGAATGCTTTCTGTCAAAAATATAATTTGTATAAGGAAATATTTAATATTATACAAGAAATATATCAATAATTCAATACATAAGTATATAACAATTATCAATAATAAATCAGTCATTTTAATAATATTTTTAAACGGATATTTAATAATATTTTTATTCAACTTTACCCGTTTATTTGTTATTATTTTATTTTACAATTAATAAAGATATTTAAAATTTTCTAGCTCTAGTCATAAAAATATTCTTTAACAGTTTTATACGTTAGAGCTATATTTTCATTATGCTTGGCCTTGGATCACTGACGTATATTTCTATCATCAAGTTAAAAATGTTTTCAAGTATCTCAAAAACAGTTCGTATTAGATCGAAAATCATAAAATGTCATCTAGCATTAAAATTCATTATATTCTTCAACGCTGTTATCATCCGCAATAAAATTGTTAACTCGATGCAAAGTGCGTTCTCTCGCTTTAACAGAATAGGTTTTTCATTAGATACTAAACACTAAAAAATTTTCGTTCAAATAGGTGGGGGGAAGGCCATGCAATACCCTTGTTAGGGGAGGTCTGCTCAGGCCTATTTTTGGGGAGGTTTCTGAGCGACGACTAAGGTGGTACTTGTATCTGCACG
This sequence comes from Riptortus pedestris, assembly GCA_019009955.1. Lineage (NCBI taxonomy): Eukaryota > Metazoa > Arthropoda > Insecta > Hemiptera > Alydidae > Riptortus > Riptortus pedestris. Next base: position 97,030,935 of record CM032233.1, read on the forward strand.
TCCACTTGCATCTTGGGCAGACACAAATGCATGTTGGTCGGAGGAACCAAATGCCCAAATTAAAATGGGGTGGGCCGGGAGGCCCTGGCGCCTGGCCAGCCACATACTTTCCCCGGCCCATTGAAAAGGTGTCAAATAGACGAGGTAGTGGTTCTGACGGTAGTGAGTACAAATAAACGATTCACTTCTCGTTATTGTTGCTTATTGTAAAGATAGTAATCTAGAGGACGGGGCGCCCTCGGCCTTTGTCTGAGCCTCTATTGTCTGCCACCTTACCATTCTCCCCTCGAGAGAGAAACCTCGTCCACGACCGTTTTACATAAACTCTTTCCCTCCAACACCTCCTCACTTCACGCTCACCAAATCACAATTGTCACAATATATTCACTGCAGATGAGCCTAACTGATTCACGGCCTTTCAATATACACTCCTTCGAATTCTCTAAATTTAGAAAGGAAAAATGATAAGCCATTTGGAATTTCCACGTTATGGCTCTTATCAGACTGTATATCATATTTATATTATGTTTTCTGTGTGGTATTTATACTCCATTAACCCTGGAAAAGGGGAGTTTATTTGCTATTTGGCATTCCCTATACCTTCCTCATATTGATTCCATTGCTATACTTCTGTTTCTTTATACATTTTTAAGATATGGTGAAATGAAAGAGGTGCAGCTAATATAATCCAGATTAATTAAAATAAGTAAATACATTAAAGTCAATATAAAAATCAGTAAATGAAAGGCACTAGTCTATTATCGGGAGGCCACCCATTTAAAGACGATTATTAAATCATATTAAACAAAAAAAAAACACGTAATTGTTTAATATAAGGCTTCTAGAATTTATTTCATTGACAAAATGTATTTATAGATTAGAGTTAGGACAAAACAGGACGATGTCGCAGACATCGTCCGCCACATGAACTCAGCAAAGTAGATGTCCAAGTGGTGTACTAATTAATGATCATCAAGTGGTGTTTATGAACGATCACTCAAAGAAACCGAATGGCTATGGTAACCTAGTCAAGTATAAACAGTCAATAGCAATAACAGAGAATAGCGATAAGCAGTTTTGAACCAGTAAATATTATAGCTGTAAATAATGACTGGTCTCCAGTTAACCATTTTGTCGTTTATAAATTTTAGAAGTAATATTTTAAATAATAAAGTGATTTTCTTTAAATTATGATTTAATAATAGTCTTTAAATGGGTGGCCTCCCAATAAGTACCAATGAAATAACGGGATAACTCTAAAAATAAAAAGTCTTAAAAATCTTATTCTGGCCCTAATATTTTTATATGTTCTTAATAGTTTAATGGCGAGGGTCAACAATAAAAAACATTTTTTCGGCACAACCTTTATTCATACTCGCCTACATTTTTCGTGGCTTAAATACTACCTCTTCAGGAGCCTTCCATTTATGAAGTGCTCGTTCCCTCTAACGTTCGTTGCGACAGTCCTTCTCACTGGGGTCTTTAAATGGGTGGCATCCCGATAAACGATAAGTGCCAATGAAATAATGGGATAGCTAGTAAAAAAAAAGTAAAATAGTTATAATGAACTTTATAATAACGAAATAGCAAATGGAGATCAGATAAACTCGGAGAAGCTAATATTAAACAAGTTCTTTAAAAAAATTAGAGAACAAAGTTTGTTTTTCTAAAGACAATGCATTTTGTACTATACGTTTCAAAATTAGACAGAACGTATTTCACATTGTATTTTAAAATATTTTGTTTGAAATACTTCCATGGGCAAAAGGCTTTGACTCTTTTAGTTCCCGTTACCAGCCATTGATCTGACCGCTGACCTCCCATATAACCTATCCCAGGTCCTCCTTGGTTAACGAGGGTTGTAGGGCGAACTAATTACTCTCTACATAAAACACTGATTGTGAATTCCCCACTGGTGTGGCTAAAGACCTTTCACGTCTAAAATGCCAACCAGTATTAATATATATATATATATATATATATATATATATATATATATATATATAAATTTATTCTGAATGATTTTTTCTCAATAATAGCCACTTGATATGAATGGTCGTAATTAGTACATAGAAATGCGTAATATTTAAAAGTAGTACCTAAATCTAATCACCCACATACTTTTTTTCATTACGTTTCGACATTGCATTATTATCACCATCAACTTCCGGATGGATTGTCTAATGTGTAGTAGGTAAATATTTATTTTAACCGAGATTCACAAAATTATGAGCTACATTTTTCTGCTTAAAACAATTGTAAGGCTGAGGAAATGTTTTTATTCCAGGCTCTAATGCGACAACTGACTGGGGGAATATGACAGCTAAATGAATTAAACCCACTGTAATGACGTTACCTAGCCAAAATGGCAACGGCGGCAAACAAATTGAACAGTTGAAAAGAAACAAATATAGAAAACTTACTAAAAAAATGTAAATATATACTTATTCAGGAATAGATAGAGTTGCGAATGATTTCAGCGTCTTCCAATAAACAAAATCGTCTAAAATTTCTAAAATATAATTTTTAATATGAATTATGTACAAGCCGTTGTGAAGTTGAAAATTTTCCCTTTGATGCATATGTAGATGATAGTTATCTATAATAATAATAACAAATCTGGAGTTCATAAAAATTGACATTTGCATGTCTCTATAGATATAAATAATTCTTTAGTGAGTTCAATAATAAATCTTTTTATGATGTCGGATCACAAAAATGAAATAATTAACTCTTGATAGAAATGAATAAAAAATGTCACGTCCCAATTCTATAAAAGCATACAATAACTGCAATAATGGAGAAACTATGGAAGCGCTTTTATTTTTATAGGTCGAGAATTTAATTTCCCCTCAGCCACTGCATCAAATCAGCTATGGAGTATAGCTTTTATGTAGATTACCAGTTGGAACTAGGAATAATTTACTATAAACTTTACGTCTTGAAATGAAGTCAAGAAAATAGCCTTCTGAGCTGTATGTACCGTACATTTAATCCATGGTGGTAATAATACAATCCATTACATCCAGAGAAAACTGATTTAGAAAGCGACGATATTTTCAGTCTATATTCGTAAAACATAATTAACGTATTCCCTTTTTCTTCTTCTTTCGAATTACTCACTTTATGGAACGATGAATCTATTATTTTCCTGTGGATGTGTATATGCTTCTTTTAATGTTCCTTCATTCTCTCTCAAGTTGTCTTTCTCCTTTCTTCCGTGAACAACTCTTCCAGCTTCAGGTTTATTTTTAAAACTATTATGTTCTCATCTTTCTTAAATGTACAGCTTTTGTTATTATATTCTCTGTAATATCTAACTCATCTAAATTAAGTTGAACTTGTTTCAACCAATTACACTTTGTTTTCCTGTTTTTCAAAAACTTGTATATTTGTTTTGTAAATCTACTTTCATTTATTATCAATATGTGGCCATGAAAGCTTATTCTTCTTATTTTAATAGCATCTGAATATTCTGATATATTCTATATATATATATATATATATATATATATATATATATATATAGATTTGTCTGACACTCTAGCGGTCGCAATTTTTGTTTGATCCTTACCAAACTCGACATTTAAACGTTTAATGTAAAAAGACAGATCAAGTTCGTTAATGGCTAAAATGGCACCAGCGGAAGGGGGGTTTAGAGGGGAGGATTTTTGAAAATTCAAAATATCTCCGTTACTGTACGTCGGTTCTAAAAATTGTATAGAATCAATCTTATTGAAAATTCAATTTACTATAAATATTGTTATATACATTTATTCTCTATCTTGAATATCAACCGAGATATTTGCATTTTTAATAAATGTTGGCGGATAACGGACGAGAGTGAGTTTCCCGCCAAAGGCCAGTTCGGCCGTTTTCGAGACTGTTCGGATCTCGTGAAATTTCTCTATTGTAAATCTTCACGAGGGAAATCTGCTTAGTTTACGCAGCCCCTGGGTGACGAACTTTTATAATTGTTCTATAGTGTATATTCCCTTTATTACGGGTAAAATAACAATTCGATTTCGGAATTGTAAGCTCTTTGTATTTTCATAATAAGCTTGAATGTCGATGAGATAAAGGAATCTGTAAAGCCTACTGATTTTAAACGAGCCAGACTTTAATGCAGAAGGGTGAATAATTCTGCCCAACTTCCAAGGTGTGCTGTAATTACCAATTTTGGACGAAAAATTGCGAACCAACAATGACTAGAACTTGTTAGAGAATTTAATTTATTTTCGGCCGTCATTAAAGTTATCACGAGCACTTCTAATATTTGAAGAGTGGCTGCACATTTTTTGGAACATCTTTCTTTTGCTAGTGAGGTCGAAACATTTCCTCGAACATTCATCGATGATAATAAATACAGATATTTTGCCTGTGCACAAGCAACAATTATTTTAAACTTGAAATAAACGTTAAAACGCTCAGTTTTAAATTAAATACCGAGTTCATATATGACCGAAATCGAACTAGGAGGAGTGGAGTTTAGATGAGGAGTAAAATGGTAAATAAAATGTATAAATCTCCGTAATTATGCGTCGGATAGACAAATGTTGTACACAAAGTAATTCCCTTCAACTTTAGTACTATACATTTTTCAGCAACTCGAACATTAACCAATTTATTCATTTTTCCCCGTGGTAAACCCTCAAACGATTTTAAACAGTGCTAAAAATCGCTTGTTCAGCTTAAATTTTAAGTTTAAAGGAGGAATAAAAACAAAAATGACAGTATCTGTACATTATATAGTGTGAGGAGCGATATTTATAAACTCAACCAATCCGTGACGCGGAATTTTACTATTTGACAATTAACCATGTCCCATCCGATCCTTCAACCCAAGCTATTTAATTCACGTTGTGTTCAGCAATCTTACCTAGCTACTAGAACCCTTTCGGAACCACTTATGTTCGACATATTTACCAGAAGTCTCATAATAAAATATCAATTTCTTCATCTCTACTCATGCCAGTTTTTATCTTGTTCGAAGAGAGAGAGAGAGAGAGAGAGAGAGAGAGAGAGAGAGAGACAGAGAGAGAGAGAGAGAGAGACAGAGAGAGAGAGAGAGAGAGAGAGAGAGAGAGAGAGAGAGAGAGAGAGAGAGAGAGAGAGAGAGAGAGAGAGAGAGAGAGAGAGAGAGAGAGAGTGTGAGTGTGTGTGTGAGAGAGAAAGAAAAAGTTGAGAGGATTGGAGGGGGGGGATGGGAGTCTGTAATTTGTTCTGTAGAAATAAGTTGCTGTACAAATGTTGTTTTTTATAATGGAAGATGAAGGGGATTGGCACGGTGCCCATAGACATTTATAACTGCAAACGCAGTTTCATTATTCATATTGGTGGGAAAATAGAAAAAAGAAAATAAAAGTTGCTCAACTATCATCCAGTAGGACTTATCATGGCTTTTTTAGGAAAGCAACAGAACCGCCTTTCTGATAAACCCAACTTACAGCTGATTTAGAAATCTTTTATCCTGCCCATCAATGAATATAGAGGCAAAACATGACTACGCCAGTATATTTATATCAAATGACTTTCTAAATAAACAAAACGTTCGCAAGAAATATATGAAAGTCCGTCACGCCGGGCTGAGTAAACTAAGCCGTTATATGTCACAATAACGATAAAAATAAATTGTATATATTTTCTATTCCTCCCGTATTAAGATACCAACCGATATAAAGAGAGAATTGAAATACAAGCAATAGGAATATAAGATGTTTAGTAACCCAAAGTGAAAATTAGATGAGTAGAAGTGGGGTATACAGAAGGCTGACTCCCAAAACATTTAAATATCTCATTTAACATTTGAGATTAATAAAAAGTGAATAGAAGAGCATTTATAGAAGATTGAATTTGGAACAAAATTTTCAATTCTTCGATACGATTCACACAAACTGGGATTTTATGAATTTTCGGTTTTCCTCCCCTATAAAAGCCCCCCCCCCCATTTCCTATAAATAATCTTTATTTCTGCATTAAACGATTAAATGTCGAATTTGATATTGATAAGTGAAAAAAAATCCTTTCACTCTAGCACATAAAATCTTAAATGACGACGTCACTTTGAAGATATTTTCATTATGAAAATACAAAGAGCTTGTAATTCCGTAATCGAACTGTTATTTTACCCGTAATAAAGGGAATATACACTATAGAACAGTTATAAAAGTCCGTCACGCAGGGGCTGCGTAAACTAAGCAGATTTCCCTCGTGAAGTTATACAATAGAGAAATTTCACGAGATCCGAACAGTTTCGAAAACGGCCGAACTAGCTTTTGGCGGGAAACTCACTCTTGTCCGTTATCTGCCAACATTTATTAAAAATGCAAATATCTCGGTTGATATTCAAGATAGAGAATAAATGTATATAACAATATTTATAGTAAATTGAATTTTCAATAAGATTGATTCTATACAATTTTTAGATCCGACGTACAGTAACGGAGATATTTTGAATTTTCAAAAATCCTCCCCTCTAAACCCCTCTCCCACTGGTGCCATTTTAGCCATTATCGAACTTGATCTGTCTTTTTACATTAAACGTTTAAATGTCGATTTTGGTAAGGATCAAACAAAAATTGCAAAAAGACAATGAAAAAAATATTTGACGCTCAAGATTTAAATAAGACGCTACGAAATATACTGGTTTATTAATTAGGTGAAACGAGTAGGAATGGGGTTTCCTGATGAATGAAAACTAAAAAAGTCCGTCACGCAGGGGCCTCGTAAAATAAGCAGATTTGATATGATATACTACTGATCTCTACTCACCGCATAATTTCTACTTCTAAGTAAAACTCCTACGAGTTGAAGGGGAGGATTACTAAAGGAAAACCAGAATGCACGAATAACTTATTTAATACTTGAGTAATAAATGTATAGAACACCAATACGCCGAAAACTCATTAAACCAAACATTTCCAATACAAATTACCCATAAAATTTGCATAATGATTTAAATCAGTAAAATACTCCTTCCCAAAAATTTTAATGAATATCTGTTTGAGAAAGTGAGGTTTTTTAATGGTCTCCCCCGACGTGCGTACAAAGGATTTGGAGGATCGAAAGCAAACGTAAAGAAAAATATAATTTAAGAACTTACACTTTTAAAAGGACCTCATTTTAAAGTTAATTTTAGACTTCAATATTTATCAAGATGTTTATTGATTCTATGTTTCTGAATGAAAATATTAAAAATTAATTTAAAAATGTGTGTTAAGTTCTGTTTTTGACGATTTACGCCTTTAGGGCGTTGGATCGAAAACATTACCGATATGTAGTCGTTTTAATATTTGATTTTCTACGAGAGCCCGTCATTGAAATTATGCCTTCCAATCGGAAATTCCAGAGTTAAGAGCGCTGTATAAGAGCTGGAAGAGATTAGAAAGTCTACTTCAGCAGTAAAAGAAACTTCATTCTCTACGACTAAGACCTACCAAGTTTCATTACAAGATTCACACAACTGTTGAAAAAGATTGGAGAATTGAGCAGGGAGTTTGAAACACCCTGTAGAACCCAATATGGGAAGACCGTCATCAAGGTGTCATTACAAAAGGTAGGAAACCTGCATAGTTTACTAAGCATATATATGAAGGAATTTTCGCCTAGTGTTTCCAGATTTATATGAGCATTCTCTTTAAAATCGTTCTCTTAATGTCACCCCACTCTATTTTAGCTTGTCATGTAATGGACTGAGGATTTTATCGCTATCCTCATTTCAGGGTCAAACGTAAAGCAGACACCGCCAATCTCGTCCTCAACAAGAAGGAAGGAGGAAAGTTTCGGCTATACAGATAATCATGGAAGATACTAAGACAACTGATAAGATTAATCGTTGATTAGATAATGCCATTTGTGAAATGATCAGATCTCATCGTTTAAATTATGAATCGCCTGTGAGCTCAGACTCTTCTCATTATAAATAATGCCTCATATACAGGAAATGGTCTCAACGTTTTAGCAGTTTTCCCCTAAGGCCCGCGTACCCCTAACGGGATTTTCGTAAACTTTCCTCAAATGTCCATTGATCCTACCCAGAAGATGACGAAAATTAGTGTGTGTGTGTATATATAGTCTAGCGAGTCTAGCGGTCGCAATTTTTTTTTTTCGATCCTTACCAAACTCTATATTTAAATGTTTTATGTAAATGTAAAGATCAAGTTCGTTGGGGTTAGAGGTGGGGGGAATTTTGAAAATTCTTAATATCTCCGTTATTATTCGTCGGATCGAAAATTTGTATAGAATATATCTTATCGAAAATGTAATGTTTTACAAATGTTGACATGTATATTTTTTTCACTATCTTGATTACTAGCCGAGATATTTGCACTTTTTAGTTTTCGGACACCAGTAAACCCCCACTCCTACGGCTATGATGTTTACTACGGCTATCGGGAATAAGGAAAGTATTAGGCTACGATAGCGGAAAGTACTACCCAAAATATTCCCGAGAAAAATCATCTAAAAATTCTAGGTACACTTTTGACTTAGCAATTAGTGCCATGCAGGAACCATTAGCTGTCATATCAAACTTCAACCCCCTCGCCTTCCACTGAGGTCTGTATGCTTCGCAGGCCTAGAAATATTGATGAAACTCTACTCTTTTGTTCGAGTTCTGAATTTGGCCTAAGATTTACTCCTTCGCGTCAATTTTAAGAGTTCAAGGTTTACGGGCCAAGAGTTTAAATATTCGGGAGCTTATGAGTTTCAAAGAATTTAAGGGCTTAAGAACATTAATTTTAGAGTTTATTTATTGTGGGGTTCATGGTTTAGTTGATAATGTAACAAAAATTAATAAATTCGACAGGGGAAAATTCTCTAATTGGAAAAAAAGTAATAAGAGAATGATAAAATATATTTTAAAGCAATGATATTTCATACCGCATGACGCGTCGACTTTTGTCGGTGACAAAATCAAAACACAATGCAATATAACCCCGAATATTGCAAGAAAAACTTCTGATGAAAATATTTCAAAAAAGTGATTTGCTAGTTATTTTGGAAGCCAAGGTCGAATTCAGCACATCAAACCTTTGTAAATATATATTCCTCTCGGGGCCTTAAAAATGATGGTGTGTGATCAATTGTTCCTAATGCGAACATTATTATATTTTAATCAACTATATAAATGGTTATTTCATAACATTTCATCCCATCCTCTATTAATTTTCTATTCTAGTAAAAAATGAAGATGGTTTCACAAAGAAATATATTCTAGCAATTATAGCAATGCACTATTAACCTGACTTGATTACGGTTTAATTGAATGCTTTCAAAAAGCTTTATAATATACTAGATTCAATAAAAGTTCATTATGTTTGTTACTCTTTGACGATTGCAATGCCCTCGCACTTCTAATGAAAAAGTCTGATCAAATTAATCTGTTGTTTTTGTAACTGACAAGTCCTTTGTTCTTATCCAGTTTCTTTTAATAGATTTTGTTATGAGCTAAATTATCTTCTTTTTTGTTTTCATTTAAAAATACTCAAAGTAAAATGCAGTTGTGTAATTTCTAAATAATTCTTCACTTTATACCGCTTGTGAGTGATGAATATTTTAAAAATTAAATTGTAATGATTATTTTATGCATCCTATGAGTACTCACACAATACTTGTATCTATTACATTTGTTTAGTACTGGTAGAAATTGAAAAAAAAAAAAAAACTTTTGATGTCAATAGCATGGATTGATCAAATAAGAATGCTTCTTGAATTGCCGTTCATTTCACGTGAATTAATTAGGTTATGAAGAAGGGAGGATTTTAATATTATTTTTACCTAATTATATTCGTCCACTAAATATCAATAGAATTGTTTCAGGCTTCAAAAGATGATTATTCTTCAAGTAAATATAAATGAACTAACCATAAGTGAGAAATGTATAGTATGAATATAAACGGGAAAAAAATCTGACTTCCTTGTACTCCCATTAAATTAAATATACGAAATGTTTGGTAGCACTACATTAAACATCATTTCACTTGAAAATGATATACGATGTCTCTGTTCCAATCTATTTGATCGAAAAATATCATAAGAAATAATTTATAGACTTTTTTATGATTAACAAAAAAGGGCCCATCCAAAGTTTTAGTTCCACTAATACGCGCTGAGATATTTGCCATACTTTGTAATTTTACTTTCCTATAACCTCCCCACTCTCTCCTAAATCTATCTATAATAAAAAGTGTTTTTCTACAAGAACCCACCATTAAATGAGGGCATTCCATTGGAAATTCCCAAGGAGTGGTCACTGGAGAAGTACTGGAGAAGGTTACCAGGTTGAATATGAACTGAAAAGATTCTTCAGGGGTCACAATATAATAATTTCTCTATTCTATCTTTTCAGTGTCTCTTAAGCTCAGCAAAATACAAATAATCCAATAGGTGGCAAATGGAGTTTTTCTTCTTTTTTTTAAATAAAGCTATCTACATGCTCTTAAACAATTGAGTACCCCATACGAACTATTTCATATGAAAATAATGAAATTACTACACATTTTCGAGAAAATGGTCTTTTAAGAAAAAATCTGTCCTGCTAGTACTACGCAAGCGAAACATTTTACCACGTGCAGTTCAACATTTACATTTTTGGTTGATTCAAAAGACCAAGCAGATTCGTAAAATGTAGTTTCGTCGTTCTGGAATAATGACGTGGGGAGACTACAGCCTTTCAAATGTAATTAGTTAAGATTCAATGAGGTATTTGAGCTGGGCTAAGACATTTCAAGAAATAATAAGTGCTTATTGAGATAATAATATGTGAATTCGGAGTTAAAGTTGAAGATAAGAAGTAGAGGTTAAGGCTGAAAGCTAAAAAATAATGAGTTATACTAATAATTCGATAAAAAAGTAAAGATGAGAATATATTAATATCAGCTAAGAAACAGTTTAACGAACAAATATTGTGGGAGACAATGTTTTCAATAAGAAAGGAAATGAACACTTCCTCATTACGCCATATATCAACAAAGATATTTAGTATTTTTAAAACATTTGGGCTTTATAACTATTTAAGTCATTGCTTTTTTAGATTTTGTTTCAATATTTTCTATTATTCCAGGTTTAATGTAACATTTTTGGGTAAAATGTGTAGTGATTTAATATATATTTTTTATTATTGTTTTGAGAGAAGCATTTTTTAAAATATTGTCGTTAAGAATATTGTTTTTAGTCTAAAATGTGTTATGTGTTTTCTGTAGCACCGAAACATTGATTTTTTCTGTTGAAACATTGATTATGAGCTAGCAACGTCCATCCGTAAGAGATGAAATATTTACTATTTTGCATTCTTCTTGCTCTTATGGCACACCAAGCCTCAGCCTTGTATTAAAATAATTGGAGGTTTTAAGAGGAGAGGGGGCATGGGAAGTTGGGACACCCACTATATATATTTGTCTGTTCCGCTGAAGCTGTATATTTAAACGGTCTATGTAAAACTAAAGGTCGTGTTTGTTAATGGCTGAAATCGGACTAATGGGAGGGGAGGACTTATATAGGGAAGTTTCGAAAATTCAAAATATATCAGTTTTATAGGTCATATCAAAACATGGTATAGAACCAATATTATTTCAAAATTAATTATCGTAAATGTTGGTATATACATGTTTTCGCTATCTTCAATATTAACCGAGATATTTCCATTTTGTAGATTTCAGCCTTTTTTAAACCTCGACTTTGAAAATAAGAGACTATATCATGAAACGTCTTATTTCAATCATAAATACCAAATATTGTCTTCGACGGAATTTTATTATGTGAGATACATGTGAATAGTTAGTGTGATGAAGTAATGAATTATGATTTTACTAACCGCCCATTTCTCACCTACTCATCGGATTATTTTTTTTAGAAATAGAAAATATATACTGAGATAAGATCAGTAGTTTGTCATTTCAACATGTGGGAAATCTACTTTGTTTACGCAGCCCTTACATGGCATACTTTTATAGTTATGCGAAATAAGTACAGATGTCACTATGAAACTTGTCAAAATGGGTTAATACTGTTGAAATCTGAATACCTAAAATGTTCGCGTTTACAATACTTCCTGTATATCGTAAAAGGAAGTATAAATATCTCTCAATGAATAATTAAACACCGTAGAAAATATTATAAGAACTTATTTTAATCTACCGTTAATTAAATTTATGCAGAGCCACTCAAACTTAAGAAATATGGGAAACCATAAAATTTGAATATAAAAAATTGGAACTGGCTTATATAACGGTGTACCGATATATTTTTGCCTTATATTGACATTACTTTATATAATTATACTGTACCAGCAGTGGATTTACTTAATAATTGCAGTCATTTTACAGATGGTCATATCTTATCATGTTTTGAAAATTGATCTTTATGGTAATATCATACTTGATTTATTCAAATTCCGTTTCTAATTAGTGACAATAAACTTTTTAAAGACCGTAATTTTCACTGCACATTCCCACAATTCCATTTTAATCACCCTGCTTTGCTCTTATGACGCACTATGAAACTCTTCGGCTTTAGTTACAGATCACTAAAAATAATAAGACTAACGTGGAATCTACACATACGAACATATTTCCAAAATACATTTGTAAATTGTTATCCATAATGAAATAATTTTAAAAAATGGCTTTAGATCAATATTGTCAAACAAAAACTTTTAATTAAAAGATAAAATTCATAAATAAAATAACAGTCTGAGAGTAATTACACACAAAGCTCAAACTTCAATGACTATCACTCTCGTGATTTTTATTATTCATAAAAGTATTACTTAAAATATGCCAACAAATAACACCTTAAATTTGATGCTGTCGAGTTTTTGTTGTCCTTTGTTAAGTACGCTTTACCATCGAAAATAAAGGACTAACTCTTAAAGCGATAACCTACCGCATTTACATACAACTCTTATTTCGTGTCATTAGTATGGATTTCCTTTAACAGAAATCGGCAATCAAGGATATTTTCAGGAGTATGTTAGAATACTATCATAGTAGATGACGAAAATGTGACCCATTCGAACATATAAGCCAGTGTGGGTGTTGTTTCACGCTCTATAGACTGCAGATTGTATTTCATTGTTAACAAACTCGTTATTTTTGTTTTGGGCTAAAGTTTAGTTCGTGTATGAAAAATATAAATATCTACATCATTATACATCTCACCGATTAATATTGTATAAGCAAACTTCTTGATTAAGCTATTTAAAATTGATAACCCATATGCTTTACTGTAGCTAGGATATTAGAGGAGTTATTTGTATTTGTATTTTTTTTTATTTTCAGCCATCAGCAAATCTAATATGTCGTTCATGCAATTTTCACGTTGTACTGTTTAATAATTTATGTCCAACTTTCATTTCAAGTAAATATCGTTTAAATATCATTCTAAAAAACGGAAAATTACAGAATAAATAGAATGTATGATGTCACACAAGTGTATTTTACTTCAGCAAAGGACAAGTCTCTTAATTTAGCCTAAATTATACGAAAATAGGCCTTTGGCCGTAATTAGGAGACTGAAAGGCACAACAAAACAGACGAAATTCCAAAATTTAATAAGGATTTCGGTTCTATCAGTCGACTAATAGTAGTACATAGAGTATTGTCGTATGCAAATAATTATTTATGGCCCCATTCTTGCGCTTGGGGAGTATTTCGACTTCTGCATATCAACAACTTGTACAACAGCTGGTTTATTCATAAAGAGGGTTCATCTAATTTACACACAGAATGAATTCTTGGATGGTTAGCTTAATTCATGTCTCTACTGCCCTTTTGATTTACATAATGCATGTGGCTTGGAGAAATAACTTCAGTGATTCGATTTCTTTCTCTATTCTATCTTTTCAGTGTCTCTTAAGCTCAGCAAAATACAAATAATCCAATAGGTGGCAAATGGAGTTTTTCTTCTTTTTTTTAAATAAAGCTATCTACATGCTTTTAAACAATTGAGTACCCCATACGAACTATTTCATATGAAAATAATGAAATTACTACACATTTTCGAGAAAATGGTCTTTTAAGAAAAAATCTGTCCTGCTAGTACTACGCAAGCGAAACATTTTACCACGTGCAGTTCAACATTTACATTTTTGGTTGATTCAAAAGACCAAGCAGATTCGTAAAATGTAGTTTCGTCGTTCTGGAATAATGACTTGGGGAGACTACAACCTTTCAAATGTAATTAGTTAAGATTCAATGAGGTATTTGAGCTGGGCTAAGACATTTCAAGAAATAATAAGTGCTTATTGAGATAATAATATGTGAATTCGGAGTTAAAGTTGAAGATAAGAAGTAGAGGTTAAGGCTGAAAGCTAAAAAATAATGAGTTATACTAATAATTCGATAAAAAAGTAAAGATGAGAATATATTAGTATCAGCTAAGAAACAGTTTAACGAACAAATATTGTGGGAGACAATGTTTTCAATAAGAAAGGAAATGAACACTTCCTCAATACGCCATATATCAACAAAGATATTTAGTATTTTTAAAACATTTGGGCTTTATAACTATTTAAGTTATTGCTTTTTTAGATTTTGTTTCAATATTTTCTATTATTCCAGGTTTAATGTAACATTTTTGGGTAAAATGTGTAGTGATTTAATATATATTTTTTATTATTGTTTTGAGAGAAGCATTTTTTAAAATATTGTCGTTAAGAATATTGTTTTTAGTCTAAAATGTGTTATGTGTTTTCTGTAGCACCGAAACATTGATTTTTTCTGTTGAAACATTGATTATGAGCTAGCAACGTCCATCCGTAAGAGATGAAATATTTACTATTTTGCATTCTTCTTTCTCTAACCCCCACTTCTGGGTAACAATTCACAAGACTCTCAATGGAAGAAAGCCATGTACGTGTACCGTAACAAATTCTATATGAGTAAACGAATATAACTAATATTATTAGAAAATCCACGCCGTGTTCCCAGATAGCATTTTTATTATTCTCAAAGATCTTATTACATAGTACAAACTGTAAAAACAAGCAATGCTCTTATAAACAGTGAATGCTCCCTCATAAGGCCAAACTCTTGAAAACAATGATCGTGCAGATATCTCAAGTGGAGTCCTGGCCTTAACCAAACCTGGAACGCCAAAAAGATGAATGGATGAACAAGGATATGCTCCAACGATGGACACATATAATATTATGTGTCAAATCTTTTTTAAGAGGATGACCGTTTGTGGGGCTCACTTCACTTAAAGTTCTCGAAAGATGATGATTAGAGTGGAAATGAAGGAGCGCCAAAATTCTATATTTTGATTTTACGAATTTCGTGTATGTAGAGGAATGATTTGCATGGTGGATCGTCTTGCAGTTCTATTGTTTGTCCGTTTTTCAATTTCGAATCTAGGTATGTTAAATGCGGCGAGAAGCTCATGGTTTTACACGGCGTATTCATTCCAAAAGGAATTTCATTTCTGGGGCTTTTGTTTTCTAGATTTGAATTGAGTGGAGACGGGTAGAGGGAATGGTATTGCGGCTGTATTGGGATTGGTCCTAGATGAGGAGCTGGGAGTGAAGCGTGGGCCGTGTGTCGGGGAGGGGGGCCCAGGGGGGCTGTAGCCAGCACCGAGATGGGCCTGTTGTTTTTGTTATGTAAGAGCGAGCAGTAGCTGTCGGATCGATGTGGGGTCGGGACGGAGCATGCCCGGAGCAGGAGGCGGGAGGGGCCGAGCCCCAAGGGGGGGTTGGTGGAAGGGGGACTCAGCCCCAACGGGGGTGGAAGGGGGGCTAGGCCCCTAGGGGGGTCCCGCTGGGGGGAACCATCCCCTCCGGCCCCAAAACCAATTCCTCTTTATTCCGCCAGAACCGCTCAGCCTATCCCTGCCCTTCATATTTCACATACTCCACCCTTCAGTCCACTAATCGAATGGCCAAATAGTTAGTGGGAAGCAGAGCTGTGGAAAAAATAAATTTGTGCATTGGCTGTGGAATGCCTCTATTGAGCCCAGTGTTAATGAATCTATTGCAATGCGGCGGGATGGTTACTTCAATGCTATCTAGATACTACAGACATTGCAGATTTTTCCCCCTCACTTCACAAGGAAGTATGAACAAATTTACTACTTTATACCCCTTTGAATCAAAACTTTTGGTTAAAATGTTTATACATAAATAAAAATTACTAACATCTTGTTGCCTAAACAACATTCAGGCAATGCTTTAATCCAACTTGGAATCGTATTATGTAAATTTCGCATATCAAACGAAGATCAGAATTTCAAAATAAAGTTTTAGACACCGCTTACAACTATTTGAACATGAAAATATGATATGATTCGTACTATTTTCTTCGTATTTTACAAAGCGAAAGCTAAATCAATCATAATAAAAGTATCCGATCCTATAAGTCTTCACTCAAGCTGACTGACTAACCAACTCACATCAGAATGATGATTTTTGTAATTGAAGCACAGCTTTATGGGGTTTATAGGGGAGCAAATGGCATGGCATGATAGCCACAATCCTTAAATACTGAGCAGTTCGTTGCTAATCCATTTCCTTGTGGCAGCTGAACAAAGAAGAACCCAAAACGACCTAATGCAAAATCTATGAATGTAATGACGAGAAGTTTTAGGAAAATATGTGTAAATCGAAAACGAAAGACTCTTATCCCGATACATTTTTGGACGAAGTATGTAACTTATTCATTTATTACAAATCAATAACGTCCATTTAACATAGATCAACAACTCTACCAAAACTCAATAATGTTTCAATCAATTTTTTGGAAGACACTGTGATTCAGGATTCATCTCCAGATTATGTCCAATTACACAATGTTTTATTTAAAAACTACAATAATAGAATACAAAATAAACTTTTATTTCAGCCATCTTGGCACCTCAGGCAATTCCATATTTAATTGAATTAACTGACAGGAAGTTCTGTATTCCCAGCTTCGAAAATAAAAATTGAACCAAAAACGTTTCAGAGAGTTAAAATTGTCAATACGTTTTGAATTGTGCATTTTTGAATACATACAGCCAAACCAAAAATGAGTTAACCGAGATATTTTAGCACAGTAACTGAGAATAGAGAAATATATTTTATGACACAAAAAACAGATGTAAGTTCATTTATAAAATAATTTTCAATAGGGACAATAATAGAAAGGTGGCAACAAAATGTGAAACCACCTATTCTTATATCAGACATTTTGCTTATAAAAATTTTGAACTAAGGGGTAAGGGGTCATTGAAAAAAGTACTCTGGCCCACCCAAAATTTTGCCTCTCAAATGGGGCAACTCAGTCGAGCTGATTATGATCATAATAAATACTAACATGTACTGACTTTCATGAATATATACTTAGATTTAAAGGCTTAGATTTACAGACTGACGGAAACAATGGTAAAATTATTAGGGTAATTTTCCAATTCAGCAGACACTTAACATTGTAAAAAGCTACATTACTTTGTTATTATATGTTTATTTGAATAATACCTTATATTTTTTTGTATTCCCAAGTACATTTTACGCCATCAGAAGTGCCAAACAACAAAATTGGAGAATACTGGTCCTTTTAATCCCCTTGTAACATAACATTCCATCCCGAAACTTATTCATTGGACTATGCCAGATCACTTCACATAGAGCTTATAGTAAAAGCTTATAGTACAATATCGCATCTTGAAAAAAATCGACTTGCCAAATTTCAAAGATAGCTAATACCATTCTTGGTATTATGATGTTGCATTGATATTCTGATGTTCCTAAATAAAAACCCTCCTTGCCTTAAATATTAATGATAGCATTTCACCGTTGTCTCCAAATCCATACTGTCAAATGCTTATTATTAGTTTGTTTAAGCAGGCTCCATTCTTCCTGATGCCTCATGGTCTCACACGGAAAGCAACAGGAATCTATTCGATGGCTCTATCGCTTCCATCATTTGTTTCCGTGGAAATCAGGACTTCTAGCCTACGAAAGCAACTCAACAGATACAACAAATTTCTAAAAGTTTGAACTTCCCACACCCAACTATCCGTGTACTGTCGCTTTTTATGCCTAAAGTGACAGTCATTGTGGATGACCACCAATTTCGTATTTATTGTTCTGTACCTCAAAACCCCTTTTGAGATATGTCTGTCTCATAGGAAATGAGATCAGAATGGCTAACCTCATGATCAAATTTTAAAAATATTATTTTCACTGATGTTTAATTATTGTCCCCGGTCAGAGATTCCAATGGAGCCATTCTTGTTATTGGAGCTGAGGAATAACTGTTGAGAGTTGTTGGCAGAGAGAATTGCGGGCGATGGGTGGGCTACAAGTGGGGTGGAGTGGTGCAATTCGGCGTGGGACGTGTGATGATGTGGCTTGTTTGGTTTGCTATGATGTTGAGCCGATGGCCAGTTGGCACAGGGCGAGTATAGCGCCGTTGCCCAGCCGGCCGATCTCATCGATCCTAATAGCCAACAGGAAATTAGGTGTAAGACTGGGCCGCCTTGGGGTAATTGCCTAGGCTTTTGCCCTAATACCCCCCATCCGCCCCCTAAACATCCACATCCGCCTAGAGGCCTGCTTTCTTTCTACGGCAAATAGCTTACTTACCCACTGTGAAAGGGTAGGTTGGCCTAGGACCCAGCCACCTGCTCCCACAGCCCTGTCAATAAGTCATCCCTCATGTAAGGGCAGGGCACCCAACCTTTCTCATCATCCTTCATTATCTTCCACTACTTGGGCCCAGCTCCATACTCAGTATAACTATAGGGGACCTCACCACCCAACATGCACAAAGTTTCCCACGTCCCACACCCAACTATCCGGGCGTCGAAAATGGCAAAAGAGGGTAGTTCGTACAAAAGGAATTCAAATCCTGAATTTATTAAAACAAACTGCTCAAACTAGCTCAAAAGCACGATCTATACTGCCCTTGGATACCGAGTATTTATTCTTCTGTACCTCAAAACAATACAGACATGGCTGCATTTATGAAAATGAAATCAATATTAAACTAAACATACATTTATTTTTTCGCTTAATGATCAATTATGTTTCACACCTCTTCAGAAGAACATCACTAAATTCATCCTTAGGCATAGCAGCTTGAATCCTCTATCCACGCTTTGTCAGATTAGTTATATCAAAATCTGCTGAAGTTAAATAGATTGACAGATAGACAGATGATAACTTCCCATTCTTCAATCTCTTTTCAGTTTAGACTAAGTTTGACTAAGACACATTTTAACATCTTTATGTGATTCGTAAGTTTTCTTTCACTTTTTATAGATACGAAGTATATAACATACATTTTCTACCAGTTTTTGTTTATAAAACTAATAACATCTACAGTATTATATAATAATAAAATTAAATTTTAACAAAATTAGCTTAAGATAGAGAGAAAAAATCCTAAGAATTACCCAGTTATTAGCAATTGCATTGATAATTTTACAGCATAATTAGATTGCAAAAACACAAGATTACCTATTTTATTA
This sequence comes from Riptortus pedestris, assembly GCA_019009955.1. Classification (NCBI taxonomy): domain Eukaryota; kingdom Metazoa; phylum Arthropoda; class Insecta; order Hemiptera; family Alydidae; genus Riptortus; species Riptortus pedestris. The sequence goes on from CM032233.1 coordinate 97,050,381, forward strand.
ATATATAATGTTATCATGCGAAGAGTAGAAAAATATTGCTAAACTAAATTTAGGTAATCATGCCTATGTTATTCTATATATTGTTTTCTCTCAACTGGGGTATTAATAGAGTTATTTGTATTTTCAACCTCCAGGGAACCCCACACTTACTGATTAAATAGCTTTCACTTTAAGATCCACTTAACATCTCGTACAGCTTAAATTTCAAACCTCGTTTTTATAGGTTGCTTATTAACGGAGAAATAGAAAATAGATTGTCAGAGTAAGTAATCTTTTGTCAATCCAGGATAAGGGAAATATGTCAGGTTTAATTAAATTCAAAGGAAAACAAACTTTTTAGTAGAACATTAAGACATAAGGACTTTCATTAATTCTTTCAAAAGTTGATGAATGGGAGATGACTTTTCATAATAGCCACAGAAACGTTTCTAGTTGATGTAGGCCTCCAGTGAATGCTATTAATATATCTAAATGAAGCGTGGAATGAGTTTTATTGAAAAAAGAGCACCTGTTTTACGCGAATTATCCACATGATAAATAATCATGGACATCTTTGAAAAGAAATAGAAAAAAAAGCAAATGAGGCTAAAAGGGGAATTCTTTATTGCGCTACTTTTTTAACAACGAAAATTACTAGCCAATTAACAAAAGTTCCATAGCAGTTCCAAGTCTTCCCCAGTACGCTTTCTGAAGATATGAATGAAAGATTCGATAACATTTTAATAGAATATTCAATATTATAAGTTAGAGCATATTTCAAATATACGCGCACGAGAACAATGCAGGTCTCATAAAAGAATGTCTCTCACCTGAATTCAGTTATAACATAAATTGTTCCCGATATAACCAATAATTGCTCCCGAAGCCAATAGCGTTACACAAAGCGAATTTGCCCTTCAGCGCTTATAGCATTAAATTAGCTATATTATAAAGCGGGAGAGTATTTACCAGGTCCTTCTTAGTGATCACCACTAAACTACTGGCAGCCTAGAACAATTTGTAAACAGCCTACATATAAATAATAATATATGAACAATTTTGAGCTATATATAATTAAAAACTCTCATATAAGTATTTTTAGCGTGAAGAGATTACGATAAATGCTCATTTCGTATTCATCCAAACCATTTAAGATGATAGGAAATATACTGTAATCCCTGTAATGAGTGATGAGTATTGTAAACATTTTGATATTAAGGTTTAAACGGAATTACACGTATTAGCCCTCTCTTCCACCATTTTCCTTAAGAGAAATAATTTTTGAATTTCTCTTAAAAGAAATCACGTAGTGAGGATGTACACAACCTCAAATGACCATTGACCCGACCCTACCCAGGAGATGACGAAAATGAAGTCCGTTCCCAATCTGTGTGTGTGTGTGTGTGTGTGTGTGTGTGTGCATTTAATTTCCAGTTTTTGATCAATTGTTACCAAACTCGGTATTTAAAGTTTTATGCAACACTAAAGCTCAAGTTCGTCAATGGCTAAAATTGGATCAGGAGGGAGAGTTTAGAGAGGGGCAAAATCGAAATTTCAAAATAATTCCCTTATTATGAGTCTGATCGGAAAATTCAGTATACCCAATCTTGTTACAATTTTCCTATAAATTTGGATCTCTACATTTTTTCTTTCTGTTTCAACTTGAAAATATACATTTATTAGTATTCAGTTCACAGTAAAGCCTCACTTCTGTTCATCAAATATTAATGATAAGCCGATGTATGATGAAACGTACTATTCCAAGCTTAAATATAAAATATTCTTTTCATTGTACTATTACTCAAAATATACTCTGTGCGATGCTATCAATTACGTTTTTACGCTCTAGACTAAATGATTTTAGCTAATTTGGTAGTGTCATCTGTACATAACTATATCGCATAACTCAAAAACGACTAAGCTTAGAATGTTGAAATTTCATATTTAGGACGTCTGTAAGGTTCAGAGGTGGAAAGGTGATTTCCCGATGTGCAAAAATAAGACATTTCTCCGTAAGTATTACAGTTTAAAAAATGTTTAATAGAAGCTTTTTTGTTAGACATAAAAAGATCTATAAATTATCATCTATGACATTTTTTGATCAGGTGCATTGGAACGGAGATATCGTAAGTAATTTTCAAATGAAATAATTGTGACTGGAGGTAAGAGGAAGTAATGCCCACATCAGATTTTTATATTGCCACAGACGGAATGTTAATGAACTCATACAATAAATAGTAGGCTATACCGCACTGCTTTTGAGCCTGTATTTTCTTTCACAGTGACAGTTATAACACAGTAGAAATTTCACGGTGCTCCTAATGATTGACATGTCACGATCAAACTTGTTGTGTAACTTAATAACCTCTAATAATACCCGGCCTCCTGAAGTCAAGACATTCTTGTAAATAATGGTACTCCATTACATACTTATTATGGATAGATAAATCAAAACACGTTATTTCTATTTTTAGTGTGACCCCTTGGAAAAGGAAGCAAAAATAAATGCTATACGGCATAAAACATAACTTAAAAAATTGTTTCTGACCCAGTTTTGGGTTATACAAATGAACTATGCTGAAATAGTCCATTAAATTCAAATTTGGAGATCGTATATACGTGGTCAAATTCAAGGGACTTCATTTTCGTAACCGGCCTATATTTTTTAAAAATCGCTCCATGAGTACGTCATCTACTAATAATCTAGCCTGTCTGAGAATAAAATTAATTTTACACGAAGCCTGAGAAGGATACTTAAAAAGTCTTAGTTCCCTCTCGATGTCTATAATGTCCGAAAAAAAACAGCATGAAATCCTTTATGGAACTCTTGAAGACAAAATTTATTAATGAGTATCATAAGACTGTAGAACAACTATTCGAGGATACACCTTTTTCCTAAACATCAAAGATTGAACAATTTCCTAATACATGAATAATAAATATGAGGCCTATAATACATTGTATGCAATTAATTTTACAAGACGAAGCGCAGGATTAATAGCCTCTCACATATTCCTTCAAAACGTTAACAAGGATTATGCCTCGTCTTCATGCAAGCCAATGAGAAATTTGTTCTGTTCTGGAGTAACCTATACATATATATATATATTGATTTTTAAGGCCTTAATAAAACATAAAATCTGTATTTATCTAACTAACAGAACTACAACATTTATTTATTTCACCAGGGGTGAAAATAAAAAAATTTTTTTTATAAAAGTTTTATTTTTAAATTACTTTCATCATTAACAAATTGTATATTTATAACCTCGTTTGGATTAATGCTTCGAATAATGTTAATCATTTTTTAATTCGTAACCGAATTGAATTAAGCGTGTTAACCTGAAGTAAGCGGCTTTATCAGAAGTAAAACAGAAGAAATCCCATCTTAAACTTGACAGGAACTCTGGCTGTCTCACGTAATAATGATTTTATATTTTTATCGATTCCACATGAGCGATTGTTATGAAACAAAACAAAACTTATAAGACGGTATATTACTAATAGCTTCTCGTACTCTTTTTTCAATATTATTTATTTTTTTACAGAGGGTGAAAGGGTTTTTGTCTGTTCCGAAGCAGCCTCTACAAATTACTTTGGTAATGGGCGGAGAAGTAGAAAAAGTGGGAAGGTACTTAAAAGGAAAAAGTAAGGAGTAAGTGTCGGTAGGTTTACCCCCCTCCCTAGCACGCTCCCTTCTAGTCTGTCTGCTCTCTCTCTCTCTCTCTCTCTCTCTCTCTATATATATATATATATATATATATATATATATATATATATATATATATAGACACACTAAGATCAAAACGTCTCCCAATTTCTTTAAACTATTAAACCTCCACGTGTTATAGTATATGTTTACAGAGGTACTAACTAATTTCTTCTGAGGTCACTCGAAAATTTTAGTCTTCTAAGGAAGTCAGTTACCTAAAGTGAATGACTACTATTTTCACAAAAATAGATTGAAATTATTCAATCTCGAAAGAAAATTTTCTCCATATAGACCCGACTTGAATTTTACAATGGGTAGCAAGGAGTCAATATTAGTGCTTCCATTGTCAGGAAAAGGTCCAAAAAACATAAGTTTGTTATTTAGGTAGACAATCAGCTAAGAAGCAATGTTGATTCATTGTGATTTCTTTAATTTATTTTCATTGGGTGAGAAAGAGAAAAATAAACAGATGTTTTTTTCTATGTTGGCCTTCGCTGAAAGTTATATATTTTTTTTAAATCTAGGAGTTATCGTATGAGCAACTACGGGATTCTTGTACTTCCCGTGGTTTTAATGAACACATGAGCCAACTGTTTAAATAAATGAACCCATTCTGATACTTAAAAATGGTAAAGGACATCTATGAAAATTAATTTCTCAAATCAATAAATTGATCATGGTGTGCAAAACCTGTCCCGTAGCTTTTTTAAAAACAAATGACTACCACCATTGGTTTGTACTTCCACAGATTTACGAAGCAACAGGAAATATCATTGTCAAAGTTAAGAATTGAATGTGTATTTAAAACTAAAATTACAGGGCTAATGTTAGACAGAGATGTACAGCAATTTCAAGACACGTCATATTAAAAAGTATCCCCCTCGCCATCCTATAAGTTGTCCAGAAAATGTTAATATAAGTCGGGATTTTAATGCAGTGATGTGCATTAAAATTAGCTGAAGGAAATGATCAATAATAGTCTCAATATTACATTAAACACAAAATGCATATCTGTATCACTTATTCTCAATATGTGTGAACATACAGAATGAAAACGGAATCGAGTTGATTGGTTTGGAAGATATCAAATTTTTTTTTTTAATGAGTGGTGTATTGAAATCGGAGATTTGTATGAGATAAAATAGTAGGACTACTTCACTTAGTGAAACAAATTGTAACTTGTTCTGAAATATTTGAATTCAACGGTAGAATAAGTTTTTAAATCTATAGGCGGTATGAAAAATATTTGAAAACCGTATGTTTTTGTAATTACCTATCCATAATTAATCATGCCATAATCCCGATTCCAGTATGAGATTCAAGAAAAACAGTATTTCTATTTCCGTTTTGCCACAATTTTATAAATCTGTTTTAATGTTGAGAGTAAAATTAATATGAGTCTTTCCGATTTCGGAGAACAAATTTATTTCGAGGGTCACCAAAATGAAAATCTTTCTAGCTTACCTTGTGATCCTTTGCCGGTGATGTAGTCCTCCTTACAGATGAATTTGTTGTCGTCCAGGACGTAGAGTTCTTCACCAGTCGATAGTTGCTTTCGGCAAATCATGCAGGTGAAGCAGTTTAAATGGAACACCTTATCTCTTGCTTTTCGGACCAAGTCTGAAGGAGAGATTCCTTGAAGGCAGCCACCACACTTGGTCCCGTATCGCCTGAAAACAAAGCTCTAACGTCAGTTGACTGCAAGGAGAGACGGATACATAATTATTTTCGCAATTCTTCAATAGGTAAAGCAATGAAATCAAAATATGTTTGACGTAATATAGTTAAGATCAAGAACATCTTGCCATAAATCTACCATTTCCAATTTACAAAGCAATATTTCGGTTAACGACATCGAGTAATAACGATTAAATTTAACAATTGAAAATGTAATATATTCCATTGACCCTAAAAGTAAATTCTTATGTAATTTGGACCATTTCGAAATCATTCATCATTTATTTTTATGTTGTACGGAATTCAGCCAAATTTGAGCCAAAAATCTTTATTTTATTTCCCCAAAAAAAACCAAGAAAGTGATTTTCTCAAAGCACTCAGCATCAGTGGCAAACATAAATTAACAATGATATATTCTGAGTTTGTATTCTGGCAGGTGGCTGAATGTAGTAGTGACTTCTAATGTAGGCAGATGAAAGAAATGGCTACGCTTCCACTGTAACAATTTATTAAAACGACAGAGCATTTTCTATGCAGTGCATCATCGTCAGTGTCCTGTTGTACACAAAAACAATAGTTACTTATATCTATTAAAATATTTGAGATAAAGGCTTTATTTTTTTATTTGTATATAAAATATTTGAATAGAGATAAGTAATTATTGTTTTTGTGTGTCAACAGGGCACTGATGATGATGCACTGCATCGAAAGCCCTCTGTCGTTTTAATAAATTGTTACAGTGGAAGCTTAGCCATTTCTTTCATCCACCTACATTAAACAATGATATACGCGTATCTGGTGAACAACTTCACTTTTCGTCCATTATTTTTTAATGAATAAATGAACATTATATTTTATTTTTAATGTATTTTATAATTGTCGTATCCTTTAATGGTTGTTATATTTAATTTAATTTCGTATCAATATTCTCTTATTGATTTTGGACATTAAAGAATTTAACAAGAAATAATTTTGAATGTAGAATCGTTTCTATTTAATTTACTAGTTTATTTTATTGTTTTGTTATTTATTTTTATTTAAATTTATTTATTTATTTACTTATGGCGTTGTATATTCATTTATTATTATATATTTTTTTCTTCTCTATAACTAACAAATAGAATATATCCTGAACTCCTTTGCTAGGGGGTAGTCCAGTAAAGCAAATAATGTATATATCTATCTAATTCAGATGCTAAACGGACATCCGAATAGTTATATTTTTTTTTTTTGACAAAAAAAGTATGGATGCGAAGTTGGAAAAATTAATAACGGAATTTAGTTTAGTAACTGTTTAGAGTACAGGAGTCATACACAGAAATTTTCCAAGCAACGTTCTCACGTTCATACCCTACAGAATTAAGAGACGTGACTATTAGCGATTATCTTCAATAAAATGACACCAATTCTTGTAAACTGATAAATTTACATCAGTCTTTATATATATAATTCTACTGTACGTGTGTATGTCACTGAACTCCTCCTAAACGGCTGGACCGATTTGAATGAATCTGTTTGTATGCGTTTGGGTGACGCCCTGGATGGTTTAGATTCACAAATCAGCCCAGCAGATGGAGCAGGAGTGGGGGTTGTAAGGAAGGCCTAAAATTAAAAATAGCGATATTTGGTGTCCTATTGGTTTTTCGGCAAATATGCACAGGATAAAAGTTGTTTATTTTGTTATTTAGAGTAACTTTTATTATATTCACTTTTTGTCGTATAACAAATTATAAACGAGATATACACTAAAAAATTGAAGTGGGAGCCAACAATTTTATTGGTCACTGACGATTGAAGCGAACTTAAAAAACTCTATGTAAATTAGCACGAATTCTTCCATGATTATAAGCTATATTAAATTGTTTAGGTTCGAACGGGAGTGGGGCTTATAAGGGAAGCCTGAATAAAAAATTCGCCATATTTCATTTTCTATTTGTTTTTAGGCAAACGTGCACATAACAAAAGTTGTTTTTTGTGTTATTAAAAGTAGCTTTTGTTTTACACATTTTGTCGTATAACAATGTGTGAAGCAATTTTGCATAGAAATATTGATATACGAGTATTCAACAATTCTGTCCGATATGAACATTATTGATTATAACGAATTGTTTTTAGAAAAATTGATGTTATTTCAAAATAAAGAATAATGAAATTATTATATTATTTGTTTTTTATTTCATATTTTGTTTAATATCCTAATTGCTTGAAATATCATGCAGGATAACGTCAGTCGGGTCGGCTAGTATAAATATATAAACGTAGGATGAACCCAATAGCACGACTATAAACCCTTTTTAAAACGACTGATTGCCGTGTGCCACCTTAATACGTGAAACACTTAGGAGCATAGCAAGTAATATGGGCGCAAATACGTGACAGCGTTGGCTGGGAAACCATGCCCTTTCGAATCGGCGGAGACTTTTTGTGACGTCATTCGGCGTCACATTACCCCAGCTAGATCAAGGTAATGTTCTCTTAGGCAATCATAGCTTAAGGGGCCTTCCACAGCTTAAAGCTGTAGATAATTCCAACACTCTGCTGGCCAGTGGAAAGCATAGTCACCCGCCGCTGGCAATCAGCCAAGCTGTCTGCCCCCTCAAGGGTTGCATTCTTTTAACAAACGGATTCTTTCAAAAATAAATCTTCATCGCTATGTCGTTTATAGGTTGCCAATCTATGTATATATGCCAGCAAAAACTTAATGCGTAAATGGCTTATTTGTATTTTGTACTCAAAGTAAAAAATGTAACTGCGAAACTTTCCTCTACTCAAAATTAAAACGAATTTTCCCTGAATCGTCTGAGAAGAAATTTATATTATTTATTCATGGAAACCACGTCGAAGGTGATTTGCCCTTTCAAAAGTAACAGCAGGTAACAATAACAAAAAATACCTTAACAACAAGTAACAATAGTAAATACCTTAACAACAAGTAATAATAAGAAATAACCCATAACCCTTGACGATAAGACATATACTGACAGAATGCAGAAGAAATTTAGCAATACGTTTTTTCCGTATGTAAGTACATATCTCGAACAAATAGAATATTGAAATTTTATTGTTAGGGCTGTCGTACCGTCTAGTTGTTCACTCCGCCTTTTGATCAAAACCGACTGTGCGGGAGGGAGGTTTAGAATGGAGCGAGGAAAACATTGCAAATTTCTTCGTCCCTATTGGAGATAAAAAAAAAATGGTTCAGAGCCATTTTAGCAGATTTCCATTAAGGGAAGGGGAAATCAGCTATTGAGGTCGTACTCATGACACGATTTTAGAAATTTTTCTTCAAATGTCCATCGATCCTTCCCAGGAGATGACAAAAATGAGGTCCGTTCAAAACTGTATATCTATCTATCTATCTATCTATCTATCTATATATATATATATATATATATATATATATATATACATATATAGATGTATATTTGTCTGATACCGCTCTAGCGGTCGGAATTTTTGTCTTATCGTCACCAAACTTGATATATAATCGTTTTATACAAAAAGAAAGATCAAGTTCGTTAACGGCTGAAATTGGACCAGGGGGAGGAGGGAATTTCGAACATTCGAAATATCTCCGTTACTATACGTCGGATCGAAAAATTGTATAGAATCAATCTTATTGTAAATTAAATTTACGATTAATGTTGTTATATACATTTATTCTCCATCTTGAATAATAACCGAGATATTTGCATTTGTATTACGTGTAACGGACGGAGCTATGGTCGGTCCTAATCGTTCCCTCCGAAAGCTAGTTCGTCCGTTTCCGTAACTGTTCGGTACTCGTATGGAGATTTCTCTATTGTATAACTTTACGTGGGAAATCTGCTTATTTTACGCAGCCCTTGCGTGGCGGACATTTTTTTAAGGTACGGATGAGTTACTCACAAACAATTGTAATTTTTTTTTTGAAAGGAATTTAGTTTTTTTCAGTGTAAGAAGAAATAATCGATTACGGAATTCCCTTTCTTTAATCATTTTTTAGCGCCGCAAGAGATATTCCACAGTCGTTCCCACTGTAAACTTTCTAAATTCACCGTTATAGTATGATAACATGAAGTATTTAGAAATTTCGAATTTTGGTGATATTTGCTTTTGGGGTTCCAACAATATCCCCGTTGGCTTGTAGATAGGAAGAAGGGAGAAGAGAGGGGATAGGAGAGTCAATCCAGGGGCGGGAAAGTGCCTTTGAAATAAGGAGCCGATAGGAAGAGCTGTGGGGGGCTTTGTAGGGAACAAAAGGCCTAGGTAAGCCGGTGGATAGAGAGGGCCCCGGTCCTTTGCTCTGCCCTCCACCATTCTCTTCAACTCGCCCCATAATCCAGAAGCCACCACCTGCAGATGACCACCTACGCCACCCCAATACAAAAACATCTCCACACACCAATAATCTCTCCTACCTACTGACAAAAGCCATTAAGTCACAAGCCATTCGCCTGTTAGAAGTTCCTCCGGCCCTAATGGGCAGTCGACCGACAATCGGCAAACTCAGGAATGCCCTTCAATAGTCAGAATCATATTGGAAAACACATTCTGCGAAAACTTAGCAAATTTCATCGCACACTACTGATCTGATCTCATCATACATACTCTGCTTCCAATTAAAAAGTCTGTCACGCAGGGGCTGCGTTAACTAAGCAGATTTTCCATGTTCGTTACTAATTTACGTTGATCTCAAAACGTAAAAGTTCAATGTGAACAATATTTGGTATTTAGGCTTCAAATAATGTGCTTCATAATATAACAGCTTATTGTTAATATGACATGAGTAGAAGTGGGGGTTTACTAAAGGCCGAAAACTAAAAAATACAAATATCTCGATTAATAATCAAGATAATGAAAAACCATAAATAAAAACACTTATAGAACATTACATTTATAATAAGATTAATTCTATACAATTTTTTCGAAACGACGCATAATAATTGAGATATTTTGAATTTTCGAAATTTTCCCACTCCAAACCCCCTTCCCACTGGTCCGATTTCAGCCATTAACGAACTTATTTTTACATAAAACGATTAAATGTCAAGTTTGGTAACGATCAAACAAAAATTACGACCTCCAGAACGATAAAAGACAAATATATATATTATTACTAAGGGTCATAATCTGCTATTGAGTTCGTACTCAGCACGCGATTTTCGAAAAATGCCTTCAAATGTCCATCGATCCTAGATGTCGAGGAAAATGAGTGATATATACTTCTTATTCTGGACTCAATATTATTTATAAATTCGAAAATTCCGTCATGAGTACAACCTCGATAGCTGATTTCCCTTAAGGAAAATCTGCTAACAAGGTCTGCGAAAACTTAGCAGATTTCATGACACACTACTGATCTCATCTCACCACACTCTGCTTCCAATTAAAAATCCAATGAGTTGATGGCCAATCAAATCTTAATTGACGACGTTATCACACAAGTTATTTGCATGTATCACATCTAGTCAAGATTGAAAACAATATTGGGTATAGATATACGCATACCCTCCCTGCAACTGTCCCGATTTCGGCCTTAAGGGAAGCCTACTAAAATCGCGGCCTCCTTAGGGGAATCGGCTAAAAAAATAGACTTGGAACTGACTATTCCTCAAAATAAAGTGGCAATATATAACGAGAGCTTCCCGGATGCAATCCACTTATTAGTACACATGTGACGCGTATTGAAGCGGAACTGAGCAAATTAACTCATTCCTCAAGTTGTCAACATGAAGTTTAGCCAGGAGCCGAAGGCTGGATCTGGGAAAGGGGCCCTAGCGTCTAGGCGCAGGTGGGGCGAGGCTGAAGAAGTCTTAAACAGCTACTAATGGCCTACAGCCGGCCTTGGTTAGCCGAGAAACTACTATTTATAATTGGCCTGCATCCAATTTGTTCGACGAACGGCTTCCTCCTTGTCAATCCAGCCCATTTCAATTATGTCACTGAGACGGAAACTGTCTCACATCCATGTTGACAACTTGACCGAGAAATATTCCCGTCCTTAGTGAAGTTAATATTGTAATAGGCATCGGGGGCTCACAGAAAAAAACTCCCCTCTAATAATGAATTCACCTCAACACACAAAAAAAAACGAGCTGTTGCCGCTTCCTATTTCTTCTTCAATCACAGCGAATACAAACACAGTTAAGTGTGATTACAACAATACAGTAAATCCTTCAGATTTTGTTTCACACTTTGCTATATTGGCGATTCTTATGATACATAAAAAAAAAATTGAAGATGAGCATAGAAGGTGAATAATTAATAGGAACTGAATCATTGACAATGGCACTTCTGAAGACATTTGTCGTAATGTAGTCCTTGGTGGTAGTTGTTGACTAAATATATATTTCTGTGGGTGTTTTCGACCAGGTTATATTAATATATGGTATTGTTGTTTCTTGGAGATTTGGTCAATGTGCAATATATATTAAGTAGTAACTATTTTTTCAGCCCTGAAGTAGAGAAAATAAATATTCTCGAAATATTGGCATAAACTAAATATTTTTTCACCAACATTGACAAAAACTCCAAGAAACAACAAGAACACCATATATATATATATATATATATATATATATATATATATAAAAGTTGTTTATTTTGTTATTTAGAGTAACTTCTGATATATTCAATTTTGTCATATAACAACGTATAAACGAGATATACACTAAAAAATTAAAGTGGGAGCCAACAATTTTATTGGGCACTAACGATAGAACCGAACTTAACAATAAAATTCTATATGCAAATTTGCATTTATTCTCCATGATTATAATTAAATTATATTAATTTATATATATATATTAAATTTTTTAGGTTCGAACGGGAGTGGGGGTTAAATCAGGGAGGTTTGAATAAAAAATTCGCGATATTCATTTTCTATTTTTTTAGGCAAACGTGCTCATATAATTTTTTTTTTGTTTTATTAAAAGTAGTTTTTGTTTTAAACATAATATTATTAAATTTAATCGCTTAAAATCGCCTAATCGCTTGAAATATCATGCAGGACAACGTCTGTCGGGTCCGCTAGTATATATATACTTCACTGCAGATGCAATAAAGCGCCAAGAAGCGTAGCAATAAAGCGTCAAGAATAACAATTTTTTCTTCATTAATACATCTTATTTTTTCGTACCCAACACATTTCGAGCTTTGTCGCTCCTCATCAATTCCTTGTTCTTGATATATATGTATATGTGTTTGTGTGTGTGTGTGTGTGTGCCAATTAATGTACATATGCAAAATTTGAAATTCAGTTGTACACCACAGACTTAATTTGGAACTTACATTTTGTCGTAAATAAGAATTTGATGTACGTATGAAATACTTTGTTAATTTATGGGCTGCCTTTTGTCAATAGTTCCTTTTTTTTTTGCTTGATCGTTACCAAACTCAACATATCAGCGGTTCATGTAAAATTAAAGGCCATGTGCGTTGACTGCTAAAATCGGACCCGTGGGAGGAAGGCTGGTTTAAGAGAGGAGGGTATTTCGAAATATCTCTGTTATTATAAGTCAGATCGAATAATTTTAAAATAGTCAATCTAATTACAAATTAAATTTATCATAAATATTGTTATATAGATTTATTTTCTATCTTCAATATTAACCGAGATATTTGGATTTTCGAGAGTTTTCAGCTTTTAGTAAGCCCCCACTCCTACTGATGTCACATAAACTATAATCTGTTATACAGTGAATCACTTTATTTGAAGCTTAAAAACCAAATATTATTATAAACGGATATTTAATAGATGAGGTATTAGCAAATACGTTGTGTTATTACGTCATCATTTAAGATTTTACGTTCTTAACTCTAAAATGTTTGTTTGTTCTACACCATACCCGAATATTTAAGTGTTTCATTCCAGACTAAAGATCATAATAGTTAATGGCTGACATAGGAGGTTTAGAGAGGGGGGAGGGATTTGAAAATTCAAAATATAACTGCTGTTTTAGGTAGAAATAGAGAATATGTTGAGAGTTGGTATCACAAGTGTATTATACCAGAAAATGGGAAATCTGCTTATTTACGCAGCCCCTGCGTGACAAACTTTGGATTAGTTTCAGCGGACGACAGTATTAGAGTTACGAAAGAATTACATTGAACCATTGGAAGAATTGGTTAGAGAACTTTTTTTATTTACCACAAAAAGATCTATAAATTATGCTGTATGACACTTTTGATCCGGTGCGCTGGAACGGACATATCCTATATAATTTCAAGTAATCAATGATTGGAATAATTTATGGCATAACACTGACAGTAAACTTAGAGAAATCAAATCAAACACGCTCAACTGGACTTCAAGTAATAGACACTCTAGAAGAGAAGAAATTGTACTTACACGCCTACGCACAGGACACACTAGACTAACACATTCATATCTAATGAGCAGGCAAGATGAACCTATATGTCGCAACTGCAACAGAACGCTGACCGTAAAACACATACTAACTGACTGTACACAAGAAAAAACGTACCCATGGCCCACAAATGTATGGGAACTACTGGCCGACAGTAGCCAGTTTATAGATGATGTTTTTGAGTATTTAATAATCCATTATTATTTGATGAAATATAAAAGCTACTATTTACCATTATGAAAGTTATATATAGCAAGCACAGCACGTGGAATGTAAGTTTTGCCTCCTTACAGTTTAACTATTTATAGTTTTTCTTTCAGTTTTTTTTTGTTTTATTTTTATTTGGGTTTTTTCCTCGTGTTGTAAATATACTAATAATTTATACTTAGTTTTGTCCATTCTATTTATTTTGTACATTTGTAAAATTTAGCTATGTAAAAATTTTAATGTTTATTTATGTTAGTAAAATTATATTCTAACACGTTAAATGATGAATCGCCATTGTAGCGGCATGGTTCTATTTATTTTGTACATTTAGCTTTGTAAAAATTTTAATATTTATTTAATTTTGTAAAATTATATTCAAACATGTTAAAAGATGAATCGGCATTGTAGCGGCACCTCAAATAAATAATAATATATAATTTCCAAATGAAACAATTTCAAACGAAGTGCAGCGAAACATTTTGTTTATTCATTTTAATAGGAGAACAAGGAAGTCATGTGGTGCCCACATCAGTTTTTTTTTTTTTTAGTTTTTCTATCGTGGACCTGCCAACACTTCTCTGCCACAATAACAAACGGAATATTTCTGCAGTCTAACAAACGTCCACTGCAGTCAAACGAAATGAAAAACAGATACAGATAGACAGAGCTTCAGTGAATTCATTTATCCCTTTACGTCAGAAATGTCATAACTCCCCAATATGTTATCTCTTGCTTAAATGCTTACATATTTTACCCTGAAATATACAAAATTTACATATAAATTAGTTATTGTAACACTATAATTTATAAGAACACATTAAACGCATGCGTTTATATATTTTTACTATATTTCTTCACATTTATGCATAGTTGAAAGGCTTTTATCGTATACCTAAGCTTTTACTTCGTTATTTATGATGCCATTTTAATTCTTTTTACTGAATATAAATCCGACCTTTGATCATCTAATATTTTACGAGTACTTTTTTCATCTGTCGGGATATAAACCCGTTTAATCCCATTACTTTTTATGACACTGAACAGCAATATATTTTAACTTTATTTTTAATAATTAACTATTTTCGCGCATATGGTGTCATTCGCTGCAATTTCTAGGAAATTCTTTGATAATGCAAAAAAGGATAAAAATAAAAACTTTATTAAATAGGCAAGTGATATGCTCAGTTATTAAGTGTATCAATATTCATGATTTGATTTTGTTTCATTAGTGCGTCTACGTATAATGTATTTGAATGCACTTTCCTTTATGAACACCGGGAATACAGTAGACTGAATGAAAAGCTTAAGCACGGCTCCCAATAACTATTCATTTTTTATGTTGCTAGATATTAAAAACATAAAACTTTGGGTGCGTGCTTTCGCGCAGACGCTTTTAAAGGAAGATACTCCTTAAATGGAATGTCCATTATCCATGAAATTCGGTATATAAATTTTTGTGGAAAGTCCGTCACGCAGGGGCTGCGTAAACTAAGCAGATTTCCCTCGTGAAGTTTAACAATAAATAAACCTACATGTTGCTAACACAACACCACAGTGAATATTAATTGAATAAATACAAACGGTAATAAGAAATATATCCCCTCCCTTTCCAGCTGGAAGCGTCTAAAATGTAAACAAACAGGTCAGCCAACGCCTCACCGGAAAGAAAAACAATAACTGAAACATATCAGAATATAACATATTAATTTTATTGAAAACTATTTACTATATCTAGTACTGTAATTTATAATGAATCAGAATAATTTTTATCTCAATCAATCAAATTTTAGAAGTCCAAGAATTTAAGACGGAGGGGGGTGCTCACAAGAACATATTTGCATGTATCTCGTATAGTAAAGTTCTTGGGATAACAATTTTCGGTATTTAAGCTTCGAACAATGTGGTTTATTATATAACAGAGTATGGTTTATGTAACACTAGTAGAAGTGGTGGTTTACTGAAGCCTGAAAATTTCATTTTCGTCATCTCCTAGGTAAGATCGATGGACATTTGAGGAAATTTTTCGAAAATCGCGTCATGAGTAAAACCTCAATATTTCCCTAAATGGAAATCTGCTAATTAGACCCATTCAAGTTTATAAGCAAAACCTGATGTGGATATCTTTTGTGACCTATTAAATTAAATATGCAAAATATTTTTGTGCTTTTCATTTATATGTATTTCATTTGAAGGTAACGAATGCATTGATATAAAACGACACCTTGGACCATCACTATTATCTTTAATATGATAATGTTTTCACAATAGTATTGAGCAAGTGAGGCCCCTTTTGCTTTTCTTTTCTTGAACGATTGAAAATTCATTAAATGTCAGCTCCTGTCAACGTCTTGGGGATTTGCAATGGTTCGAGGCAATAAAATCATGCATAATGCAAAATTGTTGCTTAATATCGAGAGCGAAGGGTAAATGTGAAAGTTCATTACTAATGTTCTAAGCCTATAAAACTTCTTCTACTATTCCGACATTCTCATCAAAGATCTCATCAGGCCATCATAACGTAGGGGTATTTAAAAGTCAAATATGAAAAGCGGAACTTTCTACTTTTAAAGGCTCATTAAAACGACGACATTGCAAGAAAATATGCATATACAATGAAATCACACGTGAATGACAGCAATAAGAATAATCCTGAACGGATTCATTTTAATTTTAGTGAGCAATGAATTAAAATAAGAGGGTAGAAATACATTTCTACTGATTGACCTGGCATTTGAAGGTGGGCCATTGACTCAATTAGTGATCAAAAGTAATTTTCTCTTCTATCTTTTTAAATGAGGTATATGATTTGTCGATCCGTGGAAATAACAGTCTACCTTTCACCGTTATTTCTTGACCGTTCACATATGGTTATGCAGAGTTGTGAATGACTTCCCTGTGAAAAATCTGAAGTGAGCACCACATTACTTCGTTGAACTCCTATGAAATTAAATCCTAAATGTTTGGTTCCACTTCACTTAAAATGATTTAATTTGGAAATGACAAAATATGTCTCTGGTCCAATGCGATTGGGTCCAAAAGTATCATAAAACATAATTTATAAACTTTTTGAAGAAAACCTTTACAAAGGTAAACAAACCCGGTTCTAAACAACTTCTTTGTACCTCTAGTTGGTACAGAAAAAATTTCCATTTTTTATCTGCCCTCCACTAAAACACCTTAGTTAATTTGATTAAAAAGGACTGTATACAACTAGGCAGTACAACGGTCCTAATTGTGAAATTCTTACATTCCAAGGCTAGTCATTCTTGAGTCATGCGAGGTACGAGCAAACGTAACGCAGAAACTAGTCAAAGTTGGATTTTGGAGAAGGAAGTAACAATTCTCTAACGTTAAAAACTACTAAAATTGGAGTAGTTAAAAAGTCCATCCTAATGCACTAAAGAAAAAAAAGATGGGAACATACTGCTAGAGTAATTTTAATTACTATACGGTTTATTTATTAAGCTTGAGCAATAGGATAAAATAATAATAATGAGCCTTTTTATCAATTTATATGACTTTCCCCTTAAGGAAAATCAGCTATTGCGATCGCACTCATGACAGGATTTTCGAAAAATTTCCACAAATGTCCATTCAATCCTTCCTAGGAGATGACGAAAACGAGTTCCGTAAAAATTTGTATAAATATATATATATATATATATATATATATATATATATATATATATATATCTGTGTGTGTGTGTGTGTGTATTTATGTATCTGTTACCGCTCTGGTGGGCGCAGTTGTTGTTTTATAGTTATAAAACTCGATATATAAGCGTTTTATGCAAAAATAAAGATCAAGTTCGTTAACGGCTGAAATCGAAATCCGGGCGAAGCGGGGAATTTCGAAAATTCTAGATTTTTCCGGTATTATACGACAGATCGAAAAGTGTATATAAATAATCGTCTTGTAAATTTAAATTTCTATATGTGTTGCTATATACATATTTTCTCTAAGATTAATATTAACCGAGATATTGGGAATTTTTAGTTTTCAGCATTCAGTAAACCCCCGCTCCTACTCATGTCCTAATAACAATAAGCTGTTATAACATGAACCTCTTTATTCTAAGCTTTAATTCCAGATATTGTTTCCATAGGGCCTTCATTATCCATGATACATGCAAATTCGTTGGACGATGACGTCCTCAGTTAAGGTTTTAAGTTCTTGTTTCGAAAATATTCATTTGATCTTTACCATACTCGATTTATAACCGTTTTACTCAACACTGAACATCATATCTGCGATTTATAAAATTCGAACCAAGAATAGTGGGGGTTTAGAGAGGGGAATTAGAAAATTCTAAATATCTTCCTTATTATTTGTCGGATCGTAAAATGCTATAGAATCAATCTTGTTAAACTATTAATGCTCTACAATTGTTGTTCTATGCATGTTTTCGTGACTCATGTACTAAGCGAGTTATTCGTACTTTCTTGATTTCTGCCTTCTGTAATCTCCCTCCTAGTCATCGGTTTGTTAGCATATTTCCCTTAAGGGAAATCAGCTATTGAGGTCGTACTCATGACGCGAGTTTTGAAACATTTCCTCAAATGTCCATCGATCCTACCCAGGAGATGACGAAAATGAGCTCCGTTCACAATTTTATATATATATATATATATATGTCTGTTAACACTCTAGTGGTCGCAATTTTTGTTTGATCGTTACCAAACTTCATATTTAAGCGTTTTATGTAAAATGAAAGATCAAGTTCGTTAACGGCTGAAATCGGACCAGTGGGAGGGGGGTTTAGAGGGGTGGATTTTTGAAAATTCGAAATATCTCCGTTATTGTGCGTTGTATCGAAAAGTTGTATAGAATGAATCGTATTGCAAATTAAATTTACTATAAATGTTGTTCTATACATTTATTCTGTATCTTGAATATTAACCGAGATATTTGCATTTGTATTGTGTGTAGGGTCGGCAGGACTCGGCTATGTTCAGGACTATCCGCCGAGAGCTAGTGCGGCCGTTTCCGTAACTATTCCTCCCTCGCGAATAGGTCGAGAGATACCTTCCTACTACTGTTATTATTAGGCAGATTTCTCTATTGTAAAACTTCACGTGGTAAATCTGCTTAGTTTACGCAGCACCTGCGTGACGGACATTTTTTCCCCATAGAAATAGAGAATATGTGATGAGGTGAGATCACGTGATTCATAGCAGCACGTGGGAAATCTGCTAAGATTACGCAGCCCCTACTTGACGGACTTTAGTGATTCTTGAACTTCCTCGTATGGATGTGTATGGCGAACCATCGGCAAAGGGACAAGAGCCTGTAAACCCCAGTGAGTGTTCTACTGTGAACCGAGAGATATAAAAATTAACTGTTTTGATCTGAGAGCGCTTAGCTGAGCTGGAAGAGTAGAGATAAGTTAGAAGGGGGGTCGAATAAAGGGGGCCGAGGCAGCGACTGTCAGCTGTCGCCGGGACAGACTGACGGCACGCCAAGGGCCACGAGGGGGGCAGCTCTCATGCTATTAAAAAACCTAAAACTTTTCGAAAGCCCTTCACCGGCTCTGGGAAGGGGTTGCTAAGTCCCTCCCCCCCCGTCCGTCCGTCAAGTGGTATGCACGCCTCTCATACTACACTCTGTCTCTACACACGTCCTATAGTGTGACTCCCTAGTTTACCATATGATGTAACCACCTGAATTTATAAGTTTTCATTATGTAAAATTATATACTGCATTCATATATTATATATATATATATATATATATATATATATTATATATATATACATACATAAAGTCCGACAATCTTTGGTATTTACGCTTCAAATGAAGTGATTCATGATATAACAGCTTATTGTCAACATGGCATGAGTAGGAGTGAGGGTTTACTGAATGTCGAAAACTCAAATCAAGATAGCTCGGTTAATAATCAAGTAGAATAACGTATATGCAATATTTATAGAACATTTCATTTGCAATAAGAACTGTTCTAAACGCTTTTTCAATCCGACGCATAATTACAGAGATATTTGGAATTTTCTAAATTCCACGCCTCTAAACACTCGCTCTTACCGGTACGATTTCAGCCGTTAACGAAATTCATCTTCATTCTAACATAAAACGTTTAAATATCTAGTTTGGTAGCTATCAGATAAAAATTGCGACCGCTAGAGCGTTAACAGACAAATATATAAATATTTGAACGGACCTCATTTTCGTCATCTCCTGTGCAGGATTGATGGGCATTTGAGGAAATGTTTCGAAAATCGCGTCTTGAGTAAGGTCTCAATAGCTGATTTCCCTTAAGAGGAAATCTGCTAAAACAGGACAGGGAACAACAAACTCTTACATTAATCCTTTTGGCCTGACCGATCAACCAACTTGATACTGCAACTGTACTACTGAACAGACTTACAGACACCTGCTCTACGACTCTAGACTTCTAATGGACCAAAGAAATGAATATAAAACGGAAGTTGAACGCAGTAAAGACAATTGGCCTGTTGAGGAAGGTTTCTATTTTAAAATACAATACCCATTTAAAAAAAAAATGTGTTGAACAAGTATATAACTGCATGAATTATTTAAAACTCCACTACTCTTAATTTAATTCATCATTGAAACCTTTTCTGTTGTAAATAACTTCATTTTACAAATAAATTATTCATTGTATTAAAACAAACTGTTGTTATGTATCAAGTATCATATTATGTACAAATGGACGTACTGGACTTGTGGCAAATAAACTCCCTTCCTGTAGGGTTACTTCAGGAAGGAAATAAATTATAAATAATATATATATATATATATATATATATATATACATTTGTACAGACCTCATTTTTCTCGTCTAGATGGATACTTTATCAGATTATTCGAATATCGCGTCATGAATACAACCTCAATGGCTGATTTCTCTTAGAACTAAAAAGTCGTCTCGCAGGGGCTGCGTAAACTAAGCAGATTTCCCATGTAACACGCTTGTGATCACATCGCATCACGTATTCTCTATTTATTTTACATATAAAACCAGTGAGTTTGAATATTGAGTCGGGGGGGGGGGCTAAAGTCATGAAACAAGAAGATACAAATAACTCCCTTAATACTCGAGATACGAAAACGTGTAAAGAACAACAATTGTAGAATATCAATTCGAGTCATAATAACGGAGATATTTTGAAATTTCGAATTTCCCTCTCTAAACCACCACTATTCCAGGCCTGATTTCCGTCAATAGCAATTACGATCTTTAGTGTTAAACAGCTGAAACTGTTAAATATTGAGTGTGGTTTAGAACAAATAAACATTTTTGATTGAAGATCCATACATCTTAATTAATGACTTCATCAAATAATGTAATTTGACCTTCCAATGAAGTGGCACATGATATAACAGCTTATTGTCAATATGACATGGGTGCCGAAAACTGAAGTGTGGAGATTCAATATAGAAAAAACGCCCATATTGCAAAATTTATAGAACATTACATTTAAAATAAGATTGCTTCTGTACACTTTTTAAAACCGATGCATAATAACGAAAATATTTTGAGTTTTCGAATCCTCCCTTTAAACCTACCCCCACCACTGGTCGGATTTCCGTCATTAACGAGCTTGATCTTTAATTTTACACGTTTAAATATCGAGTATGTTGGCCATTAAACAAAAATTGCGGCCACTATAGCGTACAGACAAATATATATATATATATATATAGTTTTGAACGGACCTCATATTCGTTATCTTCTGGGTAGGATCGTTGGACATTTCAAGAATATTTTCGAAATTCCCGTCGTGAGTACAATCTCAATAGCTTTTTCTCTTAAGGGAAATCTGCTAAAAACTAAGCAGAGCTCCCACGATGTTCTCAAAGCAACATCTACTCTCCCCCTTTATTTTCCCTTAATTACTTTCAGCACCTCCCTTAGAAACCGACAGACCTCCAAGGGGAATGTTCATTAATTTTCAAAATGGAAATACCGGCTTTGTTTTACTAAGGTACATTTAAGCGATCTAGCGATTCTAAGGGCCAGGCGGAGACGTAAGCAGGCAGCAGAAGGGTGGAACTGATAGCAATCCCATGTTCTAAGTCAGGCAGGCTCATGTAGATATTTGTAATGGCTCTCCTAGCAAATTGACGCCAAGAGAAAATAGACGGAAAAGCACACAACTCACGTGCTGCCAAATGAAGCGCTCACCATTACAACTCAACATCTATTCTCTATTTATCTCGTAATAAGAAAACTACAGACCTCCAAGGGGAATACCACCTTTGTTTTACTATGGCACATTTAAGCTTTCAAGCGATTCGAAGGGCTAGACGGAGATGTGAGTAGATTGCAGAAGGGTGGAACTGATCCGTGTCCCAGGCGCTAAGTCATGTAAGCTCATGTAGATATTTGCAATGGCTCTCCTTGCAAATTAACACCAAGAGAAGGACAGAATAGCAGATTTCGCACGAGCTGTGACATGAGGCGCTAAGCGTCTATTCTCTCGTAATTAGAAACCAATAGACCTCCAAGGGGAACGATTATGAATAACGCGATGCGAATACCGGCTGTGTTTTACGACGGTGCATTTAAGCATTCTAGCGATTCGAAGGTCTAGGCGGTGAAGAGAGCAGGCCGCAGGAGGGTGGAACTGATAGGAGTCACAAGCTCTGAGTCAGGTAAGCTCATGTAGATATTTGTAATGGCTCTCCTAGCTAATTGACACCAAGAGAAAAAGGACAGAAAAACAGATTTCCCACGAACTGGGACATAATGCACTCAACTCACCATCTATTTTCAATTTTTCCTCTAGTACTAATCCTAAGGAATCGAAATAACAGCTAAATATGAGATATTTAGTGGCAGGAGTGGGGGTTTACACAGACTGATCACTAAAAAAATGCAAATACCTCGGGTAATGTTCGACATCCAGAAGAAATGCATGGAACAATTAAATTTGTTACATTAGAAAATTAAATTTGCAATACGATTGGTTATACACATTTTCTCGATCCGATTTTAAATAACTCAGGTATTCCGAATTTTCCCCTCTGTACACATTGTCCGATTTCAGCCATTAGCAGATATACTGTTTACTTCTGCATGGAACGGTCAAATTTCGAGTATGGTACTAATAAATTAAAAATAAATATTAAGAAAATAAAATCTTAATTGATGGCAACTCACCAAACATATTGGATTATCTCACATACGAAAAATAGAATGAAAACCGTATTTTATAGTTAAGCTTAGAATAGAAGGTTTCATAGTATAATAGTTCGTTAATATGAAAAGTGCAGAAATGGGAGTTTACTGAATTCTAAAAAATACCAATGTTAAAATTGGTTTTCACGCTGAAGTAAACCCCAACTACTAGTTAAAAATTCATATTCTCATATAGCCCATTTTGTAGCTTGGAATAGTTGACTCACAAATATATGAATCCATAGATATCTTCTGACCTGAGATTGAGTAACAAACGGATGGACAGACAAGATTTTCAATTTTGATGCAATTGTTCTTAGAACGGTCTGAAACGTGAAAAGAAACTTATCACCGTTGAATTTAAAAATCAGATGAACTTTAAGAGGTTATTTTACTTAGATAACCATAAGCAAAGATGAGCGTCCATGGTAGCTTTATTTTACCTTACCATGTACTATCATGGTGCCAGAAGGGACATGTGGTGAAGATGAACATGAATAGCTTACTGAGAGCTCCAAAAAGAGGCTTTATGAAAAGGATTTTTACGTTTTATCAACATATTTAGTCTTCATTTGCAATGTAGAACTTGAGTTTAGGGCTCAGATTTCGTCAGAAGCCTCTTTAACCAAAGTGCACCAGAAATGCACCCCAAAAGACTATGGAGCTTCATTATAACGGGAGGCCTTCTGTGATGCACTACAAGTAGCAAGGAGACAGAATCTAGGATTGCTGAGGTTCCTAGTCATCCTGACTCCAGGCTAACTTAGTCACTATTAATCCCACTACCTATTATACTTTCACAAACACTATTGCAGTCAAGTAGTCAACCTAGGTCCTACTGTCACTGTTATTGCTCCTGTACATATTTTACCTTCACAGCTCTCAACTTAGTGAGTAAACTGTAAAAACGAATTAAGCATCTAGCTTCCTTTCGTCTAAACAGGAAAAACCATAGTTCTATTCATACAGAGCTATAATAAAAAATCAGGCAACTATGGATGAGATTGTCTTACCTAAACATCAATTACTTTAAACCTTCAGTAGAGAAATTTGAACAATGGTTACACTCATTTCAGTGTCTTATAAAAAATATATATATTAGGGCAAACCTAATTTAGTAAAATGTACTATAAAAATATTATACTAAGAAATACAACGATTCAGGATAATATGAATTTGAAAAATGGTTTAAAATTTTACAGCAGAAATCCGCACGAAAATGAAATTATACTCGAAATGTAATAACATTAGCTATATAACATGAATTATTTTTATGTTATACAATTCATATTAAATTTCGGCTTTCTGTAATTTTTTTCACACATACCGTGTCTAGGAACGCATGATGAAGGCAACTAAAAAATAATTAGTAAATGATCTTATTTGGTTATATTTTATTGTTTTTTAAATAAAAGACTAATTCCTCAACGTCTTACTTTGTCAGACTTTAAAGGTTTTAATCATTTAAATGTATTCCTTAAGTAATGTTTTCAATCTTTGGTTGTGACCGTGCAGCTCTAATAGAAACCCATGTGCCTATTTATGGTTTTTGCAGTTAAGTAAGTCACATTAGTGGTTTTTTTTTAACTTCATATTCGTCGCTCATTTTGGCTGTCACAAGGCCGTATTAAAGGCTTCTTGAATTATACAATATTGCTGTGAGGCGTTTCGCCCGGAATTGGCTTGAATATTACCAGCAACGTTGTGCCCAAGATTTACGGTACATTTGAAAATCGTCAAGAAAATGGAATAGCCTATAACAGGAGTTGCCAAGATTTTCGTGAAGACAAATATACTGATAACATTTGATTAAGTGAATGCGCGCCCTACCACTCCAAATTACAAGAAACTTATCGTAGGAGAAGCAATAGAAATGGCGAAATAACTCAACATCAAAAGAGGAAAGAGCTAGAGTGAACTATGGGCACCAGTCATTAACCAAATCGGAAAGTTAAAAAAGGACATGAGAACGACTCAAAACATGAATACATGAAACCCCAGTTCCAATCGATTGATCTGATAAATAGCTCCATCTACACGGTCATCATTTGCAAAATGGGATGCAAAACGTTGAAGGAAAACGTCACGGCATGGGCATTACCATAAGTCGTCGATAAAAATTTACTGTGGGATGTTTGTAAATTTATACAGGGATAAAATAAGGAACTGGCTGGAATTAATACTTAGGCAATGATTTGGGGAGGTGTATGTAGGGGATTCAAAGGGAAATCAATATGAGCGGCAAGCCGACAGGTGTCAGGCCTTCCTTAGTCGTTTTGTCGGCGTTAATGCCCGCTTTGCACGACACTGCGCCTCCCTCTTCTCCTCACTTCTTCTCCCAACTGTCTTCATTTAGCTCTATCAACAGCTTACAATTGTGCTACAATACAAACTGAAGAATTTTCTTTTTCACTACACGTCCTTAATTGCTAACGTATGCGTCTGAAATCGCTTGCATTAATTAGTTTTTATCCAATGCTCAAGGGGAAGATTAAACTTTCGTTTGTCATTACAATGGTCTTGGGGTTTCGACCGTGACCGTAGAATTTTTTACTATCGTTTCGCATGAACATCTGAAAGCTCTCACTCAGACTGAAGTTCCGTTCTTCATTCCAATATATGTTGGTCATATCCGGCGGCACTTCTCTTGCAGGAGTCTCCAAATACTTCCTTCTCCGCAACTCCATGTTTCCATTAAATCTTCCTTGTAATCTATAGTATTCCGATTTGGTTTAATGACAGGCATCTATAATTTTCTAAATCTCTAGACATTGTCGTTGTTATTGTATTTTGTTGTTCCTTATGATTCTCTCTAGGTATCGATCAACTTTCACAAGTTCATTGTCCTAAAGTTTCGTTTTTATTTGGTTTGCCTTATATGCATGTGAATCTTCTTTCAAAACGGCATTAAACCTTTGATGTGGACCGCAACCACTGTATTAATTGACCTCTCAGCCTGGCCAATATATTCCGAGCCACAAGAACAGAGTTTGCTTTATATTCCAGGCACTTAAGTATGAAGATCGTGTTTAATGATCGGCTTCATTTCAACTATTTCCTGTCTGTTCAAAATGCGGTTTATAATATTCTAGTCAGAGAAGATATGAATAAAAGAATAGTTGAAAGGAATTAAAATTCATAAAATATGGTAAATTATATATATAAATTATAATAAAATTGGTTTCGATCCGACTTATAGTAACTGAGATATTTAGAATTTTCGATAATTCCCCTCGCTAACCCCCCACCCCTTTCTTCTCCAGGGTAAATTTAACCACTACCTGATATAATCTTTAGTTTACCATGAAACTAAAAATTTCGATTCGGTTAAATTTCGATTGCGGTGTCGAGCATACAAAAATCAAGTAGTTTACAACGTAAAATCTTAAATGATGGCTTCACACCGTACATATTTGCAGAAATCGCACATAGTAAAAGATCAATGAAAACAGTATATTGTGTTTAAGCTTGGAATGAAGTGTTACATGATATATCAGCTTATTGTTTAAATAATATGAGTAGGAGTGGGGGACAACTGAAATTTGACAACTAATAATCCAAATATCCCCGATGTTAATAATACCCCCGTAAATTTAATATACCCGATGGAAAAAATTATTATAACAACATTTAAAGGACATTAGATTTGCAATAAAACTGGATCCATACAATTTTCCGATCGACGTATAATAATGGAGATGTCAAATTGTTCTAAATTTCCCTCGTATAAACCCATCTCCCTCTAATCCGATTTTAGATATTAACGAACTTAATCTTTAGTTCAAAATAAAATGATAAAATATCGAGTTTAGTAAGGATCAAGCATACGTTTCGACCACTAGAGCGTTAACTGATATATATATATATATATATATATATATATATATATATATATATATATATATGTGTGATTTTGATCGGACCTTATTTTCCTCGGGTAGATTTGATGGACATTTGAAGATATTCGAAAATAACGGTATGAATGCAACCTTAATAGCTGATTTCCTTTAAAATCATTCAACCCGAACTGAGTTGAGTTTTTCATTCAAGCGGAGAGATAATATTGACTCTGAGAGGGGAATTAGTTTATAGTAAAATCGCTTCCAAGAGATGATGATAAAGTCGGAAGGAAGCGAACTAGCCTGGCGAGCTACCGATTATATCATTACAACAATTACCGGAGAAAATCGGGGTCTGCAGACGTCGTTGCGTTTATCAGAGGCCCAGGTAAGGGTTCGAAGCCAATCAGCTTCGTATTTTTTGAGTGATTAATTTTAATGAGGGTCGAGGGAGTGAGAGCCTGTGACTACACCAAGGTCGCCACTGGTCCCACCTCTCCACGACAACGGAGATTCAAACATCCAACTACTTGTCAATGAATATTAAACCCACTAACGCTAACTCACATACATACAATGGCCATCAATTTTTTAAACTCATTTCCAGACCTTACATCACCAATTTTGATGTTACTTTTGTATACAATTTTCAGACCTTATTCGCAAGTCACAAATTGCGATGTGACTTTTGTATACAGTTATCAGATCTTATTCCCACATCACAAATTGCGATATGACTTTCGCAGACAATTATCAGACCTTATTCGTAAGTCACAAACTGCGATTTTACTTTTGTATAAAAGTATCAGACCTTATTCGTACGTCACAAACTGTGATTTTACTTTTGTATACAATTATCAGACCTTATTCGCTAGTCACAAATTGCGATGTGACTTTTGTATACAGTTATCAGATCTTATTCCCACATCACAAATTGCGATATGACTTTCGCAGACAATTATCAGACCTTATTCTTAAGTCACAAACTGCGATTTTACTTTTGTATACAATTATCAGACCTTATTCTTAAGTCACAAACTGCGATTTTACTTTTGTATACAATTATCAGACCTTATTCTTAAGTCACAAACTGCGATTTTACTTTTGTATACAGTTATCAGATCTTATTCCCACGTCACAAATTGCGATATGACTTTCGCAGGCAATTATCAGACCTTATTCGTAAGTCACAATATGCGATTTTACTTTTGTATAAAAGTATCAGACCTTATTCGTACGTCACAAACTGCGATTTTACTTTTGTATAAAAGTATCAGACCTTATTCGTACGTCACAAACTGTGATTTTACTTTTGTATACAATTATCAGACCTTATTCGTACGTCACAAATTTCGATATTACTTTTTTATACAATTATCAGACCTTATTCGTACGTCACAAACTGCGATGTTACTTTTGTATACAATTATCAGACCTCATTCATACGTCACAAATTGCGATGTTACTTTTATATACAATTATCAGACCTTATTCGTACGTCACAAATTGCGATGTTACTTTTGTAAACAATTATCAGACTTTATTCGTACGTCACAAATTGTGACGTTACTTTTGTATACAATTATCAGCCCTTATTCGTACGTCACAAATTGCGATTTTACTTTTCTATACAATTATCATATCTTATTCATACGTCACAAATTGCGATGTTACTTTTACATGCAATTATCATACCTAATTCGAACGTCACAAATTGCGATGTTACTTTTGTATACACTTATCAGGCCTCATTCGTACGTCACAAATTGCGATGTTACTTTTGTATACAATTATCAGGCCTGGTTCGTACGTCACCAATTTTGATGTTACTTTTGTATACAATTAGACTTTATTCATACATTACTGGTTTTGATATTACTTATGGGCATAATTATCTGGCCTTATTGGTTCGTTACCGATTTCGATGTTACTGTTTTGTATGCAATTATCAGGCCTCATTCCCCCTTAGGGAAAATCAGCTATTAAGGTTGTACTCATGACGGGATTATCAAAACATTTCTTCAAATGTCCACCGATCCTACCATGGAGATGACGAAAATGAGGCCCGTTCAATATATATATATATATGTGTGTGTGTTTGTGTGTGTGTGTGGGTGTGTGTGTTAACGCTCTAGCGGTCATCATTTTAGTTTAATCGATACCAATCTTGATATTTAAATATTGTATGTAAAGTTCGTTATGGGGTAAAATTCAACCAATGGGGGGGGGGCTTAGAGGAGGGAAGTACGAAAATTCGAAATATCTCCGTTATTACGGGTTGGATAGAAAAATTGTAGAGAGTCATGCGTATTATAAATGTAAAGTTTATAAATGTTGTTATGTACGTTTTTTCATTCTTGATTATTAATCGAGATATTTGCATGTTTTAGTTTTCGGCTTTCAGTGAACCCCCACTCCTACTCATGTCATATAAATAAGCTCTTATATTATGAGGCACCCTATTGGAAGCCTAAATACCATATATTGTTGGAACTGAACTTTTATGTTTTGAGATAAATGCAAATAAGTGAAGCACGTGAGTAATCTGCTTAGTTAACGACTTTTTTATCATGGACCAAATTTAATTTGAGCAATTTCAAAACATGGCAAGTACTCTGGAAATCGTCTGTCTATTAACATTATCTCGCAGAATGAATGTATTTGGTTTGAATGTATGTATGTATTTTGTGATTAACGTGCTAATCGCTCGATATTCTAGAATGCTATTTTTTTTTTAATGCACCGAATCGGTTAAATTTCATGGCTTATTGGCAAGAATAGAGAAGTGTCTCACCTCATAAACCAGTTACAACTGACCAATAATTTCAGCAACAATGGCCACACATTTATCTGTATATTTTTTTTATATATATTAAAAAAATATTTTACGCTTATCGAAGTGTGATATTGGATTAGCGGCGAGCGAACAGGAGGAGGTAGGAAATGGGCGTTGAGGCTGACAATAGAGCGTGGCGAGGCACGGAAGTTGGGTAAGCCCCGGGGGTGGGTGGGGTCGTCATTACCCACCAAACTATACACATCTGCTCATGCCTTACATCTCTTACTCACTTGCTATCGCCAACTTACCGAACAACAAATTGCCTCATTTGATCGGGAGATAATTACACAGAATCCAATCGCGAAAGGCGAGAGATACGCTCTCTTATCTCGCGAAAGTCCTATTTCATCCGGGCGGCTAGCTAAATAAAGAAGATGGGCTGTACTTATGAAGAAGTCCGTCATGCAAGGGCTGCGTTAACTAAGCAGATTTCCCAAGTGCGTCACGTATTTTCATTTATCTCAAAATGTAAAAGTTCAATGAGAACAATATATGGCATTTAGGCTTCAATAAAGTTCTTCATAATAAAAAAGTCCGTCCCGCAGGGGCTGCGTAAACTTAGCATAGCTCCCATGTGAAGTTTTACAATAGAGAAATCTGCACACTAGTAACGCAACACCACCATGAGTAAATATAAACGGTAATGAGAAATCTTTTAGTTAATTTTAATAAATTCCCAACGAAAAAGGGCTTTTGAAGAAAAATATAAAGAAAACTTTATATTTTAATAACTCAAATTTTAGTAGTCCAAGAACTAAAGAAGGGTGGGGGGTGCGGATGAACGTATTTGCATAAATCTCACAAAGTAAAAGCTGAAACGTCAGCTAAGGTTAGAAGAAGCTTCCACCAGAGCCGAACAGTTACGGAAACGGCCGAACTAATTGGAACAATACCCGACCACATGTCTACACTCTTAATAAAAATGCAACTATCTCGGTTAATATTCAAGATATAGAATAAATGTATATAACAATATTTATAGTACAGTTAATTTCATAGCCGCAGCTTTCCCACGTGAAGTTTTACAATAGAGAAATCTGCCTACTAATAACTGTAGTAGTAAGAATCTCTAACCAATTCACGGGGGACGAACAGTTACGGAAACGCCCGACCTAGCTTTCGGCCTATATTTAGCCTAAATATAGCCGACTTCTGCCGACCACACACACAATACATATGCAAATATCTCGGTTAATATTCAAGATAGAGAATAAACGTATGAAACAATATTTATAGTAAATTTAATTTGCAATAAGATTAATTCTATACAATGTTTCTATCTGACCCATAATAACGGAGATATTTTGAATTTTTAAAAATCCCCCCTCTAACCCCCCCCCCTCAGGTCCGATTTCAGCCATTAACGAACTTGATCTTTCTTTTTTTTCTTTGATTAAATACCGAGTTTGGTAACGATCAAACAAAAATTGCGACCGCTAGAGCATTAAAAAACAAATATATATATATATATATATATATATATATATATATTAAATTAAAAGATAACGGACCTCATTTTCGTCATCTCCTGGGTAGGATCGATGGATATTTGAAGAAATCTTTCGAAAATCGCGCCATGAGTACGACCTCAATAGCTGAATTTCCCTTAAGTGAAATCTGGTAATACAAATAGATGATCTGTTCCATGACAAACAATTTGCCTAAAATTTAAATAAACGGACCTTGATAACGGACGTATAAAACCAACTGAATCACGGAACTCAATTCAATTTTTGACCGGGTTGAAGTTGGTGCTGTCGCATCGAATGGCCTTGCCAGATGTTCTCTATCATCAGCCAATTGCTCTAGTTTCCACCTATAACTAGGTTTACATAGGTGAGGGTTTTTATGAGGAACTTATATGTGCTACTAGAAGGGGAGACTGGAGTGACATGTGGCCGACCTGGTTCCCGACAGGCATCAGAAAGGAATGTTATATTGTTCTCTATTCCTGATGGGGGAGGAGTAGGCGCGGGCTGAGGCAGATGTAGATTGACTGCAATTTGATGATCCTAGCTGCTAACGAGGGCAGCGGAAGAGCCCGTGGTCCAACAAAGACTCGATTGCGATTAAGATTTGAGACACCAAAACATTAATTTAATGCCCCACGCCCTTCTAATTGTGTGGTCCAATCCACCGGTCATTCTATCCCTAAAAGTATGATGTAATTCAAGAGTACTAGTGACTTTAGGTTTTACTTTTATTGAGG
Organism: Riptortus pedestris; assembly: GCA_019009955.1. Classification (NCBI taxonomy): domain Eukaryota; kingdom Metazoa; phylum Arthropoda; class Insecta; order Hemiptera; family Alydidae; genus Riptortus; species Riptortus pedestris. The sequence continues at coordinate 97,082,355 of CM032233.1, forward strand.
TCGTACTCATGACGCGAGTTTCGAAATTGTTCTTCAAATGTCCATCGATCCTACCTAGGAGATGGCGAAAATGAGGTCCGTTCAAAACTGTATATATATATATATATATATATATATATATATATATATATATATATTTGTCTGTTACCGCTCTAGCGGTCGCAATTATTGTTTAATTGTTACCAAACTCGATATTTAGTCGTTTTATGTAAAAAGAAAGATCAAGTTCGTTAAGGGCTGAAATCGAACCAGGGGGAGGGGGGTTTAGAGGGGGAATTTTTGAAAATTCGAAATATCTCCGTTACGTCAGATCGAAAAATTGTATAGAGTCAATCTTATTGAAAATTGAATTTACTATAAATATTGTTATGTGCATATATTTTTTATCTTCAATATTAACCGAGATATTTGTATTTTTATTAATTGTAACGGTCGAGGTGAGATCGGCTAACTTTGGGTCTTTTTTTTTCTTTTTTCTTTTTTTCTGATATCTCGCTAGATCAGTATTCTTTTGTAAATTTGCAGCCAGGTGACTGTTTGGTGCACGTAAGATAGGCCCCTTGTACTAATCAAAATTATTTGAAGGGGGTTTTGTGAGACTCTTGGGTTGTGAGATTTTATTTTTGTACGTTAGCTGGTGGCGGGTGGAGCACCAGCTGGGTTGTATCTTTGCGTCTAGTCGTGAGTTTCCGTCAAGTGCTAGTGCGGCCAATTCCGTAACTCTTCGGCTCTCGTGAAATTTCGCTATTGTAAAACTTCACGTAGGAAATCTGCTTAGTTTACGAGTGACGGAGTTTTTATGAATTCGCTCATGAAAATAGCGAAGTCTGGTAAGGGGAGTATTATGTAGTACACGTATAATATTGTGACAAAGTGAAAATAAGGCCAAGAGCCGGCGAGACGAGAGGCCAGCGTCCCAGAGGGAAGGGACGAGGTGCCAGCTGCGCCCATTTGCATTATAAGCAGTCAAGTCGCCCACACATATCATCTCAATCGCTAATTACAGTCGCCCGGCCATGATTTATTTCTAGCGCTACTGTCTTACAGACTCTAAAATAATACCACCGTCCAAACAATTAACAAGTCGGAGGAATTTGGAAAGGATCATTAAATCCGTCTTACATAAATATTGATTTGTTGCTAACATAACCGATCCCTAATCAGCATATATTCCTTAACCTAGAGTAAGTCCTAGCTTATTGTGATTTTAGTATGTTACATAAATGAAATAAAACACAGTTAAATCTCGATATTTAAAGGGAGCTGGGAATCCTTTGAAAGCTAGCTGTCACTGACAGCACCCAATAAATGCAATGTTTTGACTTTCAAACGTTTTCCTGAGACGCCCTTTATTTCCTAGAGTTGTCTGTCAATTTAGTTCGTTCCAGTGTCGTCTGTCTGAGGAAATATTCTTGACGTTTGCTGATGATACTTTCTCAGAATGGAAACAATTGATAAGAGATTGACTAGGCTGATTTGGCTATGTTTTGACTATGTGAGAATCTATACAGACGAAATTAGTCCATGGAGCAAACGTTGATGGGAGCCGTCCAAGAGGTTCGCCACTTAAAATAATCTAAGATAGAGAGACAAGTGGAACAACCTATATAAGGTTATTTTCACTGCTTAATGCCCTATAAAGGATAATATTATTGTGACAAAACACTCTTAAAGATACCCCTCAATTCATACTGAAAATGTATATACATATCAGTAACGATATTCGGTTTGTTTTACCCATCTCCTAATATTTCCATAGTTCCATTACTAAGTTATTGGCTAGCTTATTCATTTTTGATTATGAATGTTACAATTCTATTTTTTTAAATATGTCTATCCAAAATCGGTATCCATAACGTAATACGGCTTTCGTTCTACTCTGTAGTCTGTGTCCCCCTATTCGTAGCGTAGAGTGGCCACAGTCTACAGCTAGCTATGCTCACTTTCCTTATCGAAATTATTAATAGTTTCGGGAGTATCTCAGGATTTAGAACTTCGTATGGTGTTCTAAATACAAATATTTAACGTGGTAGTCTACTAGTAAAACGTAGTGAAAGTTGTGTTGCTAGGAAGCCTTCCCTCAAGCGCGCATTAATTGGACATTTGTAAAAACGTGTTTTAAGACAATAATCTTATGAATTGTCTAACAATGTTATTACGAACACTTGGGGAGGAAAAAGAGATGGCATTAGACAGAAACATACATAACTTGGAATTAAGGCTATCCTCTGACAATTACATTTTCTAAAATGCAGCACCTGGTGTGGTATGTATAGAATTTATAAGATGTGCTGTAACAGTTAACTGTCAGAACCGGGACTATAAGACAGACGGAGAGATATGTAAATTTTGTGGGGCCTCAACAGTAGGCGTCACAGATTGGCAATTAACTTCCAACGCCTAGCTTTGAGCAACTCTACTTTATTTCTGTGCCTGGGCCCAAGAACTCATCATTGATATATAGTTAGGGAAGGCAGAGCTGTGGGACGAATTGTAAGACTGGCTCTAGCTGGAAAAGGCAGCAGGTTATGCATAATGAAGCTATTTGTGCCGCCAATCTTGGTACGGACCTGGATCGTGGCTTCTATTCTCCTCAATTTTTTTCTTCTAACACTTTTTTTTTTTTATTTTCCACTCTAAGCTGCATTACTTTATCCTCGGCAGTACTTCGACAAATGGCTTTCTCTCATTGCATTTCCTAAAATTTTTCTCCTGAAGAAGTTCTGATTCTTCTTTTACTGAGTTTTCCTCTTTCCAATAATTCCTTCACTCTTTTCCAATAACTGGTTTTAACTATATTAATCGAATAGATTTCAGATATTTATGATGTTCTCATTAAGCGACTGGTTTAAACTTTTGGTTCCCATATGTTGCAGCATTATTTATAGAAAAATATAAATCTACAACAAACGATACACTCACTTCAATTTGAAGAACAGCACAAAAATTCTGAATCCACCATTCTGTATAAACAGTCGGATTAGATCATTAGAATACTATTATACATAGTGATCTGTGCTTTTTTAGATATCAAAAGGATTATAAAAGCATGGGGTGAACTCTCAAAAATGAACTATAAAAGCTTTACTTCACTAATAAAAACTGTTCAATAGGCAATTATGGGGTAAGTGCAGACATTTGTCATTTTATAGCCCGAAGCACTACTTTCAGAGTATAAAAAAAAGTATTTAGGTTAAAACCTCGTGATAAAACCATTGGCATTGTGAATGGAATGGATTGGAAAGGATTAGTAAAGTATTTTAAAACTGCTTATGTTCGCACGAAATTCCTTCTGGAGGATTATAATAATGAAATATTTTAATGACAAAATATGCCTACACTGTAAAATATGGTATTATGCAATACTTGGACCAGGCATATAAGTCAGTGTTGAGTCGGAATATAGAATTGTATTATACTATATAATATTGAAATAGTTTAAATGAAATACAATACATATTTGGAAATATATTTATTACCCATGGAAATATAGATACTTAATATTCATTAATTATATATGAATTATACTACTAGTATATGTTTAAGTGCTTCCTACCACTATGTTACGTAGTTTTAAGCCAAAACATTTCCTCTTATGGATTTTGGTAAAAAAAATGCCTTAATAAAACAAGACATTAATATTTGCAATTATTATTTATTAATAAAGGTAGTATCTTCTAAAAATTTAAACAGCAGCTAATTAGTGTGTATACTAATATGACACATATAATATGTGTTATTCTCTGGGTATACATAAATCAATAGCCCTAATGGGATGGCTAGAGTTAAAATTGCATTTAGAACACTGATTTCTTAAATTTATCTGAATTGTTTTAATTTTTCCATAGAAAATAACAGGACACGAAACGAGTTTACGTCTGTTGTAAATATCATACAATTATTTTAAGATGCCTAAATTTCCTGCCCACTATGAAGTGCTTTAATCTTTGTTTTATGGCTGAAAGTCAAATGATAGAAGAAGTAGCATATTCTTATTATTTATTAACGGCCACTTTTTACTACTATAGATAAATGGGCCGGGTTATCTGCAGGTTACCACCCTTTTCTAGCCACGGTGGGACTAACGAATTTACTTAATGAGTTCATCACTATATAACTTCCTATGGCCCAGGCGGGAATTGATCTCACCACTATGTGAGATTAACGCCAACGCATTAACTCATATGGCTAACCTGAGTCCCTAACATGTTTTCTTTCAAGCTTAAAATGTTTCACTTCCTTCAGATTCCCTCTTCAGTAGCACTGACATTAAAACCGTTACTCGATATTCCTTATCTAAGCTTACAAAAAATTTGGATAACATGTAAAATCTTAATATTAACTAATTACAAGTAAGCCCGTAAAACCTATTGATAAAAATTACATTGGGTAATCCTGGAATCCATCAGTTCAAGCATTTAACACATACAGATTATAGTCTGAGTAAGCTGTGTAACTGAAGACTCCTCAGCAGAGCGGGGGAAAAATTAGCTTAAAATAAATCCATGTGAACATATTCCGAATTGTTCATCATTTGAAATAGAGCAAATAATCCGAATTCAATATACTATTTGTAAATACAATTTATTTACATTGCCTATCCAATAACTGGCGTGAATCTCGTTACTATTGAATATTTAACTAAGCTATACTAAATTACTAATTTAACAATTAATATAATATATTAGTCATCAGTAAACTAATTAACGGAGGATTAAGAAACTCAATATATGAGATACAATTGCACGGATCAGGTGGCAAATAGATAGTCTCCGCATATACTTAAATAAATAAACATGTAATATTTAAACTAGCCATTATAATAATAAAATAGTTATTTTTACTTCATTGTAAGAAGTATAGAAAGATTTTAGCCTTGATAGCTAATTTGCCTCACGGGGAATCTCCTAAAGCTACTGTACCATTAATATATAATGATAATTTATCATTGTCACTATTTTACGATTAATACTTACTATACTGTACTGTGAGCTGTCAACAAAAAATGTTTATATGGAAGACGTTTTTCAAAAATATCGTCACAGTACTAAGTCAATCTCTGATTTCCATATGGAATAGATGGATAGTTTATTGGATTTTAGCAGATTTCCCTTAAGGGAAATCAGCTATTCAAGTCGTACTCATGCCGCGATTTTCGAAAAATTTCTTACGATGTCCATCGATCTAGATGACGAAATTATATATATATATATATATATATATATATATATATATATATATATCTGTTATCGCTCAAGCGGCTGGATCACATTACCAAACTCGATATTCAAACGGTTTATGCAAAAAGACAGATCAAGTTCGTTAATGGCTGAAATCGGACAAGTGGGAGGGGGGGGGTTAGAGGGGGATTTTCGAAAATTCAAAATATCTTTGTCACTATAAGTCGGATCAAAATTGTATAGAACCAATCATATTGAAAATTAAATGTACTATAAATATTGTTATATACACTTATTCTCTCACTTGAATATTAACCGAGATGTTTCCATTTTTCAGCCATCAGCAAACCCCCCCCCCCTTCTACTCATTTTGCACAAACAATACTCTGTGATATAATAAACCATATTATGCGCAGCTTAAATACCATAAATTGTTTTCAAGAGACCTTTATTATACGAGATAAATGCAAATATGTTATTGTGACCCCACCCCCTTGGACAACTAAACTTTGATTGATTGAGATAAAAATTATTCTGATTCATTAAAAATTAGAGTACTAGATATAGTTAATAGTTTTCAATCAAACTAATATGTTATATTCTGATGTATTTCAGTAATTGTTTTTATTTCATTTTATTTAGTAATTGCCTTTGAGAAATTGGCACCCTGTTTGTTTACGTTTTAGGTGCTTCCCGTCTGGAGGCTTCTTATTATCGTTTGTATTTATTCATTAGATGTTGATAGTGTTATTGTGTTATCAGCATGTAGATTTATCTATTGTTAAACATCACGAGGGAAATCCGCTTAGTTTAGTAGTCACTCTGTGACGGACTTTTATTTACAAATACTTAGCAAAGAGTTTGGCCAATTTGTGATAGTAAATGTCTATTAATATAATTTAACATATTTAAAATATACATATATAGGGAAAAAATAATAATAATATTTTTTAAAACACAAATTAATTGCATATATACGGGAAATAATATAGTATATAACATAATGTTTTAATCTAAATAATTCCACTACATAAACCAATCCGAGAAATTACATTTAATGTAACTATAAATCCAGCAAGTAAATCTTAGTAATAATCCTTCGTAACATTAAATTGTTTAAATTTGGAATATATAAATGTAACTTAATTAACAATTTACTACAAATAACAGTTACTTTTTTGAACCTTGTAATCCATATTAAAAAAAGAAAGGAAAAATTAAATAAAAACCAAGAAACGTCTATTTTTTTAAAAAAATGAATAAATTCAAATTCATTTAAATGTTTTCAAAAAAAAAAAAAGACACTGAAAGAAAATATTATGACGAATTATTAACTTATAGAATCATTGTCATATATATTCGTAAACGTTTAGAGGTTTATATTTTGTTATAAACAGAAATCTTTATAAGAATTTATTGCCTTACAAGTGCTACAATATACATATAATAGTTAGCCAGGACATTAGGTGCACAGCTAAATGGTAATATAGAAACTGAAATAGGTTTTATTTATTATTTTTGTATGATATTTTAGCATAAACGATTTCAATAAGAGAAATCCGCTAAACTACTGCCATGAGATATCTTTAGAAGTACATAGTGAATAAAGTCTGTCAACAAAGAGTACGATATATTGTTTAATACGTGTATACGTGCGTAGCAGCCTACGGAATGTACGTCTTTGTTTTTTATCATGGTTGTTCCGGACCACAGCCAACGCCACTAAAAATAAATTATTTCTAAAGGAATGATATTAACAGACACTAAGGGATTTAAAAAAAAATCCAAGGCTTCTTACGTCATTCAAACCTTCAGTTATAGAAACATCTGCATGTGGGAACAGATATAAACAGTTTCCATTGGAAACGCATACGACCTACCTAATCGTGTTTCAGTGACTTATGGCATATAGAAAACAAGGAAAAAAACACATTAAATTCCTGTCTGTCAGAATGTCGGAGCGTGTGAGGGAGATAGGCCGACGAGAGGTCTGCCCATTAGCATCCTAACAGCGGGGAGTTTGTTTCCCCTTGTTCCATTTACATACGAGCGGCGTGCTGTGCTGAGGCGGCTTGTCCGATTCGCGTGCGCTTCTCCTTCATCCAGCCCGGCTCAATTACAGAGCCAGATTTGCATCGGCCAGATTGTTATTGGCCTACTGATGTACGGCCGTCCTATACCGCTGCCCAGTTATACAGCTCCTGGGAATATCATAACCTCCACTGGTTAACACCATTCCCCGAAAATGCTGCGAAGAAGAATTCTTCCAATCCTGGACCCAATATACCCATATATTCGTCATAGTTTAGAGGCAAGGATCACCGATACAAACTACAAACTCCTCCCCCCCCCTCCGACAGACTTTATTCAAAATTGCCCTACACGTTTCGTGGCTTAACTACCACGGCTTCCCCAGTGTGGAAGGGTCGTTCCATCGAGAACATCAGAACTGAATGACCCTGAAACATGTAGGGTAATTGTGAATAAAGTTTACGGGGAAAGATAGGTGTTTTTATTGTTAAAACTGAGATTCCCGAAACATGTTATGTCGGCTGACTTTAATTCGATTATTTTCACGTCAAACCTTGTAAACAATGTGTTCTTAATTTCAATAAATATAATAATTTATTTAACGCTTATAAGTGTTTAATGTAGCGTAGAATTATCTTTGGGATTTTATAAATTAATATTAATATTTGTTGAGGTGCTCCGCTTAGGCATGCGAGTTAAAGCGTCGGCCTTAATTTCACATGGTGAACCTAGGGTGGCGAGTTCAATTCCCGCCTGGACAATAGGAACTCATTTAGTGACCCATCCTGGCTAGAAAAGGGCGGTAATCTGTAGATAACCTGTCCCAATTAGCCTTACTAGCGAAATGTGGGTGTTAATAAATAAATAATATTTGTTGAAAAAGAATGGTCTTAGAGTAGGAGTTTAGTTATAAAGGTTTCGTGGCTTTCCTACCACGACCAGTTTTGATGCTCTCGTTCTTTCTTGCATTCGTTGGAACGACCCTTCAACACTGGGGAGTCGTGGTAGGAAAGCCATGAAACGTGTATAACTGATCTCCTACTCAAAGACCACTCTTTTTCAACAAATATTATTTATTTATTAACGCCCACTTTTCGCTACTAAGGCTAATTGGGACGGGTTATCTACAGATTACCACCCTTTCTAGCCAGGATGGGTCACTAAATGAGTTCCTATTGCCCAGGCGGGAATTGAACTCGCCACCCTAGGTTCACCATGTGAAATTAAGGCCATCGCTTTAACTCACATGTCTAAGCGGAGAACGTCACAAATATTAATATTAATTTATAAAATCCCAAAGATAATTCTACGCTACATTAACCACTTATAAGCGTTAAATAAATTATTATATTTATTAAAATTAAGAACACATTGTTTACATGGTTTGACTTGAAAATAATCGAATTAAAGTCAGCCGACATAACATGTTTCGGGAATCTCAGTTTTAACAATAAAAACACCTATCTTTCCCCGTAAACTTTATTCACAATTACCCTACATGTTTCAGGGTCATTCAAAAAACGTGTAGGGCAATTCTGAATAAAGTCTGTCGGAGGGGGGGAAGGAGTTTGTATCGGTGAGTCAGTCCCGCAGTGGCTACGAAAACGAAGAAGATTTCACACTTGCTGGTATGGTAATCTAGTCACTTCTTGTGATATATACAATTTTGAGAGGACCTCAATTCCTTTATCTCCTAGGTAGGATCGAGAGTCATTTGAGGAATCTTTTCGAAAATCTTGTCAAGAGTAAAACATCAATAGTTGATGTCCCTTAACTTAAATCTGCTGATTGAGTAGCCACTCGAATAACGAAGCCTAGCTGAGCACTTGCCCTCCATGGCAAGCTCATGATGAGTCATGGGTTGTCGAACCAAACGTATTTTGTCTTGAAAATCCCGTTGTCATGAGTTCAATCGCAACGGCTGATTCCACTCGAGGGAAATCCGCTCCCACAGGCTAACGTATTACATTTTTACAAGAGTAATCAGTGTCTGAAAAAACCCTAGGAAAAAAAATCATGGGTTCGATTATTCAGTAAACTTGGTTATAAACAACAATGTTTGGAAGGAGACAGTAGCCGAGGGCCCAGGTACAGGCGGGCTAAGCTGCCTGGTATTAAGTAATTATGATATCCGGTTCTCGTAAGTAAAGAGAACAATTTTTTGGAGGCTCTGTCAATGACTGCTATAATAAATCTATAAAAAAGAAAGCAGATTGTTACTGAATATTTTAGCGGGTTTTCTTTAGAAAAAGTTACTATCGAGGTTTCTCACATGACAAAATACCTTGAATTCTTCACAAATAATAGAGAATGAGTAATAAAAACAGTCCATCACGCAGGGGCTGCGTAAAATAAGCAGATTTCCCGCGTGAAGTTTAAGAATAGATACAAACGATAATAAGAAACCTCTCAACGGTAAGCATCTGAAACGTAAACAAACAGTTCTGCCAACATCTTACAGGCAAGAAAAACAATTACTGTAATATATCTGAATATAACGTATTAATTTGATTGGAAATTACTTACCACATCTAGTACTGTTATTTATAATGAATCAGAATAATTTTTACCTCAATCAATCAAAGTTTAGTTGTCCAAGGGGGTGGGGTCACAATAACATATTTGCATTTATCTCGTATAATAAAGGTCTCTTGAAAACAATATTTGGTATTTAAATTTCGAATGATGTGGTTTAATACATAACCGAGTATTGTTTATGTACCATGAGTAGAAGTGGGGGTTTGCTGAAAGCTTAAAACTGAAAAATGGAAATATCTCGGTTAATATTCAAGATAGAGAATAAATGTGTACAACAATATTTATAGTACATTTCATTTGCTATAAGATTGATTCTATACATTTTTTTCGATCCAACGTATAGTAACAGAAATATTGCGAATTTTCAAAAATCTCCCACTTATCACACCAACATTCAAAACTAATTTTCTAGATTTCATTAAAACCACATTTAGATTGGTTGCGTAACAACAGGTCAATGACTAGGAAGAGTTAGCTAGCCAATGTTTATTATCGTCTTATTGAGGAGGTTACTATATAGATGATTGCTATTAAATGTTTATATTCAATTTTGAAATCAATAAAAAAAATGCTCGAAACACGTAGGGGATTTAATAAATAAGATGTTTCAAAGAAGAAAGGAATTTTTTGTTTTTTGACCCAGTATGGCTACACTTTCAAACAATTTAAGAACCGGGTCATCTATTGTAAAGAAGATAAATATAGATTGTTTGTTTACTCTCTAGCGGTTTCGAATTTCGAGATACAGAACGAAAATTCGTATTTAAACTTTTATCCCGCAAAGATAGATTGAGTTCGTTAACGGTCATAATCAGCCCTGGGAGTGGAGTGGTCCAAATTAACTTTTTTTTATTATGAGTATCAAACAATTTTATACCGTAGAAATGTGACCTCAATTCAATCTTCGTTGAAGGAGAATGGCCGAAGGTCAATAGATAAAAAGTCCCCCACGCAGGGGCTGCGTAAACTAAGCAGATTTCCGTCGTGAAGGTTAATAACAGATTATTTACACACTGCTAACTAAACACCACTGCGAATATTAAGTGAATAAATACAAACGGTAGTAAGAAAGCTTTCCCCTGCCGGTGGGAAGTGTCTCAAATGTAAACAAACAGGTCTGCCAACGGCTCAGCGGAAAGAAAAACTATAACTGAAACAGATCAGAATATAACTTCTTTCTTTTTACATAAAACGACTAAATATCGAGTTTGGTAACGATCTTATAATTTTGTTAAATACTTAATATATATGTATATTAATCTTTTTAATTAAAATAATTGGTTAATCTATAGGTTATTTAAACAAAATCTGCCAAAAGTGAATAATTTTTATTAATTATTTACACAAAAATACAAAATAAAAAAAAATAAAAAGATAAATTAACACATTTAAAAAAAAAATGATTTCATTTTTATTACAGTGAATGGTAGACTTGGCTACCCGAAGCATTTCGGCAATGTAAAGTAAGCTCCGGCATTCCATCTAAGTTTGAATGACCCATTATTCTGGACCGAAATAAAAATAAAACATTAATTAAAGAAAATGCTTGGTTAATAATTAAAGATGTTTAAACGTGCGAAAAACTACTTACAGTTTAGAATAGATCAAATTGACGACAAATAAATCTAATCTGAGTTTTATCTAATTGTTTACTAATCCTGAAGGGATTAGTTCAATGTCAATTCTCTGTAATAACTAGAATAACCACATAGAAGAAAATTGCTGAAAATTAGCTTTTAATACGACAAAAATGAAGTGTCCGGTTTTTTTTTTGCGGTTGAGTGTATATATATATAAATAGATAGATAGATAGATACACTTTCGAACGGACCTCATTTTCGTCATCTCCTAGGTAGGATCGATGGACATTTGAAGAAAAATTTCGAAAATCGCGTCATGAGAACGACCTCAATAGCTGATTTCCCTTAAGGGAAATCTGCTAAAAACATTGAACTATCTCCACTGATTCATTTTCCTCTACATGTTTCGCGTGCTTTATGACGCCGCTTCAGGAGTACTACATTTATTATAAAAAGAATACCTTTTAACGTCGGCGGTCTCGTCAAGAATAACAAACATTCTGAAAATATCGATACATTAAAATGATGTACAGTGTCAAAATCAATTAACTACAGAGTTTCAAGTTATGAAAAATCCATTTGAGAAATAAGTCGATTAGATGTAAATGTAGCTATGCTACTTCTAGAATCGATTTTTCAAAACTCGAAGCTTTGTAGGTAATCGATTTATACTGTTCGTCATTTTAATGTATTGATATTATCAGATGAGTGTGGTATATCTCCATTAGCGTGTGGTCTTGACGTGACCACCGAGGTGATAAGGTCAAATCTTTTTATAGTAAGTCTATTACTCCTGAAGAGGCATCTTAGAGTGCGCGAAACGTGTAGAGGAAAAGAAATTAGTGTGATAGTTCACCTGTTTTTCATCTAATGACCTTCGGTTATTTCTCCTTGAACAAGAAATGAAATAAAACCAATCTTGTTGACAAAATTATAACCGAAGCGGAATTTCGTAGTGCCAAGAAAGAGTAAATATAATCTGTATGATTTTTAAAGATGCTGTAGAGTCAATTATAATTTGAGTAAAGGGAACTTGGGTTCTTTTATTATTTAATTAATGAAGTTGTTAATATAATTTCATTTAATATATATGTTATTACTTCCATTTTTTGTGGTTGTTATTATTTTTTAAGTTGGTTTTATCAGTTTCGTTTTAAAGATTTATTTGTTTCAAATGTACTTAATAGGTACTTTTTAGCAATTGAGTAGCGAGGTACTTGAGCTCACAATTGTACCTGCTCTGCTTTATAGCTGTCAACATAATTACAGCGGAATCTGGGTTTAATTATCTTTTTTACAGAGGCCATAATCTCAAGACTCTGAGCACACTTCTGCCATGCGTCTGATCCTCGACATTAATATGATTTGAAACGAAATATATTCCCTAAATTCTAGACGTCCTACAAAAATCGTTAATTACGCAACTCCTGCTTGACGGGCATTTTTTTTTTACAGTAACCAGTTTACTATAATATTATTGAAAGTAATAGCGGGATGACAAACCAACCCATCAAACGATGGGACTCCTACGTAACTGTCAAAAAGATTATACTAAAAGCCCATAACGCAGGGGCTGCGAAATCTAAGCAGATTTCCCAAGTGCTGGTATGAAACACTACTTTTCCCATATCACCGTATATTTTCTATTCCTAAATAAAAAGTCCGTCACGCAGGGGCTGCGTTAACTAAACAGATTTCCCACGTGCGCCACGCATTTGCATTTATCTCAAGACTTAAAAGTTTAATGAGAACAATATTTGGTACTTAAGCATCAAATAAAGTGCTTCATAACACATGAGAATATTGTTAATATGAGATCAGTAGGAGTGGGGCTTTACTGAAGACCGAAAACTAAAAATGGAAATATCTCAGTAAATAATCAAGATAGTAAAAAAATGTACATAACAATATTTATATAATATTACATTTTCAGTAAGATTGGTTCTATACAATTTTTCGATCTGACACATAATAACGGAGATATTAAGAATTTTCGAAATTATCCCCCTCTAATCCCCTCCTTGTCCGATTTCAGCCGTTAACGAACTTGATCTTTCGTTTTGTATAAAACGATTATATATCATGTTTGGTAACGATAAGACAAAAATTGCGACCGCAAAAGACATATATATATATATATATATATATATATATATATATATATAGTTTTGAATGGACCTCATTTTCGTCATCTCCTGGGTAGGATCGATGGACATTTGAAGAAAATTTCGAAAGTCGCATCATGAGTACGACCTCAATAGCTGATTTCCCTTAAGGGAAATCTGCTAAAATCCGATGAGTAGATCTGGTGATATATTAAAGACTGGAAACAAAGAAAGAACGAATAAATCGGTTAATATTTGAATTAAAAAAATGTTATGCAACAACAATTGCACTGTATATTGAACATGGGAGCTAAGATATATTTAATTTCCGTATTTCCGCACCCCTGTTCTAGGTCCGGTTTCAACAATTAACGAATATGATCTTTAGAGTTCAATGAAACGGAATGAATCTCTACTTCTAAATAAAAATCCGATGAGAAGTGGCAGTTTGATGAAAGTTCATATAACTCATTTAACACTCGAGTTACGTAAACGTGCGATGAACAACAATTGTAGAGCGTCAATAGCTTTAAAATATTGGTTCTATAACGATTTACGACTCGACTCATAATAACGGTGGTATTTTGAATTTACGAATTCGCCCCCTCTCCCCTATTCTTGTTCCGATTTCAGCCATTAACGAATATGACTTTTAGTGTTCAATGAAACGTTTAAAAATCGAGTATGATATAGATATAGATGAATAAACATTTTCGAATAAAAACATAGAATCTTAATTAATAATCATCAAACAATCAACTTGGATGTATCTTACATCATAAAGGTCCTTTTAGAACAATATATGGTATTTGAGCTTGGAATAAATCGGTTCATTATATATTCAATTCCTGTTAAAGTGCGATGACTAAAAGTGGGGCTTTACTGAAGGCTGAAAATTAAAAAATGCAATAATCTAGGCTGATATTCAAAATAGAGAAAAAGTGTGTAGGACAATGTTAATAGGATATTAAATTATCATGTTAGGTAATTTTTTATTTTCTCTCTGTAAATCCCCCTCACACAGGTCCAATTTCAGCCGTTAACGAACTTGATCTTCAGTTTTACATGAAACGCTTATATATGGAGTTTGGTAAAGATAAAAAAAAATTATTGTTTCCACTAGAGCAACTACTGGTTACAGACAAGAACGGGCCTCATTTTCGTTCTATTCAAAGATAGGCTCGATGGAGATTTGAAGAAAGTTTCGTAAATCCAATCATGAGTACAACCTCAATAGCTGATTTACCTTAAGGTTTAAAAAAACAGGTCTACTGTTCATCTTCTGACAACGGCTAAACAAATCTAACCTAATAGTCTTTCCGTTCTATCTAGAACTTGCGTCAACTCCAAAATAGTTGTTCCCCATATTTCAGCTAGAATGCAACGCAGGTAATTTATAGTAGGAAAGAATGCTGTTATAAGGGAGGTAATAGGCTGGAAAAGTGAAGCGGCGTGCCGAAGTGGTGAAGCACAAGTTGGGCCGTCCATCAATTGAAATTGACCAATTTATATGATGGTCTGAACCAAATTGTCTCGGGATTGCTCATTATTACATTCGCCACTACAGGGGAGAGCCACTTCACCTATATATTTTTTATCAGATATCACTACCAGGCAAAGGGTCGGAATTTTAAGAAAATGATCGTCACGCAGTTGCTCCGCAAACTAAGCAAATTTCTCACCTGCTGTGATTTCATCTCAACACCTATTCTCTATTTTTAGCAGATTTCCCTTAAGGGAAATCAGCTATTGAGGTCGTACTCATGACGCGATTTTCGAAAAATTTCTTCAAATGTCCATCGATCCTACCCAGGAGATGACGAAAATGAGGTCCATTCAAAATTATATATATATATATATATATATATATATATATATATATATATTTGTCTGTTAACGCTCTAGCAATTTTTGTTTGATCGTTACGAAACTCGATATTTAACCGTTTTATGTAAAAAGACAGATCAAGTTCGTTAATGGCTGAAATCTGACTAGAGGGAGGAGGAGGGGGTTAGAGGGAGGATTTTTGAAAATTCAAAATATCTCCGTTATTATGCATCAAATCGAAAAATTGTATATAACCAATCTTATTGAAAATTAAATTTACTATAAATATTGTTATATACAATTTTTCTTTATCTTGAATATTAACCGAGATATTTGCATTTTTATGAAGTCTGTGGTCGGGTATAGTTCGGATTAGGTCGGCCACTTCCGTCATTGCTCGGCTCAGGTGGAAGCTCCTTCTAACCTTACCTGTCGTTTCTAACCTTACCTTAACTTCGTTACTTTGTGAGATTTATGCTAATACGTAATGTTCATCCGCGCCCCCCCCCTTCTTTAGCTCTTGGACTACTAAAATTTGAGTTATTAAAATATAAATTATTCTCACAATTCAGAAGCCGTTTCAGTTGGGAATTTATTTTAATTAACTGAAAGATTTCTCATTACCGTTTGTATTTAATCACGGTGGTGTTGTGTTACCAGTATGCAGATTTCTCTATTGTAAAACTTCACATGGGAACTCTGCTAAGTTTGCGCAGCCCCTGCGTGACGGACTTTTTCTGTAAGAACGTACTTAAACAGGGATTGAAAACTAAACTCGAGATGAGATCTTCATTGACTCCAAGGAAAATCCGATGAGTAGGCCTTTATTGAAGGCTAAAAACAATAAAGAAAAAATAACACACTTAATATTCGCGTTACAAAAAATGTATAAAACAAACATTTTAAGGCACTAATGTTTCTGTGACATTTTATTTTTTTTATCCGACTCATAAAAAATGAGTTATTTTGAATTCTCGAATTGCCAACCATATTTGATATTTAATCTTAGAATAAGACGTGGGCTAGGAATATGAGTACGAGTTGAAGGTTGAAAACAAAATAACTCACTTTAAGTTTGAGATACGAAATAAATCTGTAGAACGACTGTAGGGGAACCAATGTGCAATAAAAATGAGTTTATAACAGAGTTGGTATTCTGGCAGGTGGAAGTGACTTCTAATGTATGTAGGATGAAAAAATTGTTGGCTACGCTTCCACTATAATAATTTATTGAAACGGCAAAGCACATTCGATGCTGTGCATCACCGTCAGTTCCCAAAGGGTTTCGATGTTGACCTGCCGACTCTTGGGCCTGGACACCTGGGCCTGGAAGTCCAGGTCCAAGAGCCGTCAGGTCAACATCGAAAACCTTCGGGCACTGACGATGATGCACAGCATCGAAAGCGCTTTGCCGTTTCAATAAATTATTATAGTGGAAGCGTAGCCAACAATTTTTTCATCCTACATACATGAGTTTATAACAGTTTTTGATCCGGCTTATAATAACGGAGATATTTTGAATTTTTCACACACCCCTCCACTCTTTCTGTTCTGATTTCAGTTATTTACGAACATGATCTGTAGAGTTGATATAGCATATGTTATTGGTCAAACAAACATTTTCGAGTCAGGAACGTAAAGTCGTTTAATTGATGACGTGATCATGCAACGTATTTGTATATATCTCAGGGTTCGTTGAAAAACATATTTGATATTTAATCTACTAATAAGACGTGGTGTAAAAATATGAGATGACTAGGAGAGGAGGTTTATTGAAGTATTAAAACTAAATAAATCACGAATATCTCGCTTAATATTCGAGACAAGAAATAAACGTACAGAACAACAATTATAGAGAAACACATTTGCAACAAGATCGGTTATATAACAGTTTTTGATCCGACTCATAATAACGGGGATATTTTGAATATTCCTTCGCCCTCCCAGTCAGATTTCACCTTTTAACGAACTTGATCTTTAGTTTTGCATAAAACGTTAAAATGTGGAATTTCATAATAGTCAATGGAAAATTGCTATATATACATCTTCTAGGTAGAATCGGTTGACATTTGACGAACGCTTGGAATGTACTGCTGTATGGAAATGAAATTGGAAATCGGGTTATTCACAAAGGAGAGCATAATTGATTAGAAGCAATGGAAATATGTATTAGGCGTAGTTTCACCAGAACACTTGGTGTTGGACTCAAAAGAAATCAATCCTACGTGAAAGTTCTAAATGAGGCAAGTCAAAAGTGCAAATCTTTTCGAGGCTACAGAGTGAAGGAGAGTGGTGATACTAAGGTACGTTTGAAGAAAAATTTGTATTTAGAGGTCATCAAACATTTCTTTGATTTTAGTAGGCATAATATTATTAAAAGAGCAGCTTCTGAACGACCCTAATGGTTGCAAATTGACCTTCATGACAATGTGTTTCATCTGCAAGGTATGCTGAATTTAGGCGATTCAAGAATTAATAAACGCTGCCAGAATCTGTAGTGAGCGGGCGTTTTAAAATTGGGGAAGTGGAAAATGTTGGAAGGGGACGAAGATGGGTAAATTAGGATGTCCGTGAGGTGGATGGATGCTAGATTTACCCAATGACAACTGACTGAAGGACAGCAATGAGGAGAGCCGCCCGGTGACGATACAACGAATGAAAAAGAAAAAAGAGATGAAGTGGTCTTTTTTTGCTTCTCGTTGAAGGAGCTGGGCCCCGAACCGTGTCCATATGAATATGATAAATATGAATGAGCTTTAATGTATGGATACATCAATTAGATTATTTATGTGTCCTGGGATTTCGCTCCTATAGGGCGTCTAGTTTTTATGACGTGTCAAGGGGAAGGTCGGCTCAGCTCTGTTTGAACGGTGCGTGAGCGCCGCGTCGTAAACTCAAACCCTACGTAAAACTCCAGAACTGTTAAATTCTAAGCCAATGTCGTATGTAGTTCTCCCTCGGGAAGAGAAGATAAATCTGAAAGTTATTGATGTAGCTAAGCCTTTACGATGGATTAAAGCTGACATATTGGGAGTCTAAAGAGAAATTGTTGAGTTCCCTTCACTTCTCATTGTTTGTGTCTACCACATGAGAGGGAAAAACCCCGTCAAGCAGGTGTTGCGTAAACTATGCAGATTTCTCACTGAGCAGGTAGCTGATGAAGTCTCAAATTCGGTTTTCTTTTTTCTCACTAATATGACGACTACGGAACAAAAAATTCAAATTTTGGTCAAAGTTGAACATGAACAAGATCAGTAATAAGTAAAAATCCTATGAGTAGGAGTGGGGGTCAACTGAGTGAAGAAAACAAAAATACAAATACCCCGCTTAACATTCAAATTAGAGAAACAGAACATAGAACAATAATTGCAGGACGTTAAATGACGAACAAAATTTCAAAATAATGAAGTTGATTAGATTTTTTTTGTTTTAACCCTCTCTAACCACCCCCTCCCTAATCCTGGTTCGATGAGGACCATTAACAAATTTATTTATTAGCTTCAAATAAATCGTTTAAATAATGAAAATATCGGCCAAACAAATATTAAACTCTGTAGAGAATCGAACATATTCGCTTTGTGTCTTACATAACAATGTTTTGTTAAAAACCGTGTTAGATATTTAAGCAATAAATAAGACGTTTAATGATTTATCTGCCTATTGTTAAAGTGAGATGAGAAGAAGTATGGTTTACTGAAGGTCGAAAACTAAAATAAAAAAAAAGTCCGTCACGCAGGGGCTGCATAAACTACGCAGATTTCCCACGTGAAGTTACACAATAGAGAAATCTCCTTACGAGAGCCCAACAGTTACAGAAACGGCAGAACTAGCTTTCGGTGGAAACAAATAGAACCTATATAAAAATGCAAATAACAATGATTATAGTAAATTTAATTTTCAATAAGATTAGTTCTAAACAAGTTTTCGATCCGACGTATAGTAATGGAAATATTTCGAATTTTCGAAATCCCCCCCTAAACCCCCTCCTTCCCATTTCCGATTTAAGCCGTTAACGAACTTGGTCTTTCTTTTTACAGAAAACGACTAGATATCGAGTTTGGTAACGATAAAAAAAATTGCGACCGCTAGAGACGTACCAGACAAATATATATATATATATATATATATATATATATATATATATATATATATATATATATATACATACAGTTTTGAACGTACCTAATTTTCGTCAACGATGGACATTTGAGGAAGAATTTCGGAAATTGCGTAAGGTTTACGACCTCAATAGCTGATTTCCCTTAAGAGAAATCTGCTAGCAATGCTGAAGTGACATAACTAGTGAGTCATTCCAGCAGCAGGGAAATCTGCTTGGGTTACGCAGCCCCTTCGTGACGCTCTGTTGTTATACTACATCATTCTTGCATTTTAAGTTCTATAAGATATATTTGTTATGAGATTGGGAGGAGTGAGTGTTGAGAGATAAAGAGATGGAGGCTGGATAGGCGAGTGCAGGGTTGAAAGCAAGGATTCAACTATTAGGCTTACGCAAGGTCCGTGCCATGGCCAAACCTTGGACGGCGGTTTGGAATTTCATTGCGTCCACACAACTAATACATCCATTATGTACATCTCCTCCATGTGAATTGCAATATTATTACTAGCAATAGCTAATTTCGTCATTAGATCCACGGGATTCCTTGAAATCAAAAGTAATTATCCAATTATTATATCGTTGCTTAACTAGTATTTATTGTGCATTGGTTATTAGCAGATTTCCTTTAAGGGAAGTCAACTATTGAGATCGTACTCATGACGCGTTTTTCGAAAAACGATTCTACAAGAAGATGACGAAAATGAGGTCCTTTCAAAATTTTATATATATACATATATATATATATATATATATGTGTGTGTGTGTGTGTGTGTGTGTGTGTGTGTCTGTTAACTCTCTAGCGGACGCAATATTAGTTTGATCGTTGCCAAACTCGATTATTTATTTATTTAAACGTTTTATGTAAACAGACAAATCAAGTTCCTTAATGACTGGAATCGGACCTGTGGGAGGGGGAGTTTAGAGGAAGGATTTTCGAAAAATCTCCGTTATCATACGTCGGATCAGAAAAGTGTATAGAATCAATCTTATTGCAAATTTAATTTACTATAAATATTGTTATATACATTTATTCTCTAAATTGAATATTAACCGAGATATTTGCAGTTTTCAGCTTTCAGCCAACCCCCACTTTTACTCATGTGACATAAACAATACTCTGTTATTCGAAGCTTAAATACCATAAATTGTTTTCAAGAGACCTTTATTATACGAGATAAATGCAAATATATTATCGTGACCTGTGAGAAGTTAGCAGATTTGTTCGTTTACGTTTGAGGTGGTTCCCGTCTGGTGGTTTCTTATTATCGTTTGTATTTATTCACTTGATGTTGACGGTGCTATTGTTACCAGTATGCAGATTTTTCTTTTGTTAAACATCAAGAAAAAGTGTGAGAAAATGTGTTTCTTTTACAAATAATTACTACGTAATTAGTTTAATATAAATTAATTCTAAGAACGCTTTATGATATGTTGATGTTCTTTGAAGTGAACATTTTTTGGATTCAAGAATACCTTTCGTTTTAAATGTTTTTTTTGTTGTTTTTTTTTATATCAGAATCCATTCTTTTTCCCGTAGACTTGTTTCAAAGATAATTTTGTTGGCTACGCTTTTAAGTCGCGGAATTTTCCAATGAAATGTGCCGTTTCTGAAATAACGATCTGTGCATTTTACGGCTGAAGGATGAGTCAAATCGAATAATTCAACGTTTGAGAATTTGATTTTCTGTCATAAATAATTCCATTGGGAGTTCCGAAGTCATGGTTGCTGGAGAAGTACTGGAGAAGGTTACGAGGTTGAATATAGACTGAAAAGATTCTTCAGGGGTCGCAATTATGGCACACCAAGTCTCAGCCTTTTATTAATACAATTGGCTATTTTAATGGGGGTGACACGGAAACTTGGGACACCCCGTATATATGTGTGTGTGTGTAAATATATATATATATATATATATATATATATATATCTATATATATATATATATATATATATATATACTAGCTCAGATACCCGGCTTCGCCCGGGAATTCATTTGAGGCTGAATGGTGATGGTATTTTTTAGCAGGCTTTACATTGCACAATATTTTGACATTTACCCGTCCCAGTGTTTAGGATTGATACCCGTCTTTCCCGTGCATTTGCTAATAATAGAATTATTTGTTCGATAAGGCTTCACAGTCTTCGATATTTTTATATTTCCCGCCTCTTATACATGTAAATATAGTGAATTTTTATTTCAGGCGTCCCTTATAACCCCCCTCCCGTTCGAACCCAAAAATTTTAATATAACTTATAATCATGGAAGAATTAATGCTAATTGACATACCGAGTTTTGTTAAGTTCGGTTCAGCCGTTAGTGCCCGCTAAAGTTTTAACGTATAACTCATTTATACTTAGGTATACGACAAAAGTGTATATAACAAAAATTACTCCAAATAACAAAATAAACCACTTTTGTTATGTTTATATTTGCGGAAAAACCAATAGGAAACGAAATATCGCTATTTTTAATTTCAGGCTTCCCTTATAACCCCCACTCCTGCCTGTCCATAGACATGTTGGTATGGCTTATTATAATGAAGGCGTTAGTGCTAATACACATATCGAATTTTATTTAGTTCGGTTGAGTCCCTTGTACGAAATAAAATTATTGACTTCCGCTATAGTGTTTAGCGTATAACTCATTTATACTTAGGTATACAACAAAAGTGTATATAACAAAAGTTACTCTAAATAACAAAATAAACAACTTTTGTTATGTGCATATTTGCCAAAAAACCAATAGAAAACGAAATATCACTATTTTTAATTTCAGGCCTCCCTTATAACCCCCACTCCTGTTCGTCTCAGAGAATTTTAATATAGCCTAAAGTCTAAGTTGGGTTAGTAGTAATATACATACCAAGTTTCATAAAATTCGGTTCAGCCGTTTATGCGTGAAAAGGTAACAAACAAACAAACATACACGAAAGAAACAAAATGCAGATATGGTGTCTATGACATGTGAAACGAAAAGTTATCGTGAAATTTCGCGAAAAAAATAAATGTACAGACAGAGGTTACAATTTTATATATATATATATATATATATATATATATATATATATATATATATATATAAATTTTTTGAAACTCGCGTTATAAGTACGACCTCCATAGCTGATTCCCTCAAGGAAATGTGTATGAAGTTAATAAGCATTAGACGTCCATCAGGGGTTGAAGTAAAACTAAAAGATTTGCAAATGACCAGGATCTTTGGAGCTCGGGACACAAAGAATAGCCCGGACATCTGACAGATATAAGCTTTTATTTGTAAGTAGGAGGAGGTCGGATCAGCGGTTCTATTAGGGAAGATGAAACAAGATTAAAGATAGGTAACGGAGCAGTAAGGGAGGGATTGAGTGGAAAGCATCGCTCGGCCAAAAGGCAGCAACCTGCAATTTTGCCCCTGGAGCGGACTGTTATCTTGGCCCCCACCTCTTGGACTCAGCCAAGCTCCATCCACTCCAATCATTTTCATCCCAGTGACAATCTTCTTCCAGGAACAATTTCTCCGCTCGGGTCTCAGAGCTCAAGAAATAAATCGATTATATTAACCCTTGTCTATCACGAATATTTAATACTTTATTATTTGACCACCCCACTGTTTCGTCTAAGTTCTAGATTCCCAGTCAAGATATCCTCCCTCCCCCTTCTGCAGTAACCCTGGAAAAAGCTGGTTATAAGCAGGTTTCCCTTAAGGAAAATGAGCTATTGATGTTGTACTCATGACGCGATTTTCAAAAACTTTCCTCAAATATCCAACGTTCCTACCTAGTAGATGACGAAAATGAGGTCCGATCAAATTTATATATATATATATATATATATATATATATATATGCTTCTTTGTTACTTATATTTATACTTTATATGTAAAACTAAAAGCCAAGTTCGTTAATGACTGAAATCGGATCAAAGGGAGGGTTAAGAGGTGTGAATTTCGAAACTTTGAAATATCTCCATTATTATAAGCCAGATCGAAGAATTGTATAGAATCAAACTTATTGCAAATTAAATTTACTATAAATATTGTGATACAGATTTATTCTCATCTTCAATGTTAACCGAGGTAATTGATTTTTTCTAGTTTCCAGCCTTTACTAAACTCCTACTCATGGCATTTAATTATAACCTGTTATGTTGTGAACCACTTTTTTTTTTCACTTAAATACCGAATATTGTTGTACGTACGTTATGTAATGACGGTATCATTTTAGATTTTACTTCATTATCTCGAAAATGTTTATTTGTTCTATACCATATTCGATATTTAAATTTCCATTGAACATTAGATACCATAATAGTTATGGGCTCAAATCGGGCCCGGAATAGAGGAGGGGGGTTAGAGAGGGGGGAATTGGAAAACTCAAAATATCTCCGTTATTTTATGTAGAAATAGAGAATATGTGATGAGATAATATCATAGTGTCTAATACCAGCACATTGAAAATCTGCTTAGTTTACGCAGCCTCTGCGTGACGGACTTGCTCTTGGTACATTCTTACATCTTCCTCATTGCTACTCCTCCCTTGATATTCTTCTATTTATTTATAAATTTTTAACATTTGGTTATAGAGAAGGGATGGAGAAAATATAATCTAGAATAGTTAAAATAAGAATAAATTAAATTTATCATTATTTGGCAAATAGTAGCGGAAATATTGGCGAATGCTCATTTTTTTCTTGTCTAATCCCCTCCAATTAAACCGATTAACGAACTTAATTGTTAATTGTTAGTTTTACATGAAGCGTTTAAATATCGAGTTTGGTAACGATCAAACAAAAGTTCCAGCCGCTAGGACATTAGAAGACAAATGCATATATAAAGAGAAACACACAAACACACTTTTAAACAGACCACATTTTTATAATCTGCATAGAATCGTGTTGTATTTAAATTAGTTTCCGCCTCAACTTCTCCTTGGAGAAACCCGCTAAAACTACGTTCAACAAAATATTTCAAATGCAAACTCTCTCTGTATGCAACCAATTTAAATATCTGGATTATTTAATTTTTTTTTAGATTGTTAGAATAAGTTGTAATTATGTTGTTAGGTTCTATCATGTAATTTAGTTGTCAACGGAGCACTGGCAATGATGTTCTGTATTGAAAGCTCTATGACCTTGTGAATAAATCAAGCATTAGTGGACGTTTTTATGAAATATACTGATCTTCCATAGCTTCTAACAGCCACTAACAACCGTAAATAAATAATCCATTGTCGTCAGCAATTGAGCAGTTTATAGTCAGCTTCTTGTTGCACAATAACAAAGACTTAAGATCTATGGTAGCCGAAAATGAGCACAGTGATTAAGAAAATAGCGTAATTGGATACAACTGGCAAAGAAACTCAACGAATGTCCTAGGAGTATGGTTGAAGAGGGCAAGCAAAGTTTCATGAAACATTGTAGTGCAAAAACGTTGGCATGAAGTCAAACTAATTAATAACTATTAAGGTTTAATTCTTTTATTTTATCGTGGATTTTCGTTGGTTGGAATAGTTGTTAATTCACATAACTACAATGACGTCACCGAAAAAGGAGATTAAAATGTCTCGAAATGTGATCTAAAATTGTGAATGCATTTTGATAGATACTGACAAAATTAGTTTACATATTATCCAGTTAGTAAAACATTTTTTTTATATTATTTAAGTAGATATTGATATAAAGTTAGATATATTACACCGATTACATTCATGCTAGAGAATGTGAAACCATATTTCAACCGTTAGTGCTGATATAAAAACTTGTGCTGAAACCTAGTCCTGGGAGGTCACGTTAATATAATGAAAGTATGGGAAACGAAATGATGAAGTTTTTTTTGGCAAACATTGTGGGTTGATTAAACCTCACAAATTATTGATAAACATGTACTAACATTCGTAGTAGCATTACAGACCGAAGATAGCATCTCGATTAACTCACGATGCTGAGTGGGAGATGTTACATTACATTTAATGTTCATTACTTGCGTTTAATTTTAGATCGGTTTGTTTATTACTTGTGTTTAATTATTATGTGTTGAGTTTATTTAGTTGTTAAGTTCCCTTAATGTTTTTTTTTAACTTGTTTAGTTGATGTTTGTGCAAAATCGCATAATTTTGGGTCCTCCTAAATAAATAGTTTAGTAGGAGAAATCGGAAGTCGTTTGCTGTCTACGTCAGATTTTTATGGAATAAATACAAAAACATATAAAATAAAAAAAAAATAATATATGGAGAAGGTGTGAAATCTTACCTGAAGAAGTCGTTGCGACAGAAGAGCTTTCCTTCCCTGGAAAAGCATTTGTCCGTTAGGTTGGAGTGGCAATCGAAGCAGCGGACACACTCGGCGTGCCAAGTTCTGTCTAGCACGTTGAGGAGGAACTTGTCCAGGATGGGTTTCTCGCAAGCCGCACACACGATGATCATTGCGTTCGGATTAACCAGTCCACCACCTGCTCCCCGACCTGAAAACCGTTCCAAAATCTTTAATCACATGTCAAAAATAGAAGCGAACAGGCAGCGTCGCTTTGTGGCGTTCTCGGAGAATGCTGAGTCCACCTATCGAGAAATAAAGCGTCAGGCGAAAAAAGGTTTATCTCACTCAAGGGCTGGGCAAAATAAGTATATTTCCCAAGTGCTGCTTGACACCACTACTGATCTAGTCTCACCATATATTCCCTATTTCTAAATTAAAAAAAGTCCGTCTCACAGGGGCTGCCTTAACTAACCAGATTTCCATTTTCACGTATTTACATTTATCTCAAAACTTAAAAATTCAATGAAAACAATATTAGGTATTTAGGCTTCAAATAAGCCGCTTCATAATATAACAGTTTGTTGTTAATTTGACATGAGGAGAAGTTGGGGTTTACTGAAGACCGAAAACTAAAAAATGCAAATTTCTCGGTTAATAATCAAGATATTGAAAAAAACATGTATAACGTCTTTTATAGAACATTACGTTTGCAATAAGATTGGTTCCATACAAGTTTTCGATCCGAGGCATACTAACGGAGATATTAAGAATATTCGAAATTCCTCCCCTCTAAACCCCCACTCATAGTAAACTTCATCTTTAGTTATACATCAACTGTTTAAATATTGAGTTTGGTAACGAAAAAAAAATTGATCCGCTTGAGCGTTAACAGACAAATATATATACTTTTGCCCGGACCTCATTTTCGTCTCCTGGATAGGATCTATGGACATTTGAGGAAATTTGTCGAAAATCGCGTCAGGAGAACGGCCTTAACAGCTGATTTCCCTTATGGGAAATGTGCTAATACTTTCGGTAGAAGTGAGCATTCACTGAAAACAAGATAGTACGTATGACTCACTTAATAACGGAGTTACGAAAAAATAAATATAACAAACATTGTTGAGTGTCAATAGTTTAACATAATTGGACTAAAATTTTTCGATTCAATTCATAATTTACTTTGAATTTTCGATGTGCCCTCCTTCTAACCCCCCTTTTCCTCGTCCCATTTCAGCCATTAATGAATATGATCTTTAGAGTCGGATGAAATGGTTAAATATGGAGTATAGATCTGAATTGGTGACGTTATTACACTACATATTTGCGTGTATCTCTTATAGTAAAATTCAGTTGAAAACGATATTTAGTATTTTAGCTTATAATAAGTCGTTTACTAAACTCCGAAAATTAAAATATGCAAATGTTCAAGAGTAAAAAGTTTTTAGAACAACATTTATAGCAGATAAAATATGCAACAAAATTGAGCAAATACCATTTTTACATCCGACAGACAATAACAGAAATATTTTGAATTTTTTCCTAGGTAAGCCAATATTTAAAATTGTATTTTACATTATATTATCTAGGAGATTAATATATACATTTTAACTAATGGCTTTAGAGAATACTTTTTCAGTTCCGTTAAGAATATTTTATATAAGACACTGTGTGTTATATGTTTTTTTTAGCACTGATGATGGGATCCTGATTTGAAAAATCTAAGCCCCGAAATATATTTGTATAGTGTAGGTCCTGGCCTTTTTTTGAAATCTTGGTGAAATAAGATGCTTCCCTACATTTTGGCACACTGCTATGGTGAAATGAGTAAAGTGGGGGATTTCATGAAAGCCGAAAGAGAAATAATATAATTTCGCTTAATAATATAGTTTGGTGAACCTTCGTGTTAATCAAGAAACCCTTGAAATTCTGGAGGCTTTATCGACAATAAGTAAATCAATATGATTTTTAAAGATATCCTTAAGACATTTCAATGTTTTAAATTAAATAATTTTTCATTCTATCCGTCTATGAATTCTATGGTTTCAGAACGATCATCCCCAAATTTTATAATAAAATCGTTAGTATTGTTAAAAAAATATTGTTATGTCAGTCAGAAAGTAGCAATGAGGAATTTGGTAGTTGACTTCATGCATAATCACATCTACCTATTTCACCAAGTGACAACCTAGTTATTTTATTATTATAGTAATATTTTGGGATAAATTTCCAAACGAAAAACGGGATTTAATAAGTGTTTCTTTTCTCTTTGGAAATGAGATAACTAAACCTTCCACGATATCAGTCTTTCTTTTAAGATCCAAAAGAGAGAATTTTAATTTATGAATAGTTAGTTGCAATCTAATTTAAACCTAGAGTAGCAAGTTCGATTCCCGCCTGCGCAAAGGAAATTATTTAGTGACGGAATCCATTAAATAGAATCCTTAGCCCCACCCTGGCTAGAAAAGGGTGGTAACCTGTAGATAACTCGTCCCAATTAGCCTTAGTTGCATAAAGTGGACGTTAATAAATAATGCAATCTAATTTTTAAAAAAAAATTAAAAATCTTTCCCTCCGTACACCTCCCTTGATTGTGTCCCTACACATAAAAAATAACTACTTCTTAATTTAAGTGTCTTGGCAATTGAGTCATAAAAAATAGGAACCGGCGTAATGAGTAGCCTGCTAATAACTATTAAAACATTAAGTATCAAATCCACGGAGTGTGGAATGGCACACTTAGTTGTGGACGGCTATGCCACTAGAACATGCTTAACGTATCAAAATATGTACCTCGCCCGATTTTCCACTGTTCACAGTTTTTTGTCTGACTCATGAATTTCCCTAGGAATCGGAGTGACCGTGAAGAGTAGCTAAGACTAATGAGACCAACCGCAGAGCCGGCCGCAATTAGATGCCTCGGACAGCGAGAGAGAGAGAGAGAGAGAGAGAGAGAGAGAGAGAGAGAGAGAGAGAGAGAGAGAGAGAGTGAGAGAGAGCGTGAGAGAGAGAGAGATAGAGAGAGAGGCTTCCTCGGGCCGAAGAACTGAAAATTAATTTAATTCTTTCCACTTCATAGGCCAGTAGTCGGCGGGGTGGATTTGGGAGACAGGCCAAGACAAAATAGGTTTGGGAAGAAAGTAGAGAGAAGCATATCGTTGCGAATGAGAAGACGTGCCCCGAGATCAGCTCGCTACGTCAATTCAAGCCCACACACAGCCAACTGGCCAGCAATTATATATAATCCATGACAGCTCCTCCTTTTTGAAGCAGTCAACCATGACCAGCGGCTCTTCAATTATTTCCCCAGCAAAAAAAAAATCTCAGGTATATTCCAATGACATGAGTGCAAGAAATACGGACAACAGCGATCAAGTGTGCGGAACAAATTCAACCACTGAAACGATACAAAAAAAAGAAACGCTAGATTCAAAACTGACATTTCCATTTCGCTTTTCCAGAGAAACAGTGATACAAGTGCAGATTATGTGTCGCACAGGTTTACATTGATGGGAAAACTGTAATGTAAGTTTGAAACAGCCATTCAGTTTATTTTTCATCGAACCAATGTTATCTCTAATTAATAAAAAAACATTTTCCGCTATCTTTTTAATTTTTTCTTTTACATTTTCAGCCATTTTTTGGGCTCAATTTCAAGGTCTCATTCCAAAATTGAACTCCCTAGCAAAAAGCGTTTCATTATGGGTGTATTTAAAAATTGAAATACAATAATGAATTATTTATTTTATTTTCCATGTTTACACAGAAAATAAGCTGATTCCATTCTTTTATTACTCATGTAACGGTTTAATTAATTGGTTTTACAATATAAATACCCCCGATGAACTTAAATTGTTTTTCTCTCGAGTTAACTTCACTATTCATGTGATAAGAAAAATAATGAGTAAATGCTATTTTCTTCTTTGTGTGATTTCTTGCGTATTTTTTGTATCACAAAATGTTGTGTTACTGACGTAGCCACATGGATGGGATTAATAGCAAAATAAATAGCACCGGGGTGAATCTCATATATTCAAAAAAAAATTAGTAACCAGAAATATTGGTTAAGGGGAAGGTTTTATTTATTTTTGGAGGCGGAACGGAAAATGAAAATTGGCAATTTTTTCACCAAATTAGAGATCGGAAGCTATACATAAAGCTTTTTGCCCAATAACACTTTTTGAGCCAATAAGTAGAAATCATTTGTTTTGTTTTAACATCCTTACAACCATCAATTTTGACGTAATATAGCCAGCATACTACAATATGTTAATACTTCTTTCAAAAGTTTAAATACCGAATTTTATTCAGTTATGCTAAAATTAATACAAGGGAAATTCCTCATAAATATTAAAGTGTTGAAAATGATGAATGCAACATTAAATTCACCGATTACACAGGTTAAAGGAAGGGGATGGGGTAGAGGGGGTATTTCACGTTAAATGAGTGGCTGGAATGTGGGTGAGTATTTCCTGCTCCCCCCCCCCCGAAAACGCATATATAGCTAAGTGAGATCATTCTGTAAGCCTTTAATGTTGGATGCCGTCCAGCTAAGTGGTTAATGTTCTACTATTCTGCTCAATTAAACCTCAGCCACATACTGTTGACATGTTAAATGTCTTTATAGTTGATATTAATGTGCTGTTCATTCGTAAAGGAAACGTTTGTACCTGGCTTCACTCCAACTCCTGGTCGATAATTTGAGTGGTAGTGAGTATATTTGTTTGTAATGGCCTAAACAAATAGATCAAAAAGAATTGTTTGGCTTCCAACTCATAAGAACAGAATCAGTGTGGTAATGTTGATGTTTCTATTTTATTGCATACAAAGATGTTTATATACTTGTTCCAACAAATGATACTCTTGTAGAGTAGTTGTAATTATAGAAATCATGGTTCAAAAAATAGATGAACTCACTTTCATTCAACACTTATATTTTATTATATTAATTCTCCTAAGTGATTTGAACGGCTTTCCTCATTTTAAAAGGATTATAAACCTCAAAAATATTACAATTGCTCAAATCCATAGCCTAAGCCAAGACACTGCACCAAAATACATTTAGTTCTCAAAACTGATCACGGTCAACATAAAGTTTGTCATTTTTTCTTTGAGCATGGCTATTATTAGACTCAATGTTAGATCCAGTATGTTCTGTGAAAAGAGATGATGTATAGGTGAGAAAAAAAACAGGACTTTTCAGTAGAAGTCATTTTTTTAAAAACTATGCATTTCCAAAGCTTTTTTTTAATATTTATCAAAAGCTATTAAAGAGCATTAAATACCAAAAGCTCCAAAGAAACCATTTTTCCCGTCAGTATTAGTAGACATTTGCTGTCGCATGGTTGTTATCAAGCTCCAAGACACTAGTTATATAAAAATTGACACCATCGTTATAGTAGATTTCGCTTAAGGGTTGTACTCATGAAATTTCAAAATAGATCTTCAAATGCCCATCGATACTACCCAGGAGAAGAAGATTTGACTTCCATTCAAAATTACATATATATATTTCTGCCGACCCTCTAGTTGTCGTAATTATTGTTTAACCGTAACCAAACTCGATATATCATTTCATATAAAACTAAAGCTCAAGTTCGTGAACTGGTAAAATCTGACCGGAGGGTGGGGAAATTTCGAAAACTCAAAATATCTCCGTTATTATACGTCATATCGAAAAATTCTATAGAACCAACCTTATTGCATATTTAACGTCCTATAATTGTTGTTATTTACAATACATATTGTCTGTGTCATGACTGTAACAATCTTGTTAAAGTATTGAAGGTCTTCAATGTTTGTTTACACATTTTTTCGTAACTCAAATAATAAGAGTTTTTTGTACATTCTTGTTCTCAGCCTTCAGGAAACCCCACTTCTAGTCATCAGATTTTTATTTTGAAATAGAGAATATGTGGTGAGATGAGTTCAATAGGGTGCCTTACTAACACGTGGGAAACCTGCTTAGTTTACGCAGCCCCTGTGTGAAGGACTTTTTACTTATTAGAAACATTGATTTAAAAAAAATTAAACTTTAAAAAGTTGATTTCCTTTTGTATGAACAATTACCTCCGACATCCTATTCCCTTAGCTTCTTTCTATCAACCCTTCGAGCTGTAATACACGTGACCTTCTGAAAGGGTTGCATTGGTTGACCGATGCTCAGAACTTTATTCAAATGCCTAACCATAAGGTTTCGTGGTCAGGAATATGAAATACCGCAATGCATTTCCAGAGAACATTACGCTCAGGGTTATGATCTCTTCCTTATGCAATTCACTGTATTCTCAGGAGAAATATATTCGTCTGTATCATAATTTTTAACAAAGCATTCGTAAGATTACTGAATTTAGGTATTTATTCATAAAAATATATTGTTATTGTTAAATGAATATTGTTTTAAAAAATCAAAAATAATTTTTAAAAAATATATATCGGAAAAATGCCGTTTTTACAGTTAACCAAAACTTTTAATTTCCTTAATATGTTACTTTATTTTATGTAACTTTATATTTCATATTAATTAAAAACAATTATACTAAATCGAAAATTAGCTTATTTCAATAAGCGTAAATGGTAAATATTTCATAATAATTAATGGGGATAATCAATAGTATCTTTCAGGCATTTAACTTTAAACCAAACCTTTCATTTTAAAATTTCGCAAGACTATCTAAGCAGCAGTAATAGTTTTCTCTTTTTCTTTTGTTAATTGTATAAAAGATGTTCTTATTTATAAGTAATTCAAGGGTAAGGATTCTGAAGCAACTGAACTCTTTTTTATTATTGGAATGAAAAGAATACAGAGTTAGTAATTATAAATATTTGAATAATTTTTGTATTATACAAAGAAAAATTATTTAAATCCTCTGAGATTCGTAATTAGGCGTCAGTACTCTACCAACAAAGCCACAGTTTCCAGTCAAAATCATATCAAATATTTTTCTGTATATGACAACCTCTCCAAATTCTAATATTTACTGATAGTGCATTTCGAGTATCTTCAAGGTTCATCTTATAATAAGAATTACAAATTTAGAAGTAAAATAGCTTCGTCTTCAAACTAATGGAGGTTCATCAAATTAGTGGAGGTAGTCTTACAGAGAATAATATTTATATAAGCCGTGCCCAAAATATGTGATATAGTTGAGAAAAAGTCCTGCGTAAGCTAATTTCCCACGTGTTGTCATATCTAATTCTCAGCTAAAATAAGAAGCCTATGTAATCACATCTTCAAATTTAAGTTGGGCATTAGACGATTAGTGATGCAATTGCTGATAAGAAAAAATCCCGTGAGTCGGAATGGGGGTTAAATGAGTGCAGAAAACGAAAATATTAAAAACTCGCTTATTATTCAAAATAGAAAGATAGTATAGAGAAAAATAATTGTAGGGATGATTAACAAGAATGATTATATAACATTTTTTGGTCCAAGTTATAATAACGGAGATATTTTTTCAACCCTCTAACCTACTCCCTTCGTCCGATTGGCGAGCATTAACTAATGTAACTTTTAGCTTTTTATGATTAGTTTAAATATTGAGTATGATATCGGCACAGTAAATATCAAGCACTCCCGAAAATATAATCTAATCACGTCGTACATATTCGCATTCATGTCACTCAGTAGAGGTTCCATGAAAATCATATTTGATATTTGAGCTATGAATTCTGTTTTCTATGATAAGTCAGGTTATTTATTTATTATATGAGATGACTGAAGTGGGGGTTTACTGGAGGCTGAAAAATAAAAAAATGCAAATATCTCAACTGAAATTCGAGATAGAGAACAACTTTTTAAATGTCGATTTTTTTAACAAATTAAACCGAAATTTGGACCACTACAGCATTATATAGACAAACGGTTATAGGTTAGGAAAAATAATTTCTTCAATTCAGTCCACACCTCTTCTTAAGGGGCTATTTCTATACAAATTTAGAAAAAAAAAATGTGTTAATTAAAATTATCTTAGTCCATACTAATATTAAAATAATTGAAATTTGTGTTTTTACTTACAACTGTCATAGTTTTTTTTTTTTAAATAATACCATTTATATTTTAATAAATTATATAATAGAGTCGTCCTCGTTTACATAATAAGCTAAAAACATTTCAGTACGTCTTTATTATTAAAATCAATTGAGCTTGGTAATTATAGTAAACTAACCTACTTGGAAAGAGAAAAAGACGTCCAATTCTTCACAAGTTTTTTATTTCAGCGTTAAGCGCTTTCGAAGACTATTGTATACGTCTTCAGAGCTACTTGCAAGCGCTCATAGGGAAAGACGGCAAGCGACCCAGTGCACAATATTCTATTCTATATTCCAGTGTCCAAGTACACAATATTCTTCACTTCCGACAACACCGCTGTAAACTAACCTACGTTAACAATAGCCGTACTCCACCTAAGCCTATCTACAATCGCCTAATCCACTCTTCCTATATTTGTTTTTTTTTTTTTTATTTTTTTTTTTTTTTTTTTTTTTTTTTTTTTAGTAGCTTGAATATATTTTTGTTTTGGTTACTGGAATGACCATTGGTTTCATGGCACTCGGGTGCACCGGACCTTGCCGTAGTATTTACAAAATATTTTGATAAATATTTTTTAATTATCTTAATTATTTTTTCTTTTTTATTGACCCTTTATTTTCTGCTAAGTACATATTTTCTTTTAAATGTGTGGTTTTTCCTATCCAAAATTTGCACATGCTTAAACTTAAAGATTTATTTGCAATGAATGTTTGAACACACACACACACATATATATATATATATATATATATATATATAAAACCTATGAAGTTATTGAATGGTAAATAAACTTGGATTAGTGTAGAATAGCAAAGTAAAATTGAGTAGTGGTTGGCTCACTGATGTTTTGCAATGAGAAGTCTAGGTTGCACAAAGAAAATCCACACCTCCTAATTACTAAAGTAGCCTTGTCAACATGGCATTTACTGTGTTTTTGAATAAAGGATGCTTTTATGTGTTTGGTGAAGGCTAATCCTTTCTCCCAGTGTATTCCTTAGTGCCTGATCTTATCTCTGGTCATTTGTTAAGTATTATCTGCTTTACATTGACGGTTCTTATGTTATAATTTTTATCTTCAAGCTTTTCTGTTGGAATTTGCCGCTTTACCTGGGGATTATTTCTGTAGATAGTTTACATTACGACGGTCGAGCAGAATAGTTTTCATGATATTGTCCAAATATTTTTTATGACTGTATATAAGATGATACATTGAGAGTCACTTAGTTCTCTTGTGTACTTGGAATGATATTTTTTTGTTCGTATGTATTTCCTAAGTTTCGAGTCTTCTAAAGCGCAAGGCCCTTAAAACAGACAAATGGAATAAGACTTCTTAAATAAAATAAAACCCTTATCAGTTTCATTTAAGTTTTTTTTAAATAAAATTATTACTTATCTTTCATAGTGTTTTATTCACTCAAAATTACATGGCCGTGCTATTATTAAATTTCCATCAAAATATTGAAAGTAGAAAATGTTGTTAAACATTCTC
>CM032233.1:97122500-97187500 GCA_019009955.1 Riptortus pedestris
GGTGGTGATAAATTTTTGTTCATGCCTCCGCTCATACTAAGGACAATAGCAAACAAATTAAAATTCTTGTCTCTCCAATAATCAAATAACAACGCTCCGAAGGATTTCGTTGGACTTTAATTTATAAAATTTGATTTAAATATGTAAAGAACAAATTTTGTTTTAGAATAATTTTTCGGCAATAAAATGTTGTTTAAACTTAGTAATTACAAAATTTTGAACTCCAACTCCAGGGTATTTCCTAAAATATTTTCTACCGTTTAATTAAAGTATACATTAGCAAAGAATATAATAACTTAGAATATCATGAGAATGATCAGTGTGTTGTGCACCATGCATCAACGTAATTCATTTATTTAATTTATTCCTGTTTTCTTCCAAATCTGTGGTACAACAATAATCTTGAAAAATATAAACGACGCCATGTTTATGGCAAACGAAAAATATTTATGGCTTTTTCACCAATGCAAATACCAATTAAATAATGATACGAAATATTTCTATTTCTAACAGACTCTGTGTCTACAATAAAGTGGTATAACTCCCTCGCGCTTTGCGAAAAATCAATCCTTAAGTTAAACTTTTCTCCAGAGAGTTTTAACGGCCAGAAAAACAATGTAGATAATAGCCACTGCCAATTTCTTGTCTTCCTTCATTTTTTTCTTCTTTAAAAAGACGGCCATAAAAGACAATGTTTCTTCCAAAATATTAAAAAACAATAAGATGAGGTTGATTGAAAAAGAATAAAAATAAAAAGACCAGTTGAGGAACAGGAGAGGGCGGCGGCAACTTTTGTTCAACGGAACCCCAAACTTTTATTGCCTTTCCAAGCAAAAAAACGGGTCCTCACGCCCGGTATTTGTTGAATGCACACAATTAATTCAAGTAATGAATACAAGGCAAAGTTTCTGCCCGGGAATTATTTTATATTAATTAAATTATATATTAATGAATTTCAGTATTTCAATTTGTGCGATGAATGTCGCAATTCGACATGGGCGTTAGACATTTTCCCCTTATTTCTACAGTTGGTTATCACACAGATAATTAGAACAAATTGTTGCACACATCCCGTGTTTTCAGATTATCATAATTTTAAAATTAAGCAGATTTTTTATCACTCTCTGAAAAATGGTGAATAATAAAACTATTAAATAATAATAATAATAATATTGTGACCATTCATTTCAGATTATCATATGTTTATAGTAAAGCAAAATTTCTATCTATCTCCGAATCATAGTGATATAATAAATTATGATTAATTATAATTATTTTGCACATTTCTTTGTTTCAGATTAGCATATGTTTATAGTTAAGCAGAATTGCAATCCCTATCTGAATCACAGTGATAAAACCAATTACGCTTAATTATAATTATTGTGCACATTTCTTTGTTTCAGATTATCATATGTTTATAGTTAAGCAGAATTGCAATCCCTATCTGAATCACAGTGATAAAACCTACTATGATTAATTATGATCATTGTGAATATTTCTTAGTTTCAGATTAGCATATATTTATAGTTAAGCAGAATTGCAATCCCCATCTGAATCACAGTGACAAAACCTACTATGATTAATTACGATCATTGTGAATATTTCTTAGTTTCAGATTAGCATATATTTATAGTTAAGCAGAATTGCAATCCCTATCTGAATCACAGCGATAAAACCAATTACGATTAATTATACTTATTTTGAACCTTTCTTTCATTCAGATTATCATATGTTTATAGTTAAGCAGAATTGTAATCCTATCTGAATCACAGTGATAAAACCTACTATGATTAATTATGATTATTGTGAACATTTCTTAGTTTCAGATTATCATATGTTTATAGTTAAGCAGAATTGCAATCCCTACCTAAATCATAGTGATAAAACCAATTACGATTAATTATATAATTATTTTGCGCATTTCTTTCTTTCAGATTAGCATATGTTTATAGTTAAGCAGAATTGCAATCCCTATATGAATAATGATAAAACGAATTGTGGTATAATATGCTTATTTCATACAGTTGATAATTAACAATAGTGAACTGGTACCCGTCGTTGATATGTTTTGGTCTACAAACAATTGTAGCTCCAAATATATTAAATTTATTGATTTTGTGTATAAAATGAATAAAAACTTAAATAAAGAACGAAATGAGACCATATTTAAATAAATAAAGGTCTTAACCAATTCATACAATATAATATTTAAAAAAAAAACAGTGTTGCCGACTGTTTCGAAAAATTTATTTTCTTTAACAAAGCCAAGAAATACAAATGTGACAAAATTTGGCTTTAAATTTAAAAAAAACAAAACAATCTTTAATCAACAATCGAGTTAAAAATATTAGAAACTATTCCCTATACTGAATTTCAAGAGCACAACCTCAATAGTTGATTTTCTTAGGGGAACTCTGCTAAAATGAATTAGAGGATTCTATTTATCCTAGCCTCAATACAATTTTCATTTTTAAGTCCTATGTATCTAGAAATATTAAAGAAAAAAACAAAACAAAGCATGCTGGATGAGTAAAATCCAATTTTCTGAGAATAGAAGAACTAAAGAATATTCTTGGATAGTTGTGGCTTAATGATCCGTCGGCAAAACTGTTTTTTTCTTAATATTTTTACCTGAGTTGACCGCTGGCACATGGAAGATATATTATATGATAATATTTTACACCCACAACAGGTAAGCGCCCCTTCAAATGCCTGTCGCTTTAGTTTCAACGGGGTAGGTTGGGGGAAGGTGAGTGGTCTTACAATTCTTTTTTTTTTTTTTTTTTTTTTATTTCAAAGATGCTTCAAGAAAAAAAGATGGGAAAAAATAAATATTCTGGCTCCATTAGAAATAGAGAAACGTAATTAGCATTTAAAAATTAAGCATATCATTGTTATGATTCGAGAGACGCGATTTAGGCCTGTCGGAAGTAATAAATCCATTTGATTCTTTTTAATTGTAACTTAACATATTTTCCCACATATACATTGTTATCTCAAACTGTAATTAACAGTGATTAGGATCCTTCAACACATTATACGAAGAGTAAAATATTTTTGATATTTTAGAATAAGAAGTCATGAGACGTAATAACATTAGTAAATTTCTCAATTTTTAGATTTTTATTTCCATGTTAAACATACATTTCAAAATTGATTTTTATTAAAATATTTATGAATGTAATACTTAAAGATACTTGTCACATTGATACACATAATCATTCAACATGTCTTTATATTGTCATAAATTATGTGTCAAAATTGTCACCACCAAATTCGATGTGGATTTAAATTCGAGTTTTGGAGTCTTTTAAATTTAAGTATATTACGTAACACGAAAATGCGACAAGTAAATAAATAATACATTAACACAAAATGCTGAAATATATATGTCTTCTAGGGTTGAAACGCTACAGCTAAAGCGCAAATAATGATCTATATAAACTTGTTTAACTTTCGAAATATTTATTATCAGCGTTTAATATATGGAAAGCTTCATCCTATGACAGGTATGGGCAACCTTTGACATTTTGTGGGCCAAACTTTAGTGTTCAAATACGTTCGCTGCCCGCTTTTAAAAGTAGTGCATTTTAAAGTAGTTTTCATAATTTTCAACGATAGATATCATACTTGAAATTATTCGACAATGTAATTATAATACAATTTATTAAAATAACGAAATGAAATGAAAAAAAATAGGTACAACATTAAAATTAAATCGTAAAATTTGGAATTATTACAAACAACGAAAGTTAAATAGCGGCACCCAAATCAATGAGAAACTTGAGCTTGAATTTGGGAAATCCATCGATGTTTGGATTGATTTCACTGATACAAAGACGTAAAGAATTTTCCAAATTATGGTCAGTCAGCCTTGTACGATGTTCTGATTTATTAACTTTCATCATTGAAAAGAACTGTTCGCATTTATAAGTACTGCCAAACGCACAAATCTCTCCTCATCCTCCTCATTTGGAGTAAGTAGTGCAATATTTTGGTTTAATTGGGTTTTTCAAAATGTCTCGCGGGCCGGATCAAATCTTACAGCGGGCCGGTTGTTGCCCACATATGTCCTATGATTTTGAATTAATTAATCGGGAAGAATTTCTTATGTATAATAATAAGGAAATTTTAAATAGCGCACTATATTTTATAGTTTTTAAGGACAAGGTTTGCCGTCCTTTATAACTGTAGTATGATAATTATAACAAATAATTTATTTAAGTTTTATATAAAAGGAAGAGTAAATTGGCATTAATAGTCGTTACCCGGTCCCAAGGCTTAGCTGGCGTGTGCCTGTGGGATAAAAAAGTTTTTGTCATATTTAAAACATAATTAAAGTCATTCATCTAAATATGCACAATTATGGGTAAGAGGTAAGAATAAGCACGATCAAGAAATCCGAATTTCCCTTTCCCTTTATGAATTAGTTCATAAAAATAGTGATATTGGGTTGGAGAAGTCGACAAGTGATCGGCTAACCTAGTTGTGTGGTCGTCCACTAATTCCTTGATTTCCCTAATGACTCGATGACAAGCATCAACGAAACATTTTACGAACGATTTATTGGGTGATAACCAACTTTATACGATTTCGCTTCCTTTTATCGCTGGTTAATCTGATTTCGGAAGAAGATTTCCATTTTATGGAGTGAAAAAAAAAAGAAATGAATTGTGATAAAACATTTTTATGAGTGGTTTCGCTGCCGGTCAAAATATCCCCATTAACTACCGAAAAAACGTGTTGTTAGGTTATTAGTGAAGAGAGGATGGGTTAAATTGGAAAGGTGGTGTTTATGGGCTAGTTACAACCCCCTTAGTGAGCCCCAGGTATAACAATATCTTGGGGGGAGAAGGGCACAAAAACTTACACAGGAGTTTCTACAATACACCACCTTGATCATCTGCCACTTATACACCCACGCCCACCAGATACACTCTTATATTGCCTTTATTATACTAAATGTACTACCATTACTACTGAGAGTTTCCCGGATATGATTAGGCCCTCACACTGTGTTATGTGTACAAATTAATGTTTTTAAACATTTTGTTTTTTAAATAAGGGAATAAACGAGAAAAGTAAACTCTTTGCCAACCGGTTGGTAAGGTTATTTCTAACAGTGTTAGTTAAATTCTCACTACCCATGGTTCACAAGTTCTTCATTCAAATTTCTTACCAGGTTGGTGTGCAAAAAAATGGATACTAGTCCATCGGCGAAGTCCGTAAAGCGTCTAAGCTAAAGAAAATATATTGTGCTATATTCCTTGCATTTACATTGTCTCTAATATAAATACAATCTTT
This sequence comes from Riptortus pedestris, assembly GCA_019009955.1. Lineage (NCBI taxonomy): Eukaryota > Metazoa > Arthropoda > Insecta > Hemiptera > Alydidae > Riptortus > Riptortus pedestris. The sequence goes on from CM032233.1 coordinate 97,127,805, forward strand.
TTAATCCAATTTCATATTTTTTTATTTAAATATTGATCACCAAGCACACAAAAGAAAGAAAAAAAGAACCCAGGTGCCTATTATTTGTGAATTAATATTTCAATCCTTTCATTTATAATCAATACATTTTCTGGGGAATATTATTGGGACACTGATATAAAAAATTATGAAAAAGAGGAAATATCCTATAAGAATCCGTTATACGATTCTTATGCCGGAAAGAATCTTTCTCCGGTAATAAGTTTCATTGTTCAAGATGAAACCTTTCAAATTGTACAGTTTTTTTAAAAAAAAATTAAAAATATCACAAAAACTGATTATAAGAAAGCATGTGGTAAACGGCAAAGTCAAGCATTATAATGCTTAAAAATGGTATGCACTTTATACACTTCTTTAATTTCATGACAACAAATCATTTATTTTTTAAAGAACCCATTATTCAAAATGCAAATTATGGAAAACAATGATCTTAAGTTCCAAGTCTACTTTTTTTTTCATTTAATAGTAATTTTTTAGGCACCTAATGTTTTGTTTTGATGTATTTTTGTACCTTGAGAATAACGTTTACACATACAGAATTTAAGTAAGAATATATTTCATCAACAAGAAAGACCGACTATCTTGAAATAGCTCCCATTGTATGTTTATTCCTTAATAGTCAAATCAAAATTTGCAAAGAGTAATAAAGAAGTATTGCTGGAAGACAAACTTTGCCTTCATGTGAAACTTTGCAATTGACAAGCAGAATTTAAAAAAATGAAAATCTTGTCCTGTAATACATATCGTCCTTGCTTTCGCTCTCTATAGTTATTGGTCTCCCGAATAGCAAAAATCTTTTGCCCCTTTTATCTCTTCCAACGTATAATTTCCAAGCTGAATGTGCTGCACGTTTCCTATCAGTAAACGAATATTTCATTTTTCTCAATCTATACAATTTTTAAGCTAAAACCAAACTTTCATCATACATTATCTTATCCACAATTTGGAGCTTGCAAGTAAAAATCACGTCACATGGGATTGTTCAATTATTCACAAAAGACTGGAGACTACCTCCGTATATAAAGGCCCCTGCTATACTGCTACTTGACGTTCAAATTTAAAATTAAAAAGAAAAAAGCCCGTCACGCAAGGGCTGCGTAAACTAAGCAGATTTCCCACGGGAAGGTTTACAACAGATAAATCTACCTACATATTGGTAACACCACCGTGAATGTTAAGAGAATAAATACAAACGGTAATAAGAAATCATTCAGTCAATTTACAAGTTAATAATATCTACAACGGAAAGCGTCTAAATTGTAAACAAACAAGGCAGCCAACTTCGCAGCGCTGAATAAAAAAAAGTATTGGCAGTATTAAAGTATTGTAACCCAAAATTAATAAAGGGCGATATTGAATATCAAGGTATCGGGTATTAACTTTCATTTTTCGAGGAATGGGTTGGGAAGCTCCTGTATAAACATTTATGAGAGCTCTCGATGTATGTCTAAAATGTTTTTTTCCTACAATTTGATGCCTGAAGTATCCCCCAATCGGGCATGTTCAAAATAGTTGTGAAAATGCCAATGGAGTTGAATAAATGTTTAAGCATTTTTAACGATTGTATTCTTTGTTTTAAAAAAAAAAAACTACTAGGGTAAAGTGCCCGTTTGAGACTCAATACGCGTTGGGAATAAAATATTGAATAAAATTACTATTAATAAAATCTGGTATTAAATTATCTTTATTTTGTTTGATATTATTTTTAACTTACACTGGCTGTTCCCAACAAATATATTATATAAATACATATATATATATATATATATATATATATATATATATAAATAATGTTTATTTCTAGTAACTTTAGCATAAAATGTTAAAAAATAGAATTATCAGACATTCTAATGAAGAAGTGTTTCAATATCCTTGAGAAATATATTTCACAAGAAAACAAAGTCAATATTTGTTGAAAATTCAAAAGCGGAGCTCAAATAATCTCTAGCCTTCAGCTCGTTGCTGTCTCAAAAGTAATTTTTATGTTTATTGTTCGCAGAAGGGTTATAAGAGAGTACAATATTTCAGATAATGGCTACCCTTTTTTTCAAGGGCGTTGGTTTGATGGCTTCCTATTGGGCATCCCTTCGAAGGTTTCTCGAATTGCTTTGATCAAGCAACCATGTTGCCCTTGGGATCAGTATCACTAATGTATTTAGAATTGGAGGTGAGGAAGCCCTTCTAGAATTTGAAATGAAAAAAAAAAAAAAAAAAAACATTTTCATGGGTGTGTAAAGGCAGCCAGTCACAAGTGGAGAAATGAAATATATAAAAACTGAGTTCACTTCCTTGAACTATTTTTTGCCTCCAAAATAATGTCCTTTAAAACAACACAATACAAGCTTCTTTTTCTGCCTCACATTGAAAATGTCCCGATAATTCAACGAAGAAGGAAATAAATCGCAATTTTAGTGTTTAATAAATAAATTATAATTTTTAATTGTCTACGGAAATATACTACAGTTAGGTATATATCTATCCAGATAAAAACCCAAGACCAAAGGATTCAAAAACTTTCCCTTAAAAATTCTTCTCTAATTAATATTTTTAATTAAAAATATTAGGGGAGGGTGAGCGTTCGAAGAATATAATTACTCTAGATCAGCTGTTAGAAAGGACAAGTCTTTATCTCTGCCTTAATCCCATCGAAGCTCCCGCCTGCTTTTTTACAGTCCGAGTTCGTTGCTATACTGTCTCCGGCTTCCCAAAATAGTTTTTTTTATATTTCTTTTAGCATTTGGACTTAATTAAAATATTCAGATTGTATACATCACTAATCAATACGTATATGGTTTTAGGTAATATCCATTACCTAAAACCACACACACACACACACACACACACACACACACACACACACGCACACGCACACACACACACACACACATATATATATATATACTCATTATAAAAAAAAAGAATATATTTATTAAAAAAGAAGAAATAATAATAGTAAACAACAAACCAATTAACCCTATGCTTTGATAAAATATTTGTAAAATTGCAGGTCTTGACAAAAGTAATAAATTTTACTGAAACGTCGGCAATCTGATGCAGTTTCATTTCAATCCATGTGACCGACAACCACAAGAGATAAGAATAAAATATTTACATATTTATTGCATTTTTTTATAAACTAATAGAGTGTTAAAATGTATCTAAAACCCTGGGTATTTTCTACTTTAGTTATCCAGTTACTTTTTCTAGTAATATGATCACTTGTTACGATAACAGTTATTATTCTTCCATATGATCTATATATTACCTCCTAGGAGTTATAATGTAATTATGGTTATTCGAAAATTATACTTAGTAATCGGGGGACTTTATTTGCTACATGTCCATACAGTTTAGAACATCACATGTATTTGATTTATATACAATATAATATTAATTCAAGTTGTAATATATTCAATTATTTAAATTAATATAGGAACAAGAAATAATTAATGAAAATACGAAATAAATTATTCATTGGGTCTTCAAATAATATACGTCAAACGCGTAAATTAAAAAATTGGTCAATTTCATTTCTCAATATTTTTGCTACAAAAAGAATTTAAATTTCCAACAATGAGAAATTGGTTTTCACCAAATTTGTCAATATATGCCATAAATAGGTACATAAATTTAGTTTCATACATAAACTACTCATGAAACATGCCAAGCGAAATTTACAAATAAATGAAAAGATGAAGGTTTTCATATTTATTTTATGACCCTTCGGAAAATCGTAGAAAAATTAAATAAAAATCTAAAATATAAAGATCGTTACCAAAAAAAAATTGTTATTCATATTTTAAGCAGTTTCCTTAAGAAGCCAATGTCAAAGTACTAAACTGATTTGAGAATAAAATATATTTCTATGTAATTATAACTATAATTGTTGAAATCGGATGATCCTAATATAACATGGATGAATTACTTCAAATAAACATTGATAATAATATTTGCATGAAATAAATATTATTATTTATTAGGGTCCACTTTTTGCAACTCAGGCTAATTGGGAAAATGAAACGAAATAAATAATCATTGTTAATATAATTTATATTTTAATAAACAGTGCTTACTCATAGTAATTACATTACATATAATCATGTTTAACCAATTATCATAGCTTGTGAAAGAAATTGCCTTATATTCTAGCAGCGAAACGATTGTGAATAAAATTGTTGTGTATGAAGTTCCAAAAAAACATAAATATAATTTTTAAGCGTTAATTAAAGTAATTATTGAAGTACATGGGCATTTTCCGACAAGGAGACAAGCTTCGTAAAATTGAAAAATTCAACCCTATATTCACCAGACAATCGAGTATCCTTTATGAAACCGCACTCTATTAAACATTCTAATTTAAAATAGTATGTCATTTTTTTAAAAAAAAAAAAAAAAAAAAAAGAATTTAGAATGTCAAACACATTTCGCTTTTCCTTTTTCAAAACATTCTTTTGCAAGGTTATGAAAAATATTTACTTCATTGCATTCTTTCGTGCTGCCGATTTAGACGTGTGATTTATTTCATGAAGCTCCTTTAAAGCGCATATGCCATCATAAAAATATTTCAAGTAAATAGCAACAGCTGTAAATCCTTACACGAAACACTTTTCAAGGGTTTTGAATTAGTAATTGAGTATTATTAAAATTATTCAAATAAGCTTTCTTTTTCATTTAATTTTACACTACTTATTTGTAACTTTGTGCTGCTTCTCTCTATTTTTATTGGAATTTTTCTAGGTAGTATATATATATATATATATATATATATATATATAAAATTATAATAATTGTTTTTTGAAGAATTCGTTTTATGTTATAACTAGGGGCAACGTTGATTTATATACAAATGTATAATTGTTAGCCATGTTACCTTCTCCTCTTAGCACCATTGTAACAGATTTATGTAATCATAGATGAATGTGCATGCGTCAACAGATAGTCCGCTCGTCGCCAGGTTTAAAGCAAACAATATCATTTAAAGCTGTGTAACAAACACCCTTGATGAAGTACCAAAAAAGCCTGGGACATGTGACAATGAAACACATCCAAGATGTATTTTGGGGCTCAGGTGAGCCATGTGATGATGAGGGTTTGACTCTCTCGTGAGCAGTAGAAATTTATTTAGTGACATCTCTAAATAAAATCCACAGTTCCGTCCTGGTCAGAGAAGGATAGTAACCTGACGACAACCAGTCCCAACTAACTGCAATTACAGTGAGTAAACATTAATAAATACCATTATTTACTGGCCTTCACTTTCGCTATCCAGATCAATTTAACATAACAATTACAGGTTCGGCACTGCAATAAACTCAATAATCATCATGAAACCAAGGAGACAAAAAAAAAATGCATGATTCATTAAGTAGTCATCTCCTGCCTGGCCATTGTTTGTTGAGAGTAACAGTTCAACGAAAACGAGTGAGCAAGATGGTGGTCTATTTTTATAATGGTTTTATTAGAGTTTCTCTTCATAATAGCGCGACAGATTGTATCACAATGATCATTCAACTTTTTCTCTGTGTCAAACAAAGCTATTTATCTGAGTACTAAATTACAATTTAATTCAGTTGAATGACAGTAAAAATCATATTCAAATCAAGATGTAAAATTCAAAACAATCCGGCAATGGACATATTCACATTCGAAGTATTTTTATTTTAATTTATGTTTTGTACGAATGTGATATACCCAAAAAACAATCACTACTCTAATAGCCAAAATTCTCCTCAACTGGTTCACGATTTTGAGTAAACAAACACCTCAGGTATTCCACAGGACAAATTCTAGACCAATAATTACATCGTAATAGTAGATTATCTTTTTTTTTAACTTTGCTTCATTTGGCTTCACTGGAGGATACTAACGTAAAATTATTAAAATTTAGTGAGTTAGGGGGCATACGATTTAAAATAAAACACTTCGCGAAACCTTGAACATTTCTTGAAATGTAAAAATACATCGTTTCTTCACCTCTGCATTGAACTAGAAGTATACATCATTACGGAGCGTTTACAACCGAATATTAACATGGAAAAAATTAAAAAGGAAAAAATACCATCCATCCTTCTAGAAGCAAAATATTAGAAACCATGTAACACAAACGCTTAGGTTTACCTCGACAATTCCTGAAGATTTCCGCAGAAGATCTACGACAGATTAAACTACACCGTATTTACGGAATATAGCGCCACTAAATTAGTTATATATTAAATTGCACTAAATGTATTGCTTATACATTTGAACAAATCACGAGCTTAAACCTTAGGTTAATAGTTATAGCCTATGGACAAATGGTGAACATCCAGCTTGGAAGACCACAACTAGACTGAAGTAAGAATAGTCCTGCGTTAAGCCTCTTTCAAATTAAAAAAAAGTCCGTCACGCAGGGGCTGCGTAAACTAAGCAGATTTCCCACGAGAAATTTTACATTAGATAAATCTGCCTAATAACAACTGTAGTAGTAAGAAAACTCTAATCCTAAAACATTATTTAGGGCGTAATAACCCAGTAGTTTCTAGCCCCAAAAAACAGTTAACCTAACCTCTAAACCTATTCACGAGGGACGAATAGTTATAGAAACGGCCGCCAAAGCTCTCGGCGGAAAGTCCGAACATAGCCTACTGGTGACCACACGCAGAATACAAATGCAAATATCTCGGTTAATATTCAAGATACAGAATAAATGTATAGAACAATATTTATAGTAAATTTAATTTGCAATATGATTTATTCTATACAATTTTTCGATCCGACGCATAATAACGGAGATATTTTGAATTTTCAAAAATCTCCCCTCTAAACCCCCCCTCCCACTGGTTCGATTTCAGCCATTAACGAACTTGATCTTCCTTTTTACATAAAACGATTAAATTCCGAGTTTGGTAAAGATCAAACAAAAATTGCGACCACTAGAGCGTTAACAGACAAATATATATATATATATATATATATATATATATATATATATATATATATATATAATTTTGAACGGATCTCATTTTCGTCATCTCCTGGGTAGGATCGATGGACATTTGAAGAAATTTTTCGAAACTCGCGTCATGAGTACGACCTCAATAGCTGATTTCCCTTAAGGGAAATCTGCTAATAATGGATTCTCAGAAATAGCAAGTAATCATATTTATTTTATCAGGTATATCTGATTGTTTATCTAAATAAATGCAACTATTACGGATGTATATAATCATCGTTATCTTTCAAGATAACAAAGACTTGTCATCTCGATTTGCTGATATAATAATAGAAATAATTAATATTTGCACTTCAAAGTTATTCTATCCTTATCTAATTCACATCACTCATCACTATGAAGTTTATAACAATTGTTTGGAACATGGTAGCAGTTATAGAGTAAAAAATTCATTAATATTAACTTTATAGTAATGGTATGAGACATTACAGCAAGCCGACCCGTTAATCTTATTCAATCATATAAACCACTTGAAAATGACTTAGAAACATATGGCTAACCCAAGAAGTATTTCTGATATTTAACATTTTACATTGAAAACAAAGAGAAAAAATATAACCATTTAGTCTTCTCGTGGCAAAGTACAGAAACGAAGTAACGCAAATTCATACTTGTTAGAACAGCTCATGAATATTAGAAACGTGATGAGAGTAGTTTACCTCGACAATTTTAGAAACTTATGGCAGAAGGTCCACGTAAGATTAGACTACACCGTATGCACGGAATAAAGAGTCAATAAATTATTTATATATTAACACGATTAAAGGGTGAACATCCAGCCTGGAAGTCCACAGCTAGACTGAAGTCAGAATGGCTCTGCATTAAATCACTAGATAAAATCGATTTCACAAAATAATGGAATCCCAGAAATAGCAAGTAATAAATTGACAGTTAAAATTGATTGATACAACAGAACATTTAAAGGGAACAAAATGAAAAAAAGTCATATAATCTTCTAGTAGCAAAGTACTAAAAACGATGTAACACAAATGCATACAAATTAGGACATTAGAGCATGAATATTACAAAAATGATGTTACTGTTTTACCTCAATAATTCCAGAAGATATTGGCAGAAGGTCCCACGTTAGGATTAGACAACACCGAATGCACGGCGTCAATTAGTTATTTATATATTAAATCGCACTATACATATTGATCACTTGCACATTCATCACACGCATTTGATCACTTCACGAGCTTAAACTATAGCCTAAACACAATCAAAGGTTGAACATACAGCGACGAAGACCACAGCTAGACTGAAGTAAGAATGGCTCTGCATTAAGCCACTTGATCAAATCGGTTTCACAGAATAATGGATTCTCAGAAATTATAAGTCATAATTTGTCAATAATAATTGTTTGTATATAAATATATGAACTATTACGAACGTAGATAATATCCGTTATCTATCAAGATGACTCATCTCTCGAGATATGAACGACGTGTCATCTAAATTTACTGTTATTATAATAGAAATAATTAATTTTTATATTTAAAAGTTTTTCTATCCTTGTCTAATTCACATCACACATCACTGACATTACAGGAAATGTTTGGTTCTTAGAAGCTATTACAGACTAAACATAAAAATAAAACAAGTCGATTGTCTGCCATTTGAACTATATACCATTTGAAAATGAGATACGTTCACACGGTTATAATATAAAACATCGGTACATGCATGTACATCAACATGGGGCGTTTACAAAAAAAAATATCATTTAGTCTTCTCCAGACAAGGTATTGAAACGATTCAAAATAAATTCACATATTGGTCACATGACATTTGGCATGCATATTAGAAACGTGATGAAATCTGCTTACCTATAAAATCAATGGAGGTTTTCGGCAGAAGATCTAAACTGTTATTAGAATACACGGAATACAAAAAAGAAAGAATCTAACGATAGGTTATTTATATTTTACAATCGCACTACATGAATAGCGTATAATCCTTGCCTAAATTCTATCAAAGGTTGAACATCCAATTGGGAAAAACAAAACAAGTCTGAAGTCAGAAAGGCGGTGCATTTGATCAAATCGATTTCACAAAATAATGGATTCCCAGAAATAGCAAGTCATGATATCATAATTTATTAGATGTAAATGATTGTTTATCTAAATAATTGAAACTAGTATGAATGTATATAATATTCATTATCTTTCAAGATAACAAATATTTGTCATCTGGATTTGCTGATATAATAATAGAAATAATTAATTTTTGTATTTGAAATATGTTCTAACCTCATCTAATTCACGGATCACTGTCAACATTATAGCAGTTAAACAATTTGTTTAGTCTGCAATTGCTACCATCTACCATGTACATAGTAGCAATTCCAGACTAAACTTGAAATTGCATCAAGTCGATCGTCTGCCATTTGACCTTACTTCAGCAAGTATACCATGTGAAAATCAGTTAGGTTTTCCTAAAATAAAAGACATTGCAAAACAAAAACCTTTTTTCAAGTTTACAAATACATTATTGTGCAAATCTCTGCAATGGACTAGGACTTTACATCAAAACAGAAACGAAGTCATGCAGTCTTTATATGACAAACTATAAGAAACGAAGTGAAATAGATTCACACATTGGACACACAACATTTGTCATGTATATTAGTTGAATGAAATGGATTTACCTGCAAATTCCATTGAGGTTTTGGCAGAAGATCTAAACAATTATCAGAACACCCGGAATGATAACAAAAAAAGAAAAGTACTATACCAATAACTTATTTCTATTTAAAATCGCACTAAATTAATCGTGTATAATCATTGCCTAAGCACGAATAAAGGGAGAACATCCAGAAGGGAAGACCACAGCAAGACTGGTGCCAGAATAGCTCTGCATTAAATCACTAGATCAAATCGATTTCACAAAATAATGGAATCCCAGAAATAGCAAATCGTAAATTGACAGTTAAAATTGATTGATACAACCAAACATTCAAAGGGAACAATAGGAAAAAAAAGTCATCTATTCTTCTAGTAGCAAAGTATTAAAAACGATGTAACACAAATGCAAACAAATTAGGACATAAGAGCATGAATATTATAAAAATAAAGATACTGGTTTACCTCAACAATTCCAGAAGATATTGGCAAAAGGTCCCACGTTAAGATTAGACCACACCAAATGGACGGAATAAAGCGTTAATAAATTATTTACACATTAAATCGCACTAAAGTTATTGATTATACATTTGATCACCTCAAGAGCTCTAGGTTAATAGTTTAGCCTAAACACTAACAAGAGGTGAACATCTAGTCAGTAAGACGACAGCTAGACTGAAGTCCGAAAGGCTCTGCATTAAGCCACTCGATCAAATCGATTTCACAAAACAATGGATTCCCACAAATATCGAGTCATAATACCAAAAATTGCCAGCAATAATTCATTGTTTATCTAAATATATGAAACTATTTCGAATGTATATAAACTTCGTTATCTTTCAAGATGGAATGCCTTATCATTCAAGATAACAAAGATTTGTCATCTCGATTAGCTGATATTATAAAAGGAATAGTTCATTCTTGAATTTTCAAGTTTTTCTATCCTTATCTAATACAAAAAATGCCTTAATATCAACATTAAAGCGATATGTAAGTTATAATTGATTTTTTATCTAAATAATCGATCTATTGTGGATGTATATAATCTTCGTTAGCTTTCAAGATGGAATGCTTCATATTTCAAGATAACTAGGATTTGTCATATTCATTTGCTAGAAGAAATAGAATAGAAATAATTAATCTTTTGAATTTCAAAGTTTTTCTTCACTTACCTAATTCACATCACTCATCACTATCTACTTTACAACAATTGTTTGGAAAATGGTAGTAATTATAGAGTAAACTTAAAATTCCATTCTGCATATGAACCATTTGAAAATGAGTTAGGGGCACATGTTTACAATATTATATATAATATTAGAGCATGAATATTAGAAAAGTGATAAGATTAGATTACCTCGACAATCCCTAAAGATTTTGGCATAACTCCCACACTAAGATTAGACCAGACAGAATACAGGGAATAAACTGTCAATAAATCATTAATATATATTGAATCGCACTAAAATGTGTTGCGAATACCTTTGATAACTTCATGAGCTCAAACTGAAGAATAATAGTTATAGCTGAAGCACAATCAAAGGTTGAACATCCGGTCGGGAAGACCAAGCACAGCTTGACTGAAGTCGGAATGGCTCTGCATTAAGCCACTTCGATTCATATCATTGTTTGGAACATTGGTCGCAATTAAAAGAATAACATAATTTACCATTTAAAATCCGTACATTCGTTTAAAGATATGACATTGATTAACAATTAAAATAATACTGCAATAGAAAAATAATGGTTTGTTAATAAGGGTGTACTAAAAATTAAAATTATTTATTAACGTCCACTTTTTGCAACTAAGGGTTTGCAGGTTGCCACCATTTTCTAGCCAGGGTAGGACTAAGTGTTTTATTTAAAGAATTACGTCACTAAATAAATTCCTTTGCCCAGGCGGGAATCAAACTCGCCACTCTAGGTATATCATGTGAGATTAAGGCCAACGCTTTATCTCACATGACTAACCTGAGCCCCGAAAGGGTCTAGTCTAGTGCCTGAATACAGGAAAATTAATGAAATTCTAAGCAAGTACACTTTTCTATATTTGTTTTTGTTATTTCAATCTTACTACCCGTTCGTCAACTAATTGGTTGTTTGTTAAATTCAATAAGTCATTACAGCTAAACACTAAAATTAAAAGTAATGCTCTAAGACTTTCTCCATAAAGAGAACTATCCTCAAAACATCACATCATTAGATCAAATAATGGCTAAAGCCCGTAAATGTTTCTTAAAAACCATAAATAATGGTTCACATATTATTTTAAAACGAGCTTTTCAATGGCTTAACGCAAAAAAAAAGTTTATAACAAATGACTATTCCTATCCATAAGTATAAATAACACGTTGTGCTCATGCCAAAACGACACGATACATTTTATGAACACAAACCTTATTCCTCCCATCTACTTAGAATGGTCATTATGAGAAGCGAATCAAGTATTTTTGAAACGACTTATAACAAATAACTTGGATCAGAATTTCTTTCATGCAAAATACTGAAAAGTCGCGATTTCATAATTAGTTATGTTCCTCTAGCGAAAGGTTTCTAATGGGATACAGGCCTTAATGGCACTTTAACTTAATGGTTTTTAAATTGAATATGTAGTAATCAAATGATGAAAAATATATAGGTATTCAGCAATGAGGTTTTAAGTTCAGTAATCAGTAATTTATTATTTGGCTTTATGCCAAACCGTGGAATACAATTACTGATTTTTATAAGATACAAAATGTTTGCATAATTGTCTCTTTACACTTGAGAAAATAATCAGCTTTCCATTAAAAACAGTGGATATTATTTACTTTCAAGCGAACGATCTCGTAAATTTAATTTTACTTATTTCCAGACACCCTTCTACTTTTTAGTAATCCAATCAATTTTGTTCAACTGCCCTATAATATGAACGTTGAAAATTCTAAAATCATATAATTACTGTTAGTGGTCTCGGAAACTAATAAGAATTAGTAAAATGGGTCAGGGATTCGTTCTAATGTTCGTTTTAATTTAGAATTCTCTTCCCAAATTATGAAAAGCCTTTAGAAAAATATTCAGTATTCATTGGATGCATATAGTATTTTTACGAGCCTAAAGAATCTCTCCCAGTTGCATACATATATATGTAGTCTACAAAGTGATGGATCTCTCATAATTTCTTTGAGGGGGAAATGCTCAGTTAAATCTCTCTTGGTCCTGTACTGTTTCTTGGTGCCTTTATTGTTAGGCCTTGATACACTCTGTATATATACTCCCATGCCAAGGAGACAGAGAAGTGGCTTTTAGATGACAAAAAACTTATAAAACGAAAGTGAGGGATAGAGAGCGATGGAGAGAGAGAGAGAGAAAAATGAAGACAACGTGGGCGCTTGGAATAATTTTTGTATTCTAATTGTAACTAACACAAGCTCATTTGAAGCAGGATCCAATAGGAAGTGGTATATTACCAGCTGTCCGTAGTGCAGTAAGCCGTTCGAACTTTTTTTTTTTTTCTAAAACCCGTATTTTATGTGAGGAGATTAGGATAAATCCCCTACCGGAATCGTTAATCATAAATATTCTTAGTGGCGATTCGCCTAGTGAAGAAAAGTAAACACATTTGTAGGTAAATGAGATTTATCTGTCAACGTTTCGACATCATTCTCTTTATATCCCGGTTTCTAGGTCGTCACATGAGCTATAAAAAGAAATATGACACACGAATAAAGAAATTACTAAAAGAGGATAAATACAAGATTTTTTTCAAACAAAATGCGTCGTTTCGACGTATTTCCTTAAAATGGAAGTTTCGTTTAGCCCCCCCCCATAATGAGTTGAAATAAACATAAATAAAATTTAAATTTTGTCCCAAAATGATTCAATGAAATATTCTCCTAATAAGGCAATAAGGTCAATTACAACAAGATGTATTTTGGAATAAAAAACAGTTTTCCGACATTGCGGAAACCCTTTATTTCCTTTACCAATGCCTAAAAAAAATAGACACCAGAATTAATAAAAACATATACGATACGTTCTATGTAAAACATGTATTTATAATGATTCTCCTATAGCCTATTTTCATTTATTTTCTAAGCCTGGACAGATAAAGTAAATAAAACGTTTGCAAAACCTTGGAAAAAATATTTTCTGTAGTAAAAGCCTAATAATGAACGGTCGTATTCTGTTAAAGAGCTGTGTTTTTTTCTGTTTCATTATGTTATACTTTCTGGCCAACAAAAATTTATTATACTAAGAAATACTCTTGACTGCGGCTGACCAAGTTTTATTGTCTATTGATGGAACAAACCGTATTACTGATAATATGACGACTTAAGCAATATTAATCTGAATGAAAGCGTAAAACTAACAGTTCTATCTACGTAAATACAAATTAAATTGTTTCCTAAATTTGTTGTATCTCAAAAATTACTTCTACTTAATGTTTTTGTTAAATTAAAACATTATGTCATTGTATAATAGTTATAAACAAAAGAAAGGCATGGGAGAAAAGTATTAAATAAAGTGGCACGATGTTATTTAACTCATGTTATTTTTTTTATTAGTATCAAAAAACGTCTACTTCAAAAACAAAAGTGAAATTCGGTCATATCTTAGTAATTATTGTTTTATTTAAATAATAGAGGATGCTTTAACTATTAAATAGAGTTTAGATTTCTTTTTAAACTAATAATTTTCGCTAGCTTCGTTTCCTTCATTCTTTTCCATATCAGTCCGAAGAATCGCATACAAAGCAATGCTTATTGGTATCTGAATTTTTGAAGATGAAAAGCCAATAAAAGGCTAAATGTTATCAACTTAAGACAGTGGGGGGGGACTTCAAAAGGTTTTATCATGTTGGTAAAACTTAAAGTTCCTTCAACCGTGTCTCTGATTATTTAAAAATTAAATGTTGTGTTAAATACTTAGATTTATTATCAAAGTTGTCAAGTGTAAATAAAATATTCTTGTATTATGTGAAGAGACATATTTAAAAGAGTCGTTTACTATACTTGACAACAATATCTAATATTTTGAAATCTGTAGAACAATATTATTTAAAGAATTTATTAAAAATTTCCATGTTCGGTTTATGATTTCTTAAGATATTTTATTATTATTATTGATATTTTATTTTAGGATAAAAATTACGTTTCATTTACATTCTGTGAGTGAAACGCTCAGAATTTCCTGGTCTTCATAGATTATTTTCAAAGATTAGAGTAAAACTTTTTCAAGAAGATTTCTAACACTTAAAGCTTTTGATTTACTAGTCAGGGTTACACTTGCTCCAAAAATCTTCCATGTTGGACAAGAGGTATCCCAAACACTAGTATTATATAAAGAAATTCATTTTCCCAAGCAGTTACATCTTCTAATGTTAAATAAAACGTGTATGAGCCTATTTTGGGTCAGAAGATCGGCCGAACATTCAGTGTCATAATACTTCAAACTCATATAATCCTCAGAAAAATTAAAAGTACATAATTGTTAATATAAAAGAATAGATTACATTAGGACGCTAGATAGCATTGTACACACATATTTTTTTTTTTTTTTGAATATATTAAGAACTATACATTTTAACTCTACTTTCATCTTATACTTCTGTCGCTAAAAGTGAAATCGTATCATTTTTTTTTCTATAAATTTAAACATTAAAAGATGGGGTAATTTAATTAAATGTACATATGTAATATAACTCAAATAAATTATTTAAGTGTCCTTTCAGTCATTTTTCCTTTTAAGCCTTAACACTTCTTTTCGGTTTAGACAATTTCGATATTTATCACAATGCAAGTCGAGGCTAACGGAAAAGTACTACTATGCATAATATGTTAATTATTTCAATAGTTTCAAATTCAGTAAAAACTGTCTGATCATCAGGCGAGGCTAGTTTTTACACCGCTGGGGGCGAATGTAATTGAATACAAAACATTTTCTAAAAAAAGTTATTTGTTCATAAAAATGATTTTAAAAATGCTTATGATTTTTGAAACGTTAATTACTTCTAATAATAGCAATAGCAATTTGGAATTCAATGTTAAAAGCCAACATTGCCAAAACCAGATTGCATCCCCCCCCCTTACTTTACCCTATTAGCCGAGTTTATAAGATGCGAATAAATAATTTTTTTAACGATTGAATGTATTATAGAAATTATTTTTTCCTTTGTAATTGAGCTAAGTGTAAAGCTAAATTAAAAATTTAAATACCTCAGGCCAAACCGAAAAAAACAAAGTTCTTCAAGTTTTTCATTAGTAAATTTTATTTTTCATATTTATTTTTGTGTCTCATATTAGAAGTAGTCAAAGAGCCATCCTGATCCATCCCGAAATTCAGTTGCATGCGTAGCCTCAGCTTTCTGGCAGAATTGAATTGCAATGACTAGAAATTCAAGCTTATCACAATTACCACTACAAGACACATGACGAGAAGAGTAAGAGGTATTGATTTAAGATTAATAAACATTTTCTGTTTAGATTATATATTTCATCTTTTATTAGTCATGTATTTTTTTTTTATTTTACTACTATAAATTAAATTCCAATAGTTCTAATTTATATTTGTAGCACGGTTGTATACTTATGTGTTAAATTTTCGTCGTGCGTCTTATCTACTCAACAACTATGGTTAATATTCTTAATTAATTATTTTTAGTAAGATACATATGCTTATAAGCTTAAGCATGATATATTAGTGAGTTATTTTATCAAACCATTAAAATTCTTTTATTTTACAGTGTATCTGTAAACTGTGTTGTGACTAGCCACACACAAAAATGTAATAAAAAAATGTTTAATGCTTAATGATTAACACGATTCTACATTAATTCTATATTAATTAATTCCACATTAATTACATCAGATTTCTTAGAAAGTTATATCTATTTAAAAAGTAATGGAAGAGCGAATTTTCACAATTTATGCCAAAAAATATGTGGAAACTTTGAAAATATGTAATGACATACATTGAAAATTAAAACAAAATGGGAATCATTGATTTTTTTCTTAAGCTAAGTTGAAACGTTGACCTTAATCTCACACGGTAAACCTAGAGTGACGAGTTCGATTCTCGGCTGGCCAAAGGAAATTATTTAGTGACGGAATTCATTAAATAACATCCTAAGTCTCCCACCCTGGCTAGAAAAGGGTAGTAACCTGTAGATAACCCGTCCCAATTAGCCTTAGTTGCAAAAAGTGGACATTAATAAATTATATTAATAATAACATTTTCCGCGTCAAGCATCTAAAAATATAGGATATATTCAACAGTCAGAAAGAAGACTTTTGATTTTGTATTGCATTTACCTAATGTCCCTTAGATTTTATGATTTTTCAGAAGGTCAAATAAGAAAAGATTTGGTGATCAGTAACCATTTTGTAATTCGCCCCATGCGCAAATTGTTTCTCGTAATAAGGCGAATATTCAAGTGTTTATTCCTTATAAACTATAAAGTAATAAGTTTTAAAAACTTGTACAGCGTGTATTCGTTCTTCTACTAGGGTGACAAATCTATTAATATTATATGTAACAAAAATAGGTCTAATTAGTTATGTTCCTCTAGCGAAAGGTTTCTAATGAGTGCAGGCCTTAATGGCATTTTAACTTAATAGTTTTTAAATTGAATATGTAGTAATCAAATGATGAAAAATATATGGGTATTCAGGAATGAGGTTTTAAGTTCAGTAATCAGTAATTTATTATTTGGCTTTATGCCAAACCGTGGAACACAATTACTGATTTTTATAAGATACAAAATGTTTCTCCATTCTTTTTTATTTCTTCAATAAAAAGTAAAATAAAAACAACTAATTGAGCATAATTGTCTCTTTGCACTTGAGAAAATAATCAGCTTTCCATTAAAAACAGTGGATATTATTTACTTTCAAGCGAACGATCTCGTAAATTTAATTTTACTTATTTCCAGAAACCCTTCTACTTTTTAGTAATCCGATCAATTTTGTTCAACTGCCCTATTATACGAGTATGAACGTTGAAAATTCTAAAATCATATAATTACTGTTAGTGGTCTCGGAAACTAATAAGAATTAGTAAAATGGGTCAGGGATTCGTTCTAATGTTCGTTTTAATTTAGAATTCTCTTCCCAATTTATTAAAAGCCTTTAGGAAAATATTCAGTATTCATTGGATGCATATAGTATTTTTACGAGCCTAAAGAATCTGTCCCAGTTGAAGAAATTCTCGAATATACCGAGGAGCTAATTCAAGCTAAAGATCAATCTGAGGGAGAAATAAACCAAATATGCTTCAAACCGTGCAAACAATTATGGAAATAAAAGGAAAAACGATTTTATGAACGTTGGCTTTATTATCTGATTATTAGCATAATTTTAGAAATGCTCAGCTGAAGTAGTTGTCTAGATAATTAATATTTAATGACAACATAGCCTTCGAGATTATTTCAATGGAAATAATTTTTAGTTTATTTACGATAAGATGCTTTTATTTAAAATTTACGATAAGATGCTTAAAACGCAGGTGTGGACTCCAGGATTCAATGAGAATTTCAGAATTAGTAATATTCCTTTATTTGATCCGACACTTTTCAGAATATTGTTTTCAAATTTAAAAAAAAAAAATTAAAATATAGCCGCAACATTGTGTTCTATAATTTCTGTCTAGGGATTTTCTCGATGTATCGATTTAACTACAAGCCACTAAATAATTTATCCAAATGATACTTCCTTTATTTGCAACTTAAAAAATGTATTACTTTCTACTGCTTTGTAATGTAGTTAAGAGTAAACAAATGTGTAATTTACGGAAACCTTTTATTTCCTTTATAAAGGCCTAAAAAAAGTTGAGACACAAGAATAATAAAAATATATATGGTCCGTTCTATGTGGAACATTTATTCATAATGATTCTTGTATAGCCTTTTTTTGCATTTATTTTGTAAACCTTGATAAAGGAAACGTTTGCAAAACCTTGGAAAAACAATATTCTTTTTTTTATGTAATTAAAGTCTAATAATGAACGGTGATGTTTGATTTAAAGCATTGTATTCTTTTCTGTTTCTATATTTATAGAATTTTTGTACAACAAATATTTTTGTACTAAGAAATATTTTTGACTACGGTTAATCAAGTTTCATTTTCTATTGGTGGGACCTCCCATATTACTGATAATACTAAGACTTATGTGATATGATTCAGAATGAATGCTTAAAACAAACGTTTCAATTTTCCTCTTTTACATCTCATATATGAATCTTTTGAAATACATACCCATTCCAACTTCTATAGAAAAACTCCTGATTGTTGAATCCATAAATAAAATGAACTGTTTTACTTCATAACTGGTGTTCTGAAGAAGCGGAGATTTGTTCTTCACCTACAATTATAGCAACTATAGAATATAGCCATTTTTATTGTTTATTTTATCCTTATTGTGAATTTTTAATCCATAATATTCTGTTACTTTTTGTAGGTCAGTTTTTGCTATGTTTTCTTACTTTACTATTTTTTTATTTATTTATTGATATAATTAATGAAAATGTATCTTATGTTAGTTTTAATTATGGCTATATGTTTCACCGGTAATTTTTGTGGTAGAATTTAATACTTTTCAGAGCTCACACGTTTTTTGTTTCTTTTTTTTTAAGTGGTTTTGCTTCAATGCAAATGTACGTTTTATTAAAATAAAACTTAGAACAGATTGTATAATATCGAATTCACCCCTGTACAGAACAATAAGTATTTATTCAAAACAATTGGTATAAAATGTATTAATGATAGCAAACCCTTTTCCTCCGAGCAAGGTACGAGTTTTCCTAACTTTCATCAAATGTACATCGAACCTTCTTCCAAGACGATGAAAGCCTGCTCCCTTCAAATGTGTTTGTATTATAGATTAAAAAAAAAAAAAAAAAGATTTTTTTATTCCAACCTAACTGTTTAATATTCTCATGTAAAACTCAAGATCAAGTTCATTAATCGACAAAAATAGACCATGCAAAGTGGTGGTTTAAGGAAAGAATGAAATATGAAATGTAAGTAATTCCGCTATTATATGCTTATTGAAATACTCGTATGTTACGTGTCCAATATTCTTACTAGTGTTACTTACAATATAGCTCGATCTATAGATATTTCTGTAACTAATAGATAGCGGAATCATTTGCCATTTTTTGCTTTCAACCTTTAGTACACCCCTCATAAACTCACATCTTGAAAATGATTATGCCCAGCTTAAATACGACCTATTATTTATATTCAGCCCTTAGTAATGAATAAATACAGAACTACAACCATGCCTAACAAGGTCATATGTGCGTCATTTTAGCAGATTTCCCTTAAGGGAATTCAGCTATTGAGGTCGTACTCATGACTCGATTTTCGAAATTTTTCTTCAAATGTCCATCCTACCTAGGAGATGACGAAAATGAGGTCCGTTCAAAACTGTATATATATATATATATATATCTGATACCGCTCTAGCGGTCGGCTTGTTTTTAATTTTTACGACTGAAATCGGACCAGCTGAAATCCTTAATATCTCCGTTATTATGCGTCGGATCGAAAAATGGAATAAAACAAATCTTATTGCAAATGTAATGTTCTATAAATGTTGTTATGTACATTTTATCAATATCTTGATTATTAACAGAGATATTTGCATTTTTTAATTTTCGTTTTTGAGTAAAGCCCCACTTCTACTCACCTCATATTAACAATATTCTATTATGTTATGAAACATATTATTTGAAGCTTAAATACCAAATATTGTTCTCATTGAACTTTTAAGTTTTGAGATAAATACAAATACGTTGCGCATGTGGGGAATCTGCTTAGTTAACGCAGGCCCTCCGTGACGGACTTTTTTGTGGTTGAACTAGATTTTGACATGACCTTTGTAAATAAACCAAGGATGCTCATTGCTAGGGAAATCAGGAACGTTTGGAAATCTGCTAAGATTACACATGCCGGGCTAGTTAGTAAAATATACATTATACAATAAGCATAATATGTGTTGAAATTATATTATGTATTAGTTATACTCAGTGACAGTAACAGAACTAAAGAACAGCAGTATTGTAATACACACACAAAGCAACTTAAATGCTCAGCCAGTGTGCTCTTTAGCGATTCACCATCGAATAGTTAAATAATAGTCCTACTAAGTTATTATAAATGCCACATGATAATTGAGCGCTTTACCTAAAACCATTACATTACACTGTATTTTGATGATTTTCAAGCCCATAAAACTTTAATGGGTATTTATATAAAAGCAATCCGAAATAAATAAATGGAAGGCAGTTGCTCACCAAGACATTATAGGACGGCAAAAATACCTCAAGGAGAAATAGTTAGCCGTTTGTTATTCAATATTGGCAGGGACTTGTTGAGCTACTACTAATAAAAAAAATAGGCCCGTCACGCAGGAGCTTCATAAACTACGCATATTTCTCACGTACTCGAATGAAGGCTGGTCATCTCATCTCACCATTTATTCTCTATTTTTCCGGTAGAAGTAAGCCGATATAAAAATGAATCGAAATGAAATTATTAGTGGCTCATTTATTCAAAGTGAAAATCGGTTGAGAAGGAAAGGTAATTTATTGACAAGAACTAGCTTAATATTCGAGTTAGTGACAACATAAATAGACTAGTAGTTGTAGAAAGCTAAATTTAGAACAAGGCTGACTATAAAACATTTATTAATTTGGCTCATAATAGAAGAGTCCCTGTCTTCTTGTTCGCATTTCAGCCAAAAATGATTACGACCTTTAGTAATTAAGATCCTATGAGTATGAAACGGTTGAATATCAAGTAAGGCATTGATCAGATAAAAACTGTCGAGTATAGAATGGAAACTTTAATTTATGAAGTCATACACACCATATTTGTATGTATCTCAGAAATTAAAGATCCGTTGAAAACAGTATGTAAGCTTGAAATCAAACCTTTCATGGTGTATTGGTTTCATTGAAGACTTATAACGAAATAAACAAATAAGATAAAAGTCACTTAATATTCCAGAGTTTGGTAACGATCAAACAAAAATTGTGACCGCTAGAGAGTTAGCACAACAGTTTATATATATTTCTTCATTTTCGTCATCTCCTAGTTGGATTCATGGACGTTCTAAGAAATGTTTAAAAAAACGCGAAATGCCTACAACCTCAACAGATGATTCCCATTATCATAATAATCTCAAAATCAAAGTCCATCAACCAGGGGCTGTGTAAACTAAGTAGATTTCCCACGTGCTCGAAAGACACACAAACGACGTCATCTAACATTGTCTGTTTTCCCCTTACTAAAATCTTTACGTGTCACAACAAGACATAAAATTTAAGCTACACATGAGATACTTTGTGATTTAATAGCGTAGACGTTGAGGTGTGCTCAAGGCTTAAAATAAAAATTAGTGAATATTCAAGACGCAGAAACGTTTAAAGAACAGCAATTGTAGCTGTAAATAATCTGGTCAAATACTAATACGATAATATTACTTGAAAACATTATTCAATGAAATTAATAATAAAGATGGTATTTAGGGCCTCACCTCTAAATTCTTTTACCCCTAGACTAAATTTGGCCATTTTATACATACATATACATGATTACTTTTCGAATATGTGGAACCAATTAAGTAAATGTAAGTTCAAAAATTGTTCTCTGGAATACATTTGAATTCAGACCAAAGCAACTTCCATTCACGGCAGCGTCGATACTTCTTCATATATGACTTAAAATCGAAAATAAAAATGGTAAAATAAATAAAGGCTGTCTTTCTAAAACAAAATATTATTTATTTTGACCATGGATATGACATCAAAAAATCCGTCACGCAGGGGTGGTTAGCAGGGGCTGCGTAAACTAAGCAGATTTCCCACGTGAAGTTTTACAATAGAGAAATTCCATGAGAGCCGAACAGTTAAGAAAACGGCCGACCTAGCTTTTGGCGGGAAACTCACTCTCATCAGTTATCCGCCCCGATTTCATAAAAATGCAAATATCTCGGTTAATATTCAAGATAGAGAATAAATGTATGTAACAATATTTATAGTAAATTTAATTTGCAATAAGATTGATTCTATACAATTTTTCGACCCGACGTATAGTTACGGAAATATTTCGAATTTTAGAAAATCCTTCCCTCTAAACCCCCCTCCCACTAGTCCGATTTCAGCCATTAACGAACTTGATCTTTCTTTTTACATAAAACGACTAAATATCGAGTTTGGTAACGATCAAACAAAAATTGCGACCGCTAGAGCGGTAACAGACAAATATTTAGATATACGAGTATATACAGTTTTGAACGGACCTCATTTTCTTCATTTACTTGGTAGGATCGATGGACATTTGAAGAAAAATTTCGAAAATTCCGTCATGAGTACAACCTCAATAGCTGATTTCCCTCAAGGGAAATCTGCTAAAAAGTTAATAAGAAATACAATGCCTATTCTAAGTGTTACGACGTTGGGCCCTCAACGCGTGAAGAAAGGAGATGCAGTTGGTCGGAGATGAAATTGGCTTCACAAGGTTTTGGAACTGTTTTTATTTTTTTTTGGAAACTGGGAATCTCGTACGGACTTGAGAAGCGGGATCTGGCAAAAAAGAAACTGTAATTAAAATTGAAATGTCTAATAACTAAAAACCTAATCATTTTATTATAATGTATACACCTTTCGAAATTCAATAGAGTTAGTCAAAATTTGCAAAGGTGTTATTTTCTGAAACATATTTAAAACAAATTCTTAAGTCATAATAGTTTAATGCATTTTAACGAATCTGTATGTGTTCCTTGTTTATTATTCTCTCCGCGAAAGCTGAACCTCTTAAAAATAATAAATTTTGTAAATTGATATATAAACATTTTTTGTGACCTTAAGAAATTGTGGCCGTTTTTTTTTAATAAAGTATATAATTGAGCTAAATATTTATTTTATTTATATTTCAGCTTAAGATTATTCCTAATATTTAGGTATTATTTTCAAAAAGATTTAACCATGTTTAATATTTTAAAATAAAGTTTAGATATTGCAGTAAAATTTTCTTGTTCATTTACATCAAAAGGGTGAAAGGATGACTTCATTTGTCGTTTTTTGAATATAAATTTTAAATGCCATTTCCGACACTAACCACCACAACATACATGTGCAACTAACGGGGAAAATGATATTAATGTAAAAAAATAAATAAGTACACTAAAAAAAGAACATTGAATTCTCCTTCATACATTTCTATTTCTATTGCAGTTATTAACGGATTTAAGTTTCATTAAAAAGCCGACAATATTATGGTTTGTTTTATTCAAATTTGATTCATTACATATAAAGCATATATAGCATTTCTGGCATGAAGACATGCTATTGCCCAGTCATGATAACATATCATGATATTTACTGATAATCATACAGATAATGATATAATACGACTACGGATCGGCTAGGGGGTTTTGTAGATTCTAAAACACAATTATGCATCCATTAGTTTGAAGCCCTAATTCTATTTGTGACTTCAAAAATATATTGTTAAGGGCTTCCAAACTGATTCCTTGAAATAAGTAGTGTTTTATAAATTAGGAACTGAAAAATCACATTTCAAAAGAAAACGTTCACGAAGGTTTATACTTCAGCAGAACTATTTTGAATATTTTTTTTCAGTCTGCAAACATTACTTGTATAAACTATAGTAACTTGATAAATCAGATCAGCTAAGTAACTTATTTCATTTTTTTTTCACAATATGATTGAAAACTGAAAAATACTTATAAAATAGTCAGTATTAATAATTCCTCTTCCGATTCAATTCAAAGCAATCACGATTGTAGTCTTGATTATTCATAAACACTTTCACTAAATATTTCTAATTTCTTTAGAACTGTTTTGTAAATACTTTCTGGATTTATGGACCACAATTTTCCAGATTTTCTCTGGAACAAATGTCATTCCGATGTGCAATAATTTCTATTAGTTTTTTTATCCCTAGATTTTTTAAATTAATTCAACCTATGTATAAAAAAAAAGGAAACCCTTAAATAATAAGTTATTAAAGTTTCTAATTGGTCTTCTAATTCAAGCATGACTTCTAAATCGTTCTGTTTTAATTTTTGCTATGTCACTGTTAATCACTCTATTTGATGGCCATTTAGAGAGATGAAGTTATTTTCTGGTAATAATGAATGGGTCCACGGTACGCCTGCAATTACATGTCATAATACGCACACTACATTTTTAACAACGCATTTCAAATCTTGTAATACGGTATTTATTTATTATTTTACATAACGATTGAGAAGGCATACAATTCATTTTCGTTTCGATATTTTTCAGAAAATTGCCAATATCTTTAAAGCTGGGTTATTTCATGCCACATAACGAACTGGAATATGAAAATAAAGTTCCTGTAAATTAGGGAAGATTCTTTAGCCAAACTTAGTATAATTGTAAAATATGTCATTTTAATTAATCCTATCTCATATTATTACATCTTGTTGTTTTTACTATAAATTTGGCTCATTCTCCAATTTATATCAAATGAAAAAATGATTGAGTCTACAACATAAATTGATAAAATCCAGTTGGGAGTCACTTTCCAGTAAAATTTTTTATTTTAAAAACCAATTCTAGCGACATGAATCTCAATTTATAATTTAGAAAGGGAAGGTGGAGAGAGAAAACCTATATTTTGCATTGTCATCTAAATTATATGGATCTGGTTAATTTGGATTATCAAAATACAATTAACAAAACTTTTGAAGAGAAAGAAACTAGCTTTTAAATTGCATAGCAACCCCATAGCAAGTAACATTCTAAAACAATATATATATATGGTATTCACAGAAAAGTCAAAAAAGTTCTAAACAATAATATTTATTTAGAAAATAAATTAGTGCATTTATTTCATAAATTCCTTTAGCCAATGCGATTTTCCATATCTAAAGTATTTAAGATAAAATGACAGTAAAGCTATGAATATAAAAAGAATAATTGTTATGATATTCATGGCTGTTACTGAACAAAATGAATAATTCATATCATTCTTTAACTAGATATCCAAGCCTCAATTTCTTAAGTTTTATATTTATATCCGTGATGCGGCATATAATATTATTACTTACTAACATTTTATCGATGTCTCAAATAACGAGCTTTAACGATGAGAGA
Organism: Riptortus pedestris; assembly: GCA_019009955.1. NCBI lineage: Eukaryota > Metazoa > Arthropoda > Insecta > Hemiptera > Alydidae > Riptortus > Riptortus pedestris. The sequence goes on from CM032233.1 coordinate 97,153,588, forward strand.
GTAAATTTTCAGTTCATGAAACGCTCATAATAAACATAAAGTAAATGCATTATAGAATAAGTAGTTATAGAATTCTGCTGGATAAGGGAATATAATTGGCATAAATATAATTATACAATATTTCTGACATTAAAAAATAGTAAATGGAAACAATTTTGAAGCAACATTTTGAGTAGTAAAGAGATCGTTAATTGAAAAACAAATTTTATTAATAAAATAGTATTTTTATAATTATTTGCCCTCGGGCTTCAATATAAATATTTTTGAATATTATGTTATTCTACATATTAGTGAGGGCCAACTTTTGAATCAGAAGGTGAAACTTATTAGTTAGCTACTAACTGCACAACATTGCATTCAACAAATATTAATTTGTATTTATTGTACTGCATCATATTACTAAAGCATCCATAATTTTCAATTGTAAATAAGAGTCCAATTATTTTAAATGTTCACAACTCATATAAAAATTTGCTCTAAGCCTTTGGATTAGATTCACATTTAAAGCACAATTATATTTATTGTCCACATTTTGCTAAATGAAGGAAAGCTGCAATTATGTTTACTTATGTAAATAATAAATATTTTTTTCATTGTTGCTTCTCAGTCCTGAACTTAGTTATTTACAATCTATTCCCATTATTTATTTGTACTATCAAAACTTTCTATTTCTTACTAAGGCATTAGCACCTTAATGATATTACGGCAAGTACTGCATACCACATATTGCCTTCGGTCCATTTCAGCCATAAACAGAGAATAGCCTGACAGCCACAATTCATTTGGATACATCGAAACCTCACAGAATAATTTTCTGATTGATGAATAAAACCGGCCGACCCTAACTCAATCCATTATCTTGTATTGAAGATTAATCGTCATATTTACGTATAATTGTAAATTATTATTACTTTTTCTTTTTTGTATTTTTAGTTTGACCACGCATTCTTATTCCTTGATACGATTTATGTTTTAACTTAATGCATTTATTTGGCTTTCTATTTATTTTATTGCAGGCTATCAACATTGTGTCATTTAATTCATGATTTTGCAGCTTATCCAGTAACTAACCATTGATGTGCAGCCAAAATTAATTTATTTATTAAAGTCATTTTTATTCTCCCTACTTGACAAGAAGACACATATTTTATATTAATAATTAACACGACTCATAAGAAAATTTCTAACTTGGAAAATAACATATTTTAAGGAAATTCCTATGGTCAGTGTCAAACTATCGCAATTTCAGGAAAATAAAAATATCAATGCGATACTAGCCTGAACGCAGTATCTCAAAGCGGAATATAGGATTCTCCCATCGTTGTCGGTTGGCTAAATTACATTGGATAAATATAAAGAGCCTACGTATATAAGATAAATAGTAATACGAAATTCAGATAATATAAGACAATTTTACAAAGGAAACAGTCCTGCACATTTTGTGAAATAAAAATGACAGCCATGGCTCAATAGTAGCCTCGAAACAACACAGTTGAAAACACTAGCAAACGAATTATTCCAATCATATTATGCATTTCGTAGCACTAAAAGTTTATATTTCCCCGGAATCGTACCTTAGTTTAAGCACACTAAATAATTTATTCTTATTGCAAGGAAATTTTTACGTCTACGGATGTATACTTATGATATTACTTCATATATAGAGGAGTATAAATGCTTAATTGGAGTGAGTAATAACTACCAGCACTAGTTATCTTTTATTTCTATTTTCTCCTGATAAACCTCGTTTTAAATAAAATTTCTGTTCTACAATATTTACAGATTTTTTTTTTGTGGTAGGGTTGTAAAAATCGCATAAAGCGTTTTGAGAATGAAGGATATTTTAAAATTCAATTCAATTCGTATTAATAAACATTTTATGTCTAAAAGTTGAAAAATAGGCTCAAAAAGAATCAAAGCTGATACTTGGCGTATATTTATTTATTTGCCCTATCTTTTAACCTCTCGTTCAGAATGGTCTAACGTACATTTCATGCTCAAAAATTTTGAAAAATAATTTCTAAGAGATATTGGACCATTTCAATAGGCTAATTCTTCATATGATCTGAAAGTGTATTGAAAACAAAATTTGACTACTACTACTGCTCAGAAATGGCTAAAACAATTAATAAAAATACCTAATAGAGTTTTACTATGGGAATTTAAAATAAAAACCCAAGTTCTTTTTTAACTAAAACAATACACGCAGCTTTCCAAATCCAGTTAATGCCGAAGAGTGATTTCGTCAGTAAGACTTTATAAAAGAACCGAAGTTGAATCGTGCATAAGAAATTTACTTGGAATATTTTAATAGACGTAACGCAGTGTCAATAATGAATAAATAATAGCCGTTATTCACAGCATTTACAACTAGCAGCAATGCGATTAAACCTTCAGGCGTTTTGTCTTAGACTCACAGAAGGGATAAGCTACTACTTAAGAAATGACATAATAAAGAAAAAAATAAATCTACTGTAATATAATAAATAATGATTATTATATTAAATCCGTACATTAAGCTTAAAAAATAATATGAAGGAGAAGGAAAAAAAATAAGCTTTTACAACATAAAAAAGAATAATAATAATAATTACACCAAATAAATGGATAAAAGTAAAACTAGTTATTTCGGGTAAATTTTTATCTCTTATTAATTATACTGTTGGAACGTAATAATTAAAAGTATTTATCTACAATATATATAACGAAAAGAAGCAATGGGTGAAATTGTCAAGCTACTAGTCTTAGACAGTTTCATGGAATAGCTAATAGCTAAGCTTTAAAAATGACATAATGAAGTTTAAAAATAAAACTTTCCTGTAAAAGAAAAAAGGATTTACTACAAACATAAATAAGTACCTCGCGTAAATTCTTTTATGTATTTTCAAATAGCGATGACAGTTTTCAACCGAAGGTAAGAAACATAATATTATTAAATTCATGTTTGCGAGGTTTATTAGAAATCCAACCATCCTGATATCAGTTGTATTTATATTATATATATATATATATATATTTGTCTGGTCCCAGTCGCAATTTTTGTTTGATCGTGACCATACTCGATATTTAGTCGTTTTATGTAAAAAGATAGAGTGTGTGAGTGTGTTTGTGTGTGTGTGTGTGTGTGTGTGTGTGTGTGTGTGTGTGTGTGTGTGTGTGAGCGCGCTTGTGTGAGTGTGCGTTGTAGTCTACATACTATAAAATTAACATTATATAGAAAATACATAAAGTGCGTGTATCATATGTATTTATATTTAATACTTATATTTTTTTAAATATAAGAATGTAAATAAATAAAGGGAATATAAATTTTAATATTCTACATAAAATTCAGTATGTATTTCCAAACGGATTAACAATATAGGTAAATTATCAATATTGTAATCCTCCATTTCTCTTACAGAAAGATAATGACTGTCCTTTTTTTAAATATATAACATTTGGACTTTTTTGAATAAATGTTGAAATACATTTATTGTGAATGCATTTACCGTTAAAGTTTATATACTCGAGTAAGATTTCAGCAAATAGCATTATTATTTTCAATATGGCTTCCCAGATTGTTGTAAAAAGTAATTAATTGGGGTAAAATTTAATTAACTTTCAAGTTCAAATTTTTAGTGGTTGGCGGTTTTAAATGTAAACACGATCCAAATTACAAGCACAGATGAGAAGTCAAGATCACTCCCTCTTAAAATGTCTTTCAGCCGGCTCTCGTATAATAATCGTACTATTCAATAAAAATGGGAACTGAAAATAAATTGCTTTAAAGCCTAATTGCTTTAAAGTTATTTTAGAGATAAGAATGTATTAATTTTAAATATGAAAGGAATTATACAAAGTAATCTTTCTTCGTCCCGCAGAACATATTTAAAACAAAGAATCATGCAAACCTATATACTATGGACAAAAAGACTTAGGTAAGACAGACAAACTATGACTTTTGTTAAATATCTTTCGTTCGAATGTCCTTCGAAAGTCAAATACAGACAAACTGATTCTCTTCGTGAGTGGTGAAAATGTAAAATAATAACACAAGTAGACTTAATTACTCCAGACTATTCATGGATTATAGCGTAGACAATGCGATTACTAATTCTAATAGCAAAGATTGAAAAGTAAGTAAAAAGAAACTCTCATACGTTCTAAAATACCCAGAAACTACTATTTAATAGGAATCTGATAACATATTTTTAAAAAACTCGTGTGTATAAATAAAGCAACGAACTCTTGCTTTTGAGTAATTAAAAAGTTATGGAAGCAAAATTAAATATTTGAACAATTTCGTCAATTCTTAATAATATAATGACAGCTCATATATTTCCTGAGAATGCGTTTGAATGAAGATTTAAAATAATGTTATTACAACATACCTATTGGATCTGTATAATAAAACATGCCATATGGAGGAATATAAGTTTATTAATATTCCTTTCAATGCATACATATAAAAATATTCGGAGTGCAATAAAGCAAGCATATCTACAGAATAAAAAATTCCATCCATGAATACAATCACTCATTCTTAATCTCTTTCGCTATATCTGTAAAAATACATAACTCTGCGATAGAACAAACTGGTCAGAATGGAACATTGCCTAATGGGATATACAAATATTTGTTATCCATTCCATGATATCTATGTTAAAAAAATAAATACACAGGAATGGTAAGCAAACAATCTACATATTTAAGCGAAACAGTTGTTTTATTGTGAGTGAGTATATGTTAGTGCATCACTTTCAATAGTTATACAAAGTCCCTTTTAACCCTTTTTCTGTAAATATCCCGTATGATCGTGCTGGAAAATATCCTATCTTTTGGTACGTCGCCTTTTGAAAACTAAGAATTCAGTATTGTGAAATTTCAAAAATTCAAAGAAATCTCTCTTTGCACAATTTCTAATTGGCAATGTCACCCCAATAACTATAACGATTTTGTTATTTATTTTGATTTGCATGAAATCATTTTATTAATCTTCGAGTAAGAAACCTGTCCTGGGCGTTTTATGTAGTTGATTTATATATAGTTATAAGAATGGAATTAGAAGATATTGTACTGAAAAATGAAATCAGCATACACAATATTGATTGGTCATTGAAAGGTTAAATTAAACATTTCATGCTTTGGAAGCAAAAACATGTTATTTATGTGTTATCGTTCCTATTTCCTAATTATTTTTGTATTAGCCCTGAAACGATTAATACATAATATTTAAATTTATTTACTTATTTAAATTTATTCCCAGAATCAAACCAAAATTAAATGGAAAACTAAAATGAATCTGATCACATATTTTTAAATAACTCGTGTGTATAAATAAAGCAACAAACACTTGCTTTTGAGTAATTAAAAAGTTATGGAAGCAAAATTAAATATTTTAAAAATTGTCGTCAATTCTTAATAACATAATGACAGCTGATATATTTCCTGAGAATTCGTTTGAATGAAGATCTAAAATAATGTTATTACCACATGCCTATTGAATCTACTTATTTTTGTATTAGGCCTGAAACGATTAATGCATTATTAATTTGTACTTAACCCATTCGCTGTGGGCAGTATCTATAGATTGTGAGTAGAACTAATCAAAATGCAATGACATTAAAAAAAAATGCGGTGGAACGATCAATGCAATAGACGTAATTATTTGCAGCAGCACATTAAATGGATTTTAAAAATAAAAATATTCACGCCACATAAACATAATAATCATTAGGATAGAAAAATGTATGTATGGTTAGAAAGTAATTACTTAAACTGGGCTGAATGAGAATGAAAGGGTAAAATGATGTCATTGTTGTCATTAACCTAATATACAATTATAATTCAATCATAATATATAAATGGGGAATTGTTGTATTTTCTTACTCGCTACTTTTATTGATTAGTAGTTAGTACAGGTAGTCTTTTTCTTAAAAAATCTATTCAACAATATTACCCGTATACATTATTATTTTTAAAAATTTATGAAATATTTTTAATTCAAATTAATATAATTTTATTTATAGTTGTATGAATAAATTTATATTATTTTACTATTATAATACATTTATTTGTTTATTTTGTTTTTAATTTTATTTTTATTTATATTATAATTTTTATACCACTTTAATTTTATGTTATTTTACTAGATATATTTTACTTTTATTATTTTGTTTGTACAACTTTTATATTATAATATTTACTTTTTCTTAAAAAAAAATGTATATTAATTTTATTTTTTTTATTGTTTATATTATCTGTGTATTATAAATTTATATTCCTTTATTTTTTATGTTTTTTTTTAATGTATATTACTCTTATTTTTGTACTTACACATTAGATACCCACTTTATTTGATTCTTTTTTATTGATTTTATTTTTCTGTTTTATTGGGGGCAGATAAATCAGATATATATATATATATATATATATATATATATATATATATATATATATATATATCAGATGTTATTAGGCTCATTATCCTAATGCCTGTGAGGTTTTTTGTCAACCGACAAGTGATTTCCAGTCGACAAGTCGTTTTTCATGTCGGGATAATAGGCCTTTAATTCTTTTTTATCGTTTAACAAAGGCTAGTACATTATTAAATAAAAGAGTACTATTCTAAATCAACGGCGGGAAGAAAACATGTTTTATTTACAGTCAATAATCTTGACAGTGTTATGACACGATTGTAATAGTATATTACAAATTATAAATAACATAAACATGTGACAATTGTTTTAATTGAAAATAATATAATCAAAGATTAATCAGTTAACATTAATCTATTAATTTATTTCTGCACTTTTTCTGTTTCTCGTTAGGTATTTTAAATAAAATATTATTTCCGGGGAAGAAATTTAGTTTTCAAAGACAAATAAAAACATATAAAGAAGTGGAGCTGAGAATAAAATATGGTATTGAAATTTCACGGAATTAGCCTGACAGTCCGGTTCAAAGATACAACAAAATTACCAAATTGTAAATATTATCCACTAAATGTTCACTAAACATTGACTTCTTAATTCTATATTTCTTGGACTCTACACTGAATGGTACATGGAAAACATCCCAATCTCAATTACAACTTCTTTTTTGCAATTAAAATTTTGACAACTAAAACACATCTTTGACATAGTTTACCCGCCGCCTATAGAAATCGGATTCTATCGCACATTTTAAGTATAAAATAAATCCCTTGATTTTAATTTTGGAATTCTCATTTTTGTAAACATATTCTTATTATGCTAAAACTGAAATTATTTTTGAAATTATTAATTTAACATTAATACTTTTATAATTTAACATTAAGACATTTGGAAGGATACTTAAATATTTTGATTATCTCTCCCTGTAAATTAAGAAGTCTGGATTTTCTGAAGTTAAACACACACACTACAAAATGAAGAAAAAATACAGTAATAGTTAATATATTATAAGAGTTATAGTTTTCACTCTATAACAGAACATAAAAGGTTCTTTAAGAGTTATTTAAAGTGTTAAACATAGTGTACTCATAGAATTATTACACTATTTCACTGCACTTAAAGTTAAAGTAATCTGCAGTGGATAAAGCACATTAAGTAGGGTCATAACAACTAAATACTTAATTATTTTAATACAAGTTTTCCATTTTGTAATATTTTATTTTATCGCGAAACCAAACCGAACTTATGAAAATAAACCGTACAACGCCGAAATAAATTCGGTAAGCCTTCATCCGATGAAGGTTGAAAATAAAGCATATCTTTTGACAGTGAATTAGTTTGGTCGATGCAAAAACCATATGTGACATTTTCTAGACTTGCCTTTCAATAACTGATTGCATTCATTTGATATTTCGTGACACTTTATTTTTAATGGTGTTAAAATAAATCAGCTCCACTAACTTTGAGAAGAGTTATTACATTACTTCGTTAAAATAATTATTTTGGTTTTTTAATTTCTATAATTTCAACATTTAGTTTTTTATTACAAAGGCTACGGACAATATAAGATCTAATAAGTTGTCTCCATTAATTTAACGTGTATAAAGTATAAGAAGAATATCTGTCAGGTTGAAATTACTAGGACAAAAATTTGTATTGAGTGCAGTAAAAACATAATGGCAAAATAAATTTAAAACGTGCCTTTATTATAAAGAACAGATATTTGGTAGATGTATAGTGGTATCATATATAAGATTAATTAATGATTTTAAAAATTGACTGGATTTTAGCTAATAGTATGCAGTTTTAAATTTTATTTTAAGGATTTTAATTTGAAAAGTTTTTTTTGTGTCATAGTATTATTATGTTTTTCAGAGATGCTAGAACAAGTATGTTCTGTTAGCAACATTAGAAAATAATAAATATTTCTTTTACTAATAAATATAGTAGGTATGTACACTGAAAGTGTAATTATTGGGGAAATATGGTATAAGCCTATTAACGAAATGGAACACGTTAAACGAAGCTTTCGTTGACATTTATTTTTATTGTTATTTATTAAATAGAAAAGAATTTTGAAATTGAATGAGCTACAGGAAAATTACTTCGAAAAACGTTTAATTCGTGGCAGATTTCACATTCTACAATTCTACTTGGAGAATATTTTAGTATTATCATCAACAATTAGTTAACAACCAGTAACAACCTTTTAATAAATATTCCCGTACAAATTATAAATTATTTCCAGAAATGATATATATTAAAACTTGCCCGGTAGTTTGTTCTTATTGGTTTCAATAATGGTTAATAAACAAACAATATGTAATTGGGTGAATGTGAGGGGAAAAAACATAATTGGTCAAATTCTCGACATTTTCCTCTTTCCGTCATTCATTTTTAATCAGGGATCAAATTCAATCTGCACGACTTAATTTAAAAAGTAGTAAAATTTTGACAATACCTGACATTGAATGATATCCTCTGATAATAGTTTCCTTGGTGACTATCATGTGAGTGATTAGTGAGGCAGTGCCACAGAGAAAAACTCAGGACACTCACTAACTCTTGAGGAAACACTTCCTATTCACTCTACCCCTCGATATTCCTCGATTACCCCAAGGTTTTTTTTTATTTTATTTTATGAGCACCACTTTTCAAAGAAGGCCGGAATATTGACAGTTCCACAAGCCTTTTCCATTATATGTATTTAGTCAAAGCGTAGAGAATAAGGAGTAGATGGCCACTGGAGATAACATCAGTCACTGGAGAGATCGAGCTGTCAATGGTGCTATTTAGGATAATGATAAGGGATACACTGATAAGCACAGAACACCGCGGGTAGTATGCCGCACGCCTTGATAACACCGAGCAACAACACTGCTGATATGAGTAAATATGTAAGCATGTAGGAGCCACAACACACGACTGAATAGTTAGATGCTACTACTTCACAAGGTTGCGAGCAAAAAAATAGGGATATGACTGGCTGTGTTTGTGTGTATGTGTGTGTGGGGTAGGTGGGGGAGGGGAGGGGGTAGGGTGGACGAGTGGGGGGGTAGATAGTGCTAGTGACTTACCTATGTTGTGCGAGTGAGCTAGAGAGAGGGGGATGGGGAGCGAACAGCAGGGAGATCCTTGGAGGAGCAATTCCTCCACCTGCCGGCCTGAGCGGCGGCGTCCATAGGTCCCTTCCTGAATCGGCGTCGTTTTGGCTGCTCCGAGTCCGAGTCTGGGAGATGGCTAGCCGCTGGCTGTCAAACGAGCGCGGGAACACACTGCCTTTGCCGACGGAGCCTACTAGCCGGCCTGCCCCACTCCCTCGGCCCTCATTGGCCCCCGTTAGCCCCGCCTCTCAGCCAATAGCAGCTCTCTCTCCCCACTCCACCTCAGCCACTCCCCTCCCCCACTCGACTAATTCCAATGAAAACACCATCTCCTAGTCGGCCAACCGAAATGTTATCAGTCCCCCTACGATTATAGATGCGCCTCCCGATAGTTTCTCCACATTCTACACCACTTCGTCCCCTAGCCCACTATAAGCCTTATTCCATACAACAAACTCTTAATTTCCACTAATAATTAAAAATGCCTCCCCAAATTCAATTGACAATCATCGAAAAGGCAGAGCGATTAGTGTTTGGCAAAACAAAAATAACTAGCTGAGTAAAGTAAAGCTTCAAACTAAAATTGAATTAATAAAACTATGTTAGTTCGGTACTTCAGGTGGTCACCAATTTAAAGACGATTATTAGACCATATCAAAAGAAAAAACACTTTATTATTAAAAAAAAAAAAAATAGAATATATTTGAATAACGAAATATAATTATAAATTAGAGTTAGCCCAGAACTGGACCATGTCGTGGAGTAGCTGCATCCACAGCTCTCTGCAAGATAGTGGTGTTAATAAACGATCACTCATTTTCTGATAACAAAAGAAACAGAATGGTTAAAATAACCTAGTCAAGTATGAACCTCCATATACACCATCACCCTATAATAGCGACATGCGGTTTTGAACCAGTAAATATTTTACCTGTGTATAATGGGTGGCCTCCCGTTAACCTTTTTGTCACTTATAAATTCTAGAAGTGTTATTTTAAAAAATAAAGTGATTTTTTTTAATTACTATTTAATAATCGTCTTTAATTGGGTGGCCTCCCGGTAATCGATAAGTACCGTTAGTTCATTGAAAATTTATTAAAACGTAACTAAAGCTTTAAATCGTCTTACTAAACTAAATTCTCTTTGGCTTACTAATTTTTCTTGCCAAAATCCAATATGCTTTCATGCTATAATTTTGAAAAAATGGGTGATTTAAAATCATTTGACTAGTATTAATGAATCCATTTTTCAGAGTTCTTTTGTATGTTTTATCTGAAGGTTTGCCTTTTGTTTATATTGTATTCATTTGTTTGTATATCTTTTAAATAGACAAATAGACTGTTATAAGTTATAAGCCTATTGTCTAATGCTTTTTTTTTCATTATTGTTTCTCTATGAACTTTTTAATTTAAGTAAAAATGCATATTTTGTCTGCCCTAGCTCTGAATCCAAGTATGAATTTATTGAAACTGAATGATGAAAATCTTTTTCAATAAAAGTAATTATTTATTCACGTCCTCTTTATTCTACTATGGCTAATTGGGAGGGGTTATCTACAGGTTACCACCCTTTTCTAGCCAGGGTGGAAATAAGGAATTTATTTAATGAGTCCTTCACCAAATAAATTTCTACTGCCCAGGGTGGGAATCGAACCCGTCACTCTCGGTTTTCCACGCGAGATTAAAACCATAAAATAAAAGTAATTATTGAACTAATACTAAAACTAAACTAAAATCACTAGTCAATATTTACTTTTAATTAAACTAATGTAATTGCCCTACTAAAACCGGATAATAAAACTTAAACAACTATTTATTAAAAAACTAATCCAACAAAGTTCAATTTTTTAAATTAATTTTTCTCAGTTAACATGATTAAGCATTATATAAATCTAAGACTAAAAATGTAACGCCAGTTTAGATAAAGTAAATTATCGTTAGTTTAGTAAAATAACTTTAACTTTGCCTATTACTAAGAGTGACTAATATAGCGTCAGGCAATTAGCGGTTTTTATAAAGTGCTTGGAATCTGCAGAATAAATGTCAGTTTTATGTATTATTCCCGTCGAAATAAAACACGGCTGTTTTCAAAAGCTGTATGACTGTCATAACCTGTGTAAAGGTAACTAGCAGAAAGTTAAATAAAATCTGTTTACAGTGTAATTGTGTTGACATGCATAATAGTGCACTCTAGTACCTAGAACCATTGCTAAAAACACCTATCATGTACTTTTGGAGTAAAGAGAAATCTTTAAAGCGAAACAGCAATAAAATCGAATTATGGAGTAATAACGCCCACTAAAACAAATGAATTAACAGTAGTACGGTATATTTAAAATGAAATTACATTGATTGTCTCATTAATGAAATAAAAAAAGATCCCAAGCTTCAGGCATTGAAATTGTCATTGGTTGAATAATATGTTTAGGCACATAAAACGTATCTTCATATTTACTCTTGCCTGGCACTTCGCAATTCACTGAAGCCGATGCGGATCTCGTTTTTGGTTCTGCTTTACAATTATTCGAGATTTTATGGAGTGTATCTAACTCTGATAGCTGTATTTTTTTTTAAAAAAATCAAAAAAAAAAAAAAACGCTAAAACCATTAATTTTGGCCGTACCTCGTTAACCAAAACAAATTGTGACATGGTTGGTTAAAAAACATTTTCAAATCGGACTCCTTTAGTTTGTCCCCTCTCTATTGAGAGGATTCCCGGTCGTTAATGAACTCGACCTTTCTTTTCAGATTAAAAGTTTAAATGTGAACTTTGGTTTCAATTTCTCAAAATGTGCGACCACTTGAGGGTGAACAAACTTTATGTATCAAATTTTTAAATTCAAACTGATTTTATTTTTGGCACTCATTTTTCTATTATTCAAGAATTTAAGGAATTTTTGGGTAATTTTGGAAGTGACAATAACTAATAAAGAAAAATAAATACTGTATGAACAAAGTGATTCCCTCCGCAATAAGTTTATTAACGACAGAGTTCACTTTCAGAGCACCAGCTCCATCTTCTCTGCCTGTTGACACAAAAAAAACCCTCGAATTTCAAGCACATAACAGTGTATCGATTAATCAACAAACCTAAAACAACACTAGCTTAGAGTAGAAAATGAAAACGAATTTAAAATACAACGTAAAAATCATACTAAACTTAAAAGAATAAGTAAGCCCAACATTACTTTTTATCTGCGATACATCTTTTTTTTTTTTAAATTTAAATATGGTTTTTATCTTGTATTTTAATTTCGATTTTATTTTCTATTTTAAGTTAGTGTTGTTCTGTTTTTTTCTTTTTTTATTGTATTGAGTTTGTTGAGTAATCGAAATTCTGTTGTATGCTAGATATATTTATAGTATTTTAATTAGTCCAGAGTACACCAAGTACGTTTCAATATCTACATTGATTGTTAATAATTATTAGTATGAGATATGCGATCGTATGTTTATACATAGTTATGATCATTAGTCAGAAAAATGAAACAGACGATATGACGAAACAAATAATTAAAAGCGATTCGTGATCGTTTTTAAATTTTTATTAATTTTTCTTTTTATGTATTTATTTGTAGATACATATTTATTTACCTTTTAGCAGATTTCCCTCGAGGGAAATCAGCTATTGAGGTCGTACTCATGAGGCGGTTTTTGAGAAATTTCTTCAAATGTCCATGATTTAACTGTGTAGTCAGCACCCCCCCCCCAATCGGTGGGTGAGTAGCCACACTCAATTCTTTAATAAAGTGTTTTTCTTCTTTTTGCAGTACCTGATTGGACACTACATATCGCTCAGCCGGTCGAACAACGACGTAGCTGTTTCATTGAGTAATTTTTAAAAAATCAAGATTTAATTGACAGACAGACTTGATTAATCCAGAAAAAAATAACATTTCGCTAATACTTTACATCCAAAGTAAACATGAATATTTCAAGAAAAGGGCATCTTTTGCTCATCAATGAATATTTCAAGAAAAGAGCTTTACTCATCATTCTGAGGAGTAAAGCTCTTAACGCACTATCCGAAAGTATTAAAACTATAAAAACATATTTTTTCATTACAAATAAATTAATAAAATTCATGCCTGAAGAGTGTTTTTATACATAAGATAAATACTATCAAGAATGTTCAATATTAAATAAAACTACAATATATTTCTAATAAAAATCGGTCCAAAAACAATTTATGATAATGCAAAGTATATTGTCTTTAAGTTGGAGACAAGTTTTTAATAGTTTATAAGTATGTCAACTTTTAATATATCTAAGACTAATAATAAATTATGTCAATGAATTAAAAATTATTTTTTTTATTTAGGATGTTATTAAGATTGTTAAAAAAATTAATTTTTCAAATAAACCTAATTATTAAATTGATAGATTTTAGAAAACGTATTCGATTTGAGAGCATTTTATAACGATTGTATTACATACGGTAGCTATTCAAAAATATTTTTAAAAAAAATGCATTCACATAATATTAGTAACTTGGTCGTAATATTTTGTCGTACCCTATTATGTTTTTTTCATATTTAATGGCCTTACATTATTCAAAACATATCAAAAATGTTCATGTACAATTGCAGAATTGGCAGTTATGTCGTTATTCCACCGGATGATCGAAATTTAATTTAAAATTATCTTGCATTCTTCAACGCGTCACTAGTTACATCGGCACCATACTTTCGGTTGGAATTCTCGATTACCACTTAAATGTCATATTTTCGTGACAGAGGGTGTGTCCATAGTGAATATTGGAAACCAATGTATCCGCTTCAAAGAAAAAAATGTTTATCTGAAGGCGCCAAGAATGTCATTTACAGTCAAAATATATCTTTTCGGGCAAGGCTTGGATCGTCTGCACATCAAAATCTGTACCAAACACATTAGAGTTGAACTACTATTGGCAAATAATTCCCCTAAATAAAGAACCTTCCCCGGACATTTATATAAGTACATAAAAGTATATGGCCTTGTAGTTGTCCCTATTGAGTTACTTCGGAAGCAGCTCTTTCCATATATATACACTAGCTAAGGCACCCGGCTTCGCTCGGGAAATCATTTGAATCTGAATGATGGTATTTCTTTTTGGCATGGCTTCAATATATACAACTGCACTTCCCGTCTGGGCGTATTGTTTCCCCGTAAGGCTCAGGTAGGGGACTTAAAGAATAAAAATTTTACTTTTGAAGTATACATTAAAATAAGTCCCTAATCAATCCCTCTCCACACACTGTGAATAATTCAAATCATAATCATTGATGGCATTTATTATAATTAAATATCATCTATAATGTACATATTTCCAGTCAAAATCCAATCCGAGTACACATTGTGGAGCTTAATTATATACAAAATAGTAAATGTGAGTAGAAGACAAGTACAACATTTCACAGGAAATAAGTTAACACAACTAACTATATTTGCCTCTCGAAAGCTACCAGTCCCGCTTGAGTGTTATCAACATTCCTTTACATAAATTATTTATTTAAAACATTAAAAAACTCGATTTTTCTAGTATTTGTTGTGCCTGGTGTAAATAAATATCAGCGGTACCCAATAAATAATTGAATTTATATTCTAAACGCAAGTTGAGGGGAAGAGCCCTCCCTGCTACCTCAAATCATATTCAGTTTAAACGGAAATTGTCTTTTGTTATAATGACTTTACCAAATAACATTTAATATATATAGATAGTACATAGTCATTTCAAGAACGTTAACATATTTAAGGAAAAAAGATAATATATACCACAATTAAAGAGATTGATTCTGCTCAACTTCTGCTATCACACGTTCTACAAATTCAGCATATCTTTGTTTAAATAATACATTATACAAATTAAATAATCGAAGATCTCTTATAGTATAAATTTATATTGGAAATAAATAAGGATGTAATTTTCTAATTAAAACAAATAACAAATGACGAGGGAGGAGGTGGTGATTAAAACCTCTCTAATCAGAATCATACTTAAAACAATTATATTAGTCTAAAAACATAACATCATTTGTCATAATATGCCTATATTAAAAGCACTTTAATGAGCACTAATAAAATGCTTGACTCCCACTATAGTTTCGAGCGAATATCTCGTGTATACTTCGTTGTACGACAAAAGTGAATATCAAAGAAGTTACTCTAAATAACCAAATAAACACCTTCTAATATGTGCATGTTTGCCGAAAACCCAAAAGGAAACGAAGAGCGGCGATTTTGCATATAATGGCTCCCTTACAACTCCTGGTTGTCCCTAGAAATATTGATATTGCATATAATCATGGAAGAATTAATGCTAATTCACATGCCGAGTTTTGTTTATTTCCGATTAGTCATTAGTGCCCAATATAATTGTTAACTCCCACTTTAGTTTTTAATGAATATCTCGTTTATACTTTGTTATATGAGAAAAGTGTATATAACAAACGTTACTCAAAATAACAAAATACACAACTTGTGTTATGTGCATTTTCCCGAAAAACCAATAGGAAACGAAATATCGCTATTTTTAATCCTTCTTTATAACCCAGTCCCCTGTTTGACTGAGAGAATATTAGCAAACCCTATAGTCTAACATGGGCTAGAAGTAATATACATACCTAGTTTCATAAAAGTTCGTCACGCAGGGGCTGGGTAAACTAAGCAGATTTCCCACGTGAAGTTTTACAATAGAGAAATTTCACGAGAGTCGAGCATTTAAGGAAACGGCCGAACTAGCTTTTGGCGGAATAGTCGCCCAGCCGTTAGCCGCCCAGATTTAATAAAAATGCAAATATCTCGGTTAATATTCAAGATAGAGAATAAATGTATATAACAATATTTATAGTACATTTAATTTGCAATAAGATTGATTATGTACAATTTTTCGATCCGACGTATAGTAACGGAGATATTTCGAATTTTCGAAAATCCTCCCCTCTAAACCCCCCCCTCCCACTGGTCCGATTTCAGCCGTTAACGAACTTGATCTTTCTTTATATAAAATGACTAAATATCGAGTTTGGTAATGATCAAACAAAAATTGCGACCGCCAGAGCGGTAACAGACAAATATATATATATATATATATATATATATATATATATATATACACACAGTTTTGAACGGACCTCATTTTCATCATCTACTAGGAAGGATCGATGGACATTTAAAGAAAAATTTCGAAAATTCCGTCATGAGTACAACCTCAATAGCTGATTTCCCTTAAGGGAAGTCTGCTAAAATTCAGTTCAGTAGTTTAGACGTGAAAAGGTAACAAACAAACAAACATACTTGGACGTTTTCTTCTCTCCAAGTACATAGTATTGTAGTAGTGAAACAAACAAACAGATCCAAAGCCACAAATTGCAAATATCGTGTCTATGGCAAGTGAAAAGTAAAAGAATCCTGAAATTTCGAGGGAAAAAAAATTAATGTCAGACAGAGGTTAGAATTAATGTGTATATATATACATAGACCCCCCCCCACACACACACACACACACATACTCACTGAAATTTATATGATATGTGACGTCTTCAAAACATGTTTTTCTAAATATATTTTCCCATGTCCAATAGTCTTGCCTTCAAATATATTTGTGATAAAATCGTTGTGCTTAATAATATGCTTAAGAAATGTCACCCTCATTTTTCCCATGGCCTTCATTAGACATTTACTTTCACTTACTTCATTTAGTGCTTCCGCGTTGGATTTAATTTCACATCTTATGTATTCTGCCACAAAAAAATAGGATTTTCTAGGCCTTCCTCTCCCCCTATGCCCTTCAAGCCCAGCTTACCTTCAAATATATTTGTAATGAAGTTGTTGTGCCTTATGATATCCCCAAGAAATTTAATTCTTCTTTTTTTCATGGCCTTCATAAGACTTTTTTTTTTCACTTACCTCATTTTGGAATTTCAATGTTGGTTTTTTTTTAGTCCAACTTGTTCTAGTGATTCAACGCCAGATCCACATTTCCACTGCTTCCAACCTATTGTATTCCCTTTTGTGGAGAGTCCAACCTTCGCTCCCGTAAAACAGAACACTCCATACAAAAACCTTAGCAAACATTTTTTTGATATCAATGCTTATATTCATGGATTCCATTTTTTCCAGTCTATTATTTTAATTTTTAAGTTTCGCTCCCGTCTAGCTGTACACTCCAAACGAATGACTTAGCAAACAGTATTTTGGTATCCGTGGCAATATGCTTGTTAGTTAAAATTATTTTTCAAGTATAATTTTTTTCAATTTTAATATTTCACTCTAGTAGCACGAATAAACTTTTGGGGGACAGCGCGCAAGTAATGCAATCAACGTACGCCGTTATTTCCTCAAACTCCTTATTTTCAGAAATAAGTAGAAAATCTGGTGAGATCAGATAACAAGTGTTTTATACCAGGGCGCGGGCAATCTGCTTACTTTACACAACCTTTGCGTGATAGACTTTTGATGTGTGAGATACATGCAAATATGTTGTGTGATGACATCAATTAAGATTTTATGTTCTTATATCGAAAATGTTTATTTGATACTCGATATCTAACACTACTCGTTTAGAACTAACACGTCTAACTCTATTCGTCTAAAACTCAAGATCATATTCGTTAATGGCTGAAATTGGATAAGTGGGAGTGTGATATCGAAAATCAAAATATCTCGGTTATTATGACTCTCATCGAAAATGTTTATAGAAGCAATCTTGTTAAGATATTGATGGACTGCAATAGTACAATATTTATTTACATTTGTTTGTAGCTCAAACATTAAGCGATTTATTAGTGTTTTCTTGTTTTTTGCCGACAGTAACCCCTTCCGCTTCAACTCATTGGTTAGAGAGGGAAAGAAATCAGCTATTGGGGTAGTACTCATAACGGGATTTTCGAAAACTTTCTTCAAATGTCCATCGATCCTACCCAGGAGATGACGAAGATGAGGTCCATTCAAAATTATATATATATATATATATATATATATATATATATACATAAATAAAACGATTAAATATTGAGTTTTGTAACGATCAAACAAAAATTGCGACCGCTAGAGCGTCAACAGACAATTATATATATCTCTATATATATATAAAATTGTAACCTCTGTCTGTACATAGATTTTTTTCTCGAAATTTCACGATAACTTTTCGTTTCACATGTCATAGACACCATATCTGCATTTTGTTTCTTTCGTGTATGTTTGTTTGTTTGTTTGTTTGTTACCTTTTCACGCATAAACGGCTGAACCGAATTTTATGAAACTTGGTATGTATATTACTACTAACCCAACTTAGACTTTAGGCTATATTAATTTTCTCTGAGACGCACTGGAGTGGGGGTTATAAGGAAAGCCTGAAATTAAAAATAGCGATATTTCGTTTCCTATTGGGTTTTCCGCAAATATAAACTGAACAAAAGTTGTTTATTTTGTTATTTAGAGTAACTTTTGTTATATACACTTTTGTCGTATACCGAAGTTTGAATGCGTTACACGCTAAAAATTATAGCGGGAGTCAACAATATTATTTGCCAAAAAAGACTCAACCGAACTAAATAAAACTCGGTATGTGTATTAGCAGTGAGGCCTTCATTATAATAAGCCATACCAACATTTCTATGGACGGGCAGGAGTGGGGGTTATAAGGGAAGCCTGAAATTATAAATAGCGATATTTCGTTTCCTATTGGGTTTTACGCAAATATAAACATAACAAAAGTTGTTTATTTTGTTATTTGGAGTAACTTTTGTTATATACACTTTTGTCGTATACCTAAGTATAAATGAGTTATACGTTAAAACTTTAGCGGGCACTAACGGCTGAACCGAACTTAACAAAACTCGGTATGTCAATTAGCACTAATTCTTCCATGATTATAAGTTATATTAAAATGTTTAGGTTCGAACGGGAGGGGAGTTATAAGGGAGGCCTGAAATAATATTCACCATATTTACATGTATAAGAAACGGATAATATAAAAATATCGAAGACTGTGAAGCCTTATCGAACAAATAATTCTATTATTAGCAAATCACTGGCAACGGCGGGTATCAATCCTAAACACTGGGACGGGTAAATGTCAAAATATTGTGCAATGTAAAGCCTGCTAAAAAATACCATCACCATTCAGCCTCAAATGAATTCCCGGGCGAAGTCGGGTATCTCAGCTAGTATATATATAAAATTGTAACCTCTGTCTGTACATAGATTTTTTTCTCGAAATTTCACGATAAATTTTCGTTTCACATGTCATAGACACCATGACTGCATTTTGTTTCATTGATGTGTGTTTGTTTGTTTGTTACCTTTTCACGCATAAACGGCTGAACCGAATTTTATGAAACTTGGTATGTATATTACTACTGACTTAACTTAGACTTTAGGCTATATTAATATTCTCTAAGAAGAACAGGAGAGGGGGTTATAAGGGAGGCCTGAAATTAAAAATAGCGATATTTCGTTTCTCATTGCTTTTTCGACAAATATGCACATAACAAAAGTTCTTTATTTTGTTATTTAGAATAAATTTTGTTCTATGCTTTGTTGTCGTATACCGAATTATAAATGAGTTATACGCCAAAACCCATAGCGGAAGTGAACAATTTTTATTTGGCACAAAAGACTCAACCGAACAAAGTAAAACTCGGTATGTGTATTAGCACTATCGCCTTCATTATAACAAGCCATACTGACATTTCTAGGGACGGGCAGGAGTGGGGGTTGTAAGGGAGGCCAGAAATTAAAAATAGCAATATTTCGTTTCCTATTATTTTTTGGCAAATATGAACATAATAAAAATTGTTTATTTTGTTATTTAGAGTAACTTTTATTTTATATACTTTTGTTTTACAACAAAGTATAAATGTGTTATACGCTAAAAACTAAAGCGGGAGTCAATAATTTTATTTGGCACAAAAGACTAAACCGAACTAAACAAAAGTCGGTGTGTGTACTAGCACTAACTCCTCCATGACAATACGCTGTATCAACATTTCTAGGGACGAGCAGGAGTGGGGGTTGTAGGGGAGGCCAGAAATTAAAAATAGCGATATTTCGTATCTTATTGGATTTTCGGCAAATATGAACATAACGAAAGTTTTTTATTTTGATATTTAGAGTAACTTTTGTTTTACAACAACGTATAAACGAGATATACACCAAAAACTAAAGCGGGATCCAACTATTTTATTGGGCACTAACGGTTGAACCGAATTTAACGAAACTCGGTATGTGAATTAGCAATAATTCATCCATGATTATAAGCTATTGTTACGTTTTTATTACCAAAACAAGTAATAAACGTTTTTAATAAGAGTTCTTTTGGATTGCAAAATTAAATACTCGTAAGTTTCACAGTTTTTATCACTGCACAATTTATTTCGCAATGCACAATAGTCTTGGTAATTATTCCTAATTACTACTCACAGTGTACACTGATAGCGTCACTGTTCTTCAGATTACACAGTCCAATAATTCACTCACGGTCACTGAAATTCACAACAAGACGGCACAGCACTGTCCTTTACTTTGCGGCACTGCACTGTCTTAAACACGGCACTAAACTGTTACTTAAAGTCACTGCACAACACTGTTCTTCTTATAAATACACTTTACCGCACTGCACTACGTCGCACTGTAGCACTGATGTGACCATCAAGACAGGTGAGAATAAAACTGACTGCTCGCGGCTGGCCGTTCTTATATAGGTTGTCGGCATACATCAAAGGGGAATTGTCTGGTTCCTTCAACGCTGGGCTGGACGAGTCTATAAGGAGCTAGAACTTTCTGTTGGCTTCTTTGATCTACGTCACACTTTCCAAATACGCGACTCTCTCTCTCTCTCTCTCTCTCTCTCTCTCTCTCTCTGAAGGATTATTCATGTATTTAATTTTCGCAACACTATATTAAAATTTATAGGTTCAAACGGGAGCGGGGGTTATAAGGGAGGCCTGAAATGAAAAATTGTGATATCCCGTTTCCTATTGGTTTTTCAACGGATGCACGCAACATACGTTGCTTATTGTGTTATTTAAAGTAGCTTTTGTTATATATACTTTTTTTCGTATACTGAAGTATAAACGAGATATACTCTAAAACCTATAGCGGAAGTCAACAATTTTATTTGACGCAAAAAACAACCAAATTAAAAAAAAAAAAACTCGGTATGTGAATTAGCATCCTCTCCTCCATGAAAATAAGCTATGCTAACAAGAGGGGAGGGGGGGGGGTTATCCGTTGCCCGGGAAGCCTAATATCTCATGCACATTACAGAAGGTTTTTATATGTTATTTAGAATAACTCTTGATGCATCCACTTTTGTTGTTTAACAAAGTATAAACGAGGTATTCGCTAAAACTATAGTGGGGGTAATCAATTGTATTAGTACTAATTAATGTTTATTTGTTATAGGCGTAATAATGTTGTTTTTCGACTTATATGGTAGTTCTATGTATAATTCGTATTGGTGAGGTTATAAATCTCAAGCAAAAGTTGTATTAACTTATTTCCTTTTAAATGTTGGCACTATTGGAATTCCTTTCTACTTGTAACCGAGTATTTGTAAACTATGTGTGCTCGGAGTAGGTTTGACATAGAATACGGTATGTCCATTATGGATACTATTTCATTATAATAAATGCTATCCATGATCATGATTTGAATTATTCACGAGAAGTCAAAAAGTAGAGAGGGATTGATTGGGAACTCATTTTCATTTACTATTTTTAATTAAATTTTATATCATATAAGACTACACAGTCAAATTTATAGAAAAATTACAATTATATATATATATATATATATATATATATATATATATATATATATATAGATAGATAACACGCCCAGACAGGAAGTATAATGGTAAACATTGAACCCGCGCTATTATAATCCACTCAATATTCAGCCTCTAATGACTTCCCGAGCGAAGCCGGGTACCTCAGCTAGTATATATATATATATATATATATATATATATATATATATATATATATATATATATATACTAGCTGAGGTACCCGGCGATGCCCGGGAAATCATTGTTGACTGACAAATGATGGTATTTTTGTAGCAAGGCTTCAATGTGTACAATTACACTTCCCTCCGCGATGTACTGCTTTTCCGAAATAGCCAATCCTAAAGGGTAACTTTTGGGGACCAATAGAATAGAAATTTTAGTTTTGAAGATTAAATGAAGAATTAAGTAGTAATATACATACCAAGTTTCATAAAATTCAGTTCAGCCGTTTATTCGTGAAAAGGTAACAAACAAAAAAATAAATAAACAAACAGAGACCAAAGAAACAAAATGCAGTTATGGTGTCTATGACTTGTGAAACGAAAACATATCGTGAAAGTTCCAGAAAACAATCAGTGTACAGACAGAGGTTACAATTTTATATATATATATATATATATATATATATATATATGTGGATAAAATTGTAACCTCTGTCTTTACATTGATTTTTATTTTTTTTTCAAAGTTTACGATACTTTTTCATTTAACATGTCATAGACACGATATCTGAAATTTGTTTCTTTCGTGTCTGGTTGTTTGTTACCTTTTCACGAGTAACGGATGAACCGAATTTTATGAGACTTGGTACGTATATTACTACTAGCCCAACTTAGACATTAGGCTATATTAATACTCTCTGAGACGAACAGGAGTGGGGGTAATAAGGGAGGCCCGAAATTGAAACTAGCTATATTTCGTTTCCTATTGGTTTCTCGGCATTATAACAATATATAACAAAAGTTGTTTATTTTGTTATTTAGAGTAAATTTTGATATATACACTTTCGTCGTATACGTACGAAGTGTAAACGCGTTATACGCTAAAACTTATAGTGGGAGTCAACAATTTTATTTGGCACCTTACGGGAAATCAGCTATTTAAGTCGTGCTCATAACGCGATTCTCAATTTTTCTCACATGCCCATCGATCCTACCCAGGATATGACGAAAATGAGGTCCGTTCAAAACTCTATAAATGTATATATATATATATATATATATATATATATATATATATATATATATATATATATATCTGTTACCGATCTGGCGGTCGCAATTATTGTTTAATCATTACAAAAAGGTATGTGAGTGAGGTGAGTGAGTGAGTGAGGTGAGTGAGTGAGGTGAGTGAGTGAGGTGAGTGAGTGAGGTGAGTGAGTGAGTGAGGTGAGTGAGTGAGGTGAGTGAGTGAGGTGAGTGAGTGAGTGAGGTGAGTGAGTGAGGTGAGTGAGTGAGGTGAGTGAGTGAGGTGAGTGAGTGAGGTGAGTGAGTGAGGTGAGTGAGTGAGGTGAGTGAGTGAGGTGAGTGAGTGAGGTGAGTGAGTGAGTTCTGTGAGTGAGTGCAGTGAGTGAGTTGAGTGAGTGAGTTAGGTGAGTGAGTGAGGTGAGTGAGGTGAGTGAGTGAGGTGAGTGAGTGAGGTGAGTGAGTGAGGTGAGGTGAGTGAGTGTGAGTGAGGTGAGTGAGTGAGTGAGGTGAGTGAGTGAGGAGTGAGTGAGTGAGGTGAGGTGAGTGAGTGAGGTGAGTGAGTGAGGTGAGTGAGTGAGGTGAAGTGAGTGAGGTGAGTGAGTGAGGTGAGTGAGTGAGGTGATGAGATGAGGTGAGTGGAGTGAGGTGAGTGAGGGTGAGTGAGTGAGTGGTGAGTGAGTGAGGTGAGTGAGTGAGGTGAGTGAGTGAGGTGTGAGTGAGTGAGGTGAGTGAGTGAGTGAGGTGAGTGAGTGAGGTGAGTGAGTGAGGTGAGTGAGTGAGGTGAGTGAGTGAGGTGAGTGAGTGAGGTGAGTGAGTGAGGTGAGTGAGTGAGGTGAGTGAGTGAGGTGAGTGAGTGAGGTGAGTGAGTGAGGTGAGTGAGTGAGGTGAGTGAGTGAGGTGAGTGAGTGAGGTGAGTGAGTGAGGTGAGTGAGTGAGGTGAGTGAGTGAGTTAAGTGAGTGAGTTAAGTGAGTGAGTGAGGTGAGTGAGTGAGGTGAGGGCGTGCGGTGAGTGAGTGTGGTGAGTGAGTGTGGTGAGTGAGTGAGGTGAGTGAGTGAGGTGAGTGAGTGAGGTGAGTGAGTGAGGTGAGTGAGTGAGGTGAGTGAGTGAGGTGACTGAGTGAGGTGAGTGAGTGAGGTGAGAATTGATCCAATAGATGAAACAATATTTCATGTAGTATAACAATCAGGATAATCTGAATAACGTCGTGGTATACCTCTTAAGCCTAAAAAGTGTTTGGGAAAGAATGTTAAATTTAGAAGGTTTAAATTTATATAGTAAAAAATTGAATTTTTAATCATTTAGTTTTTATAGTTAACCCTGTAAATAAAGGATATCATTGAATGAATCTTCCTATAATTGCAAATACTGCACCTATTGAAAGTACATAGTGGAAATGAGCTACTACATAATAGGTATCATGTAAAATGATATCAATTGATGAATTAGCTAAAATTACTCCTGTTAATCCTCCAATTGTAAATAGGAAAATGAATCCTAAAGTTCATAATGTAGCAGGTGAATAATTTAGATTTACTCCATGTAATGTGGCTAATCATCTGAAAATTTTAATCCCTGTAGGTACAGCAATAATTATTGTTGCTGAAGTAAAATATGCTCGTGTATCAACATCTATTCCAACTGTAAATATATGATGTGCTCATACAATAAAACCTAAAATTCCAATTGCAATTATGGCATAAATTATACCTAATGCTCCAAAACCTCCAATTATAATAGGTATAACTATGAAAAAAATTATAATAAAAGCATGAGCTGTTACAATAACATTATAAATTTGATCATCCCCAATGAATGATCCTGGTTGTCCAAGTTCAATTCGAATGATTCATCTTAAAGATGATCCTACTATTCCAGCTCATATTCCAAATATAAAATATAAAGTTCCAATGTCTTTATGGTTAGTTGAAAATAATCATTTATTCAATAGATAAGGTGGCTGAAGTTTAGGCTATAAATTGTAAATTTATATATGGATAATATCCTCTTATCAGGCTTTATATTCTAATTTAGGATTTTAGATTGCAAGTCTAAAGGTGTAAATTTACTAAAGTCTATATATAATATATTTTTAACTTTGAAGGTTAATAGTTTATTTAACTTAAGACTTTAAAAATTCAAAATTGAAAATACAGGTAATGATAGATTAATTAAGTAACTTATATATAAAATAAATTTATTTATTGGTGTATAGCTTATTCAATTATTTATTGTAGAATAAGATATAATAATATAAGATAAAATTCGTAGATAATAAAATAGTGTTAATAATGATGTCAACATCATTAAAATAAGTGGGAAATATAAATTAGTTTCTACTATATTTTGAATAACTATTCATTTGGGTAAAAATCCAACAAAAGGAGGTAATCCTCCTAATCTTAATAATATTATAATTACTAAATATTTTTCTATAATAGAAGGGGATTTAAGATTTAACTGATTTATAAAATAAATATTGTTTTCACTTAAAATAGTACACAACAATATAATTATAATAGAATATAATAACAAATATTTATATCATGAAAAATTCATGGATATAAATATTAATATTCATCCTAGATGATTAATAGATGAATAGGCTAAAATTTTTCGTAGAGAGGTTTGATTTAAGCCTCCAATAGCTCCTATAATTGCGGAAGTTATAGCAATAATATAAATAAATATATTATTAGGATTTATAAAATTTAATATAAATAAAGGAGCTACTTTTTGTCAAGTTATAAGTAATATAGCTTCAAATCAAGATAGATTACTTATTATATTAGGTAATCATATATGAAAAGGAGCTGCACCAGTTTTGATAAGAATTCCAATTATTATTATAATTTTAGGCAGATTTTCGATGAAAATAGGTGATATAAAAATTAAAGATTTTATTAAAATAGCAAATAAAAGAATAATTCTACCAATTGCTTGGGTTAAAAAATATATTATTATTGCTTGTGATGATCTTTTATTTTTTCTTTTAGAAATAAAAGGAATAAATGATATTAAGTTAATTTCTAGTCCTATTCATATTCCTAATCAATTGTTAGATCTTAAAGTAATAATGGATCTAACAATTAATATTAAAAAATATTTTTTAAATCATTTAGAAAGAAGAAGATTTAACTTCTATAAACAGGGTATGAACCTGGTAGCTTACCTTTCTTTATTATATATTCATGTATGAAGCACAGAGAATTTTGATTTCTTTAGATTTAGTTTGATTCTAAAATATATAAATTTAAATTCTAAGTTTAATAACATATATTATATTGTATTTAAAAATCATTTTATTTTATAAATTTAACATACCCCCTTAAATATTTCACTATAAACTTTTTAGTCCTATCTTTTTTTATTATATTTAAGATAGGTCTATTAAAATGTTAAATTAAAGTATATTTTAATTTTATGTATATAAATATGCATTAATCTATATTATTATTATATAGTAAAATAAATTAATTTAATGGGTTAGTTATTTTTATTTTTGGGGAATATGTCTGTTATGAACAAAGTTCTTAATTCGTATAACGAATTAATTTTGGTCCTTTTTATTTCTATTATAATTTTATTGAATTTGGGAATGTAAGTATTTTATTTATTTATTAATTGAAATTAAATGTAATTTAATTATTATAAATTTAACATATTTTATGTGTCTGGTTTGAAGGTTATGCTTTTATTTCTAGTAAATCCAGTATATTTAATATATATATATATATATATATAATAGGCTTGTTTAGCTGAATCTGGAAACTGTATGCAGACGGCATTATTTGTATTTTAATTTAAAGCAATCTTTAAAGTAAATTAAAAAATAGATAAGAGGTATAAAACTAGATTTATTTAAGTATTTTATTTTATTAATTAATTATTTTTGTCACATGCAATGATAATTATTAGGAATATAACATTTGGAAATGAGTTTTAGTTTAAATTATTATTTTATGTGATGACCTTCAAACCAAGGTCAATTTTAGTAATTACAAAAGTAGATAATAAATATATGGAATTAACTTTAATGAATAATTTTTTATTTTTAATTATACAGTTCAAATATTTATTTTTCCTTATGGGTTATGTTCCATCTTCAATGAAACATCAAAGAAAAACATTGGAGATGGAACCCCAATTTCTCCAAGCACATCCCTGTCAAGAGGCCTCCTCCTATGGTGCTACCATCTCTGGGCCACCCCTAGGAACCACCACCAGCTAAGCCTTTGGTGGACTCTGACCAGCAGACTCCTGATGCAGTTCAGAACAAGTTGTGAAAAGGCCTAAGCAGTCAGACTGTAGTTTCATAAGTGCACTTATTGATAATTTAAGTTCTTCGTTTTTTTTTATTGCTGAATAACTAGCCTTTAGGCCAAGGCAGGTGGTAGAAGAGAGGACATGGATGGGGAGAGAGGTCATAGATGGAAGAAATAAGGAGAAAAGGAAAAGAATAACCAGCAAGAAGAAAAGGAGCCAGGCACAATAACCCAATATATTTCAACATCAGCAGTAACCATTCAATAATGTAATTTCAATTCATTGTATATTATATATCATTAAGTATTATTTTCACTAGCCTTATTTATTTTATCATAGTTGCCCACATTTATACAGTCCACCCTCATAAAACAAGGATTCACATAACCCCACAGTGAACAGGTAATATTCATTTCCAAATGAATTACCCACACACAATATATGGTCCTCCGGGCCGTGGATATTGAACCTGGTCCCACAGGCTGCAGATATTACAATATACAAAATAAATTGTTCCCATATTATCACTCATAAACATTTATATAATTTAGCAGTCATTGTTCTTGTTAAGAGGATTAATTATCAGCTATATGTATATATTAGTTATCATATTTATATTCATTTCAATAATTTACATGTATATTAGCAGTATTTATCATCATTTATGTCTTTACATGTCATCTCTACCGGATCTGTATATTATATCTTTATTATATGTAACACATTCACTACATACGGTTTAGGAAATACAATGAACAAATTTTGGCAATCTTGCTTTAATTGTCACAAGCACACATAACTGTGATAACATTCAGTTCAGTATAATCACTGTAATGCACTTACGGTTTCTGTGGTGTTATCTTCACAGGCTCTATTCAATGAGATACTCTCTCAGGTATACTTGCCTGCTCTCTACAGTGATGTCATACTCACTATGCTCTTTTTTCTATTCATTGTCTATTTTACTATAACTATTCATTTATTTTCCTTTATTTATAGCAATATCTCTTTTACGCTGTGAGCATACAGCTATTTTTTAATAATTTTAATTTTTTTTAAATTATATATATATATATATATATATATATATATATATATATATATATCAAATGTGATATTTAACTATTTAGTATGTTGTGGGCTGTGTTCAAAGTACAGTATGTCAGTGTATATGACTTCTGTTCTAGATATGGTACATTCCAGGATAGATTCATTGTGTTGCAGTTTAATAAGGGCTGTCGTGGAGAGAAAAATGGGGTTTGTTACGTCTGAAATGTGAATAGAACTAGTCTTAAAGCTAAGGTAAAAAACTATATCAGCTATATATTTAATAAAGGAGTCCGAATGGAGGAATGTTGTTACACATTCTTGAGGGTTCCTAGAAGTAGATGAGAAATACATAAATCCCTTATCATTCTAATTTGGTTACGATAATAACTATTTAATATAAAAGTACAATTAGCCAAAAAGATGTTTGTTTGTTATTTATTATGTTGGTAGATGGTACGACTGTAGTAATTTGTTGATTGTTGTATATCACTGGTGTTTTGTAGTATGTAGTGTATCGTCTGCTTTGTAAAGGAGTGAATTTTTAAATTCCTTTCCATTGTCCATTTTTATGCGTGTAGGCGTCGGATATAATTCGAGATAGTCGGTTCGAAGCTGAAGTACATTGGTAGCGTTTAGAGTTGAGTAAGTCGGACAAAAAGTCATTTAGAAAATGTGTCTACAAGTGTTATTATATACTTTTGTTCATAGTAAGTGTGTCCATCATCAGTTCTTCGAATGGTCTGTCAGGTGTGGGTGTTACGCAGTATTTGGTCTTAATTGGGTTTCTGTCGTATTTGGTCCGTCTGCACGTGTCGCAATTGTTGACATAGTCCATGATCACGTCCTTCATTTTAGCAAAGTAGTAATGTCGTTTCAATTTATTATATGTTTCGAGTCCACCTCTATGAAATGTCTTGCCTAGATGATAAGAGTCAATTAGTTCCCGCTGTTCGTCTTCTTTCTCAATGTCAATGAACTTTTTTTGCAGCTTTTAATTTTTACGAAGGGGTAATGTTCCTGAATAATTATTGATATAGCCCTAAAAATACCTTCATACTCTGTTCAACTGTCACTACATTGGGTTCACAGTAGAGTCCCTAGGTCGTGTTGGGTTTCAGTATTTCTAATAGTTTGTGTTTCATAAGGTCCTTCAGAAATATTTACAATGAATGATACAATTCTTATGAAGAATAAATATAAAACTAATATTATAGTAATACATTTGTTGTTAATATTAAATAATACATTTAATCTAAAAGTTTCTTTATTTATTAAAGAAAAAATATTTATTTCATTACATAATTATAATTTTTGAATAATAATATTATAATTATTATTAATGTATTTATTATTAAGGTGATTGAAATTAATATAGTAGGGGTTTTAAATTTTTTGTTTGATGCTACTCTAGTTATATAAATAAATAGAACTAATATGCCTCTTAGTATGGTAATTAGGATAATATAAGAATATCAAAAAGTCCGTCACGCACGGGCTGCATAAACTAAGCAAATTTCCCACGTAAAGTTATACAATAGAGAAATATCCATATGAGTGCCGAAAAGTTACGGAAACGGCCGAACTAGCTTTTGGCAGGAAACTCACTTTGTCCGTTATGCACCCACATTTAATAAAAATGTAAATATCTCGGTTAATATTCAAGATAGAAAATAAATGTATATAACAATATTTATAGTAAATTTAATTTGCATTAAGATTGATTCTATACATTCTTCTATTTTTCGATCCGACGTACAGTAACGGAGATATTTCGAATTGTCGAAAATCCCCCATCTAAACCCAATCTCCCACTGGTCCGATTTCAGCCATTAACGAACTTGATCTGTCTTTTTACATAAAACGTTTAAATATCGAGTTTGGTTACGATCAAACAAAAATTGCGACCGCTAGAGCGTTAACAGACATACATATATATATATATATATATATATATATATATATATATATATATATATATATATATACATAGTAAGGTCCATAAGTTTCCGGCCTGTTCTGCTTGCCCTCTTTCAAACGTGCCGGGGCCTGCACGCCTACGCAGGTCCATGCCTGCTCACTCCATACCCATCGCCCGCACTTCCTCAGTCTTTTCAGTCAGTGTCCAGCCTTAAAGGAAACTCCCCATTTTTACAATGTTTAAACTCGAGTACCGTGCGGTAATTAAATTCTTTTCCCCTAAGGGTCTTACTCCTGCGCAAATTAAAGAGTGCTTGGATTGTGTATACAGGCAGTCCTCCCCCTCGTATTCCACAGTGAAAGAATGGGCAAAATTATTTAAGTTAGGGAGAGAAAGTCTAGAAGATGACCCATGTCCCAGTCGCCCACTGGAAGCTGTCACTTCTGACACAATCCAACTTTTGGAATCTGAATTGCTGTCTGACCGATGACTGAAAACCAAGGAAATAGCAGCGAGGTTGGGGCTTTCAAAAACAAGTGTTTTGAGGATCATCAAAGAACATTTGCATATGAACAAGGTTAGTGCAAGATGGATTCCAAAAATTCTTTCAGCTCATCAAAAACAGGAACGAGTTCACTGCTGCAATGAATATTTACGTGAGTATAATGCCGACCCAAAGAACTTTTTGGACTCAATTGTAACTGGGGATGAGACAATGGTTCTATATTATGACCCACTCAGCAAAAGAGAGTCCATGGAATGGAGAAGACCAGGAGAAGCGCCTCCTTTAAAGGCAAAAGTCACGCAGTCAACAAAAAAGATAATGGCCACAATTTTTTGGGACTGTAAAGGAATACTATTGATAGATTTTAAAGAAAGGAATACCACCATGAATGGTGAGTATTATGCAGCCCTACTTCACCGGTTAAGAGATGCCATTAAAGAGAAGAGGCGAGGGAAGTTAAGCAGAGGCGTCCGCCTCCTTCACGACAATTCCCCTGTCCACACAGCATTAATTTCCAAGGCCGCTGTGAAGGACTGTGGATTCCAAGAAATCTCTCACTCACCCTACAGCCCAGACTTGGCTCCTAGTGATTTCTACCTTTTCTCAAAATTAAAATCTGACCTTCGTGGAAGGCGATTTAACACCGACGAAGAGCTCCAAGCAGCAGTGGAAGAACATTTTTTTAACAAAGAAGAAAATTATTTTTTTCATGGTATAGAAATGTTGCCAAAGCGTTGTAATTAGTGTATTGAACTTAGGGGAGAATATATTGAAAAACAGTAAAACCAGTTTTTTTCTTTCACCTTTCCTTCTATCCCAGGCCGGAAACTTTTGGACCTTACTATGTATATATATATATAGAATATATAGAAATTTTTTGAAAATCGCGTAATGAACACGACCTCAATAGCTGATTTCCCTTAAGGGAAATCTGCTAAAAGATCATAATATTAATCCTGAAATTATTGTATTATGTATTAGTACTCTGGATCTATGTCTAAATATATTTTATGATTTTATATAATTTTTGTTATTGGGTTATTATTAAGTATTTTGGGTTTATATTTTTTTTATAGAGATTTTTCTGTATTTTTAGAATGAGAAGTTATTTCTTTGAATTCTTGTTGTGTAGAAATAATTTTATTATTAGATTGAATGTCTTTGATTTTTATAAGTAGAGTTTTATTAATTTCATCTATAGTAATTTACTATATAGAAAGGTATATAGAAAATGCTATTAATAAATTCCAATTTTTAATTTGGGTTTTATTATTTATTTAATTTATAATATTTATAATTATTAGTCCTGATTTGATTAGAATTTTATTAGGATGAGATGGTTTGGATGTTGTTTCTTATTGTTTAGATATTTATTTTCAGAATTATAAGTCCTATAATGCAGGTATATTAACTGTTTTAACTAATTGGGGATGTGTTTATTTTAATATCAATTGGAGTAACTTTAAATAATGGTAGATGATGTGTTTTATATTATAACTACTATTATGAAGAATATAATTATCTTATTTATATCATAATTATTTTAGCAGCTTTTACTAAAAGTGCTCAAATTCCTTTTTCTTCATGATTACCTTCGGCTATAACAGCTCCTACACCAGTATATGCTTTAGTCCTTTCTTCTACTCTTGTAACTGCAGGTGTTCATTTATTAATTTGTTACAGTATTTTGTTATATCAATTTAATTTAGATTTATTTTTATTATTATCAATATTGACAATATTCATATCTGTACTAGATGTAAATTTTGAATATGATTTGAAAAAAAATTATTGCTCTTTCTACATTAAGTCAATTAGGATTAATAATAAGAATTTTATTTATAGGATATCCTAATATTGATTTTTTACATCTTGTAACACTTGATTTTTTTTTAAGCTTTCACTCACCTCACTCACTCACGTCACTCACTCACGTCACTCACTCACGTCACTCACTCACCTCACTCACTCACCTCACTCACTCACCTCACTCACTCACCTCACTCACTCACCTCACTCACTCACCTCACTCACTCACCTCACTCACTCACCTCACTCACTCACCTCACTCACTCACCTCAGTCACTCACCTCACTCACTCACCTCACTCACTCACCTCACTCACTCACCTCACTCACTCACCTCACTCACTCACCTCACTCACTCACCTCACTCACTCCCTTCACTCACTCACCTCACTCACTCACCTCAGTCACTCACCTCACTCACTCACCTCACTCACTCCCTTCACTCACTCACCTCACTCACTCACCTCACCTCACACTCACTCTCACTCACTCAACTCACTCTCACGTCACTCACTCACGTCACTCACTCACTCACTCACATCCTCACACTCAACACTCACCCCTCACTCCCTCACCTCACACACCCACCTCACTCACTCCCCTCACTCACTCACCTCACACACTCACCACACACACTCACCACACTCACTCACACACCTCACTCACTCACATCACTCACTCACCTCACTCACTCACCTCACTCACTCACCTCACTCACTCACCTCACTCACTCACCTCAGTCACTCACCTCAGTCACTCACCTCAGTCACTCACCTCACTCACTCACCACACTCACTTACATCACTCACTCACATCACGCCCTCACATCACTCTCTCACCTCACTCACTCACCTCACTCACTCACCTCACTCACTCACCTCACT
>CM032233.1:97190000-97315000 GCA_019009955.1 Riptortus pedestris
CCATGAGCCATGGACCAATAAAACGCTCATCGTCACTTTCTACATATCATACGAATGACAGTGATTTCAATGAAAGGGTTAAAAATGGCAATAATAGATTAAATGTGATACAAGTTATTCAAACAATAAACAAAAATAACGAATTCGTTGATGGGAATTACTATTAACCCTGCCAGGCCTGTGCGACCTGATGATTCGGTTTATGTCACAGAATTCATGTTTCGGTAAGAGTGCTAAATTTCTGTTTTCTTTTTCAATAATTTATTCTATTTAGGTTATTTATAACTTTTTCTTTTCCTTTCATCCTTAAATATTTACTTGTTTTAGTACTTGGCAAGTAACTTATTATTCTTGTTAATTCTATTTCAAATAAATGTTTCAGTAATATGGCATACTTAAAGTCAGTTGAAGTAAATTTCTTTGGTTTGTTTATGTTAAGTATTTTAATGAGCAGTACTGAGACTTCTAAATTCTTGTTTAGTTAATTAGATAAATAAAATACAATTATAAGATCATTCATGAGAGTGATATGCCTATTTTACAAAAAATGCTCTAAGTGGGTAAGCAAACAGTATTTATTTACAGATGTTAATAAAAATACTAATTTTGATGTTAATCCAAGTAAGTTTAATTATTATTAATATATTTAATAATTTGTATATTTGATATTTAAAATTATATTAATTTACTGCGAGGCAAATGCCTATGTTTCTTTGAGTTAAAGTATTTTAATGATTTTTAGTTACATTCAATGCATTATGATTGAGCTTTTAAATAATTTTGTTAGTGGCAGGACTGTTATGAATCTTTTACATAAAACATGAAGACTTCGAAAGCATGTCTTAAGTGAATTCTTATGCATTAAATTTACACGAGTTTTATAAATTTAGACAGTTATAGCAGATTTATCTTCATAATTCACTACTTAATAAAGATTCTTATAAATATGTTTTAAGTCAACACTCAAAACCACTTCTTCTTTTTTTAAGTTCCTCCACTTACGTCCTTTTCATTGCAGTTTAATAATTTCTTAACACTGATATTTGTTTGGTTTTTTAATTTTTGTCATGTGTTCTTTCCGTGCTGATGAGATATTTTTTTAAATTTAACATGCTCAAGGGTCTCCACTCTGTTGGTTGTCCCCCATCCCTTTTCTTCTCCCTCCTGCCCTTGTCAATGACCTTTATCCAGTTTGGTTTTCCCCAAACCCTTTTCACTTCTTACCTGTCTTTGTCCATTCCTGTTTCATTCAAGAAGTGACCTCCACACAGTTAGATAACAGCACTCTCCTCTCTACTTCAACATTGGTAAGTAATATACTTATTAATTGTATTCTACCCTTTTACCCTCATTCCCCAATTTTATTATAACTTCATCTTTTTCTTTTTTCAAAAAAGATTTGTTTCTTAACACAATTCCAACATGTTTTCATAAGTAACAGTTTTTTTATTTTTTTAAAAAAGTTATTGACATACTATCTTGACAAACTCCTTGAACTAGTGTGGGCCTTTTGTTTGTTGTGTGTTCCCGTAAGGGAAATCAGCTCATGAGATTGTACTGATGACACGATTTTCTAAAAATGCCAACTAATGTCAATAAATACTACGTAGGAGGTCCATTAAATAATATATGTATGTTACTGCTCCTGTGGTCACAACATTAGTTTGATCGGTATCAAACTCCATATTTAAACATTTTATAAAAAACTAAAGATCAGGTATGTTAACAACTGAAATCCGACCAAGAGAGGGGGGGATTTCAAAAATATTTAAAACATCCACATTATTATACTTCTCTTGAAAAATTGTACAGAATAAGTCTTATTTCAAATTTAATGTTGCTATATATGTGTTTTTTCCATCTTTAATATTAACAGAGACATTGGCATTTTTTAGTTTTCAGCCTACAGTAATCCCCCACTTTTAGAATAAGAGAATATATGAAGAAACATCTTATTCAAACATAAATAACAAATGTTGTTTTCAACAGACCTTTGTTAAGTGAAATGGATGCAAATAGTTAGTGGGATTGTCATCAATCAAGATTTTATTGACCACCCACTGATATGAGATCAGAAGTCTGCTTAGTTTACTCAGTGGCTGTGAGACAGACTTTTTTATTTTGTATGTTGTTGGTTGTTAAACTGAGAATGAGTAAGGCTAACCCCCCCCCCCTTTTTTCTTTTTTTTTAATTATTTTCCATCTAATTTTCACTAAATCATATTCATTCATTTCTTATAAATATTTAATCTAAAAGATATTCAGTTATCTTATAATTTATCAATATAATAATGACCAAGACTGAATTTGTTGGTTCCTGCATTTAAATTGTTCTATTGTTATTTTTATTAGTAAAATAAAACTCAAATAAAGTAATTATACAAAGTGAGAATGAGTTGCTTCCATTTTGAATATGCATATTTTTTAAGAAGGGAATTCCCTAATCCTTAAAAATGATTTACCCCCATAAATAAAATGAGCACTCTTACAAAATGTATACAACATCGATTGGAACTTGTTAAAAATAGAAGAAATTTACTCAAATTAAAGTTATTAATAAAAATTATAAAACAAACTGATTCCCATAGTAATATATCTTATTTGTTTATCTTTATTTCATTACAGACCACAATGCCACTAATTACTTATCCAAGAGTGTGTCCTGACTGCCTTGGGATTTACAAATCTTCTGGTTCATATTATGGCCAGAAGAAAATTTGTAAGGGCCGTAAAGTCACTAGTAAGGAGCTCACCAAATGCCCCGAAGCAAACTGTAAGTATGTTTCAAAGTATAAAGTTTCTTTAATTGAACACCTCAAAGTGCTGCATAATATAGCATCAAATGTAGTCGCACAGGAGTTCAATAGTCTCAATGATTTCCAAATGTGGAAAGAAGAAATATCGGTAATTAGTTATTCACATAGAGTACTATTATTGTAACTTTGACCATCGAAGAGATAACAGTAAGATACCGATGATAAAATGCATTGCTCGAATATTTGTTACAATTGCTGAAAAGATATTAGTTAAATATTACCCGAACCCCAACCATCCACTGATATTTTTTGATACAGTGTTTGAACCTCTAGAAAACAGCACAAGGAACTTCATTAAAAAATGTTTATTAGCAGGAATTCCTAGTAGGGAAATACAAAAATTACTGAGGTGTGATGTAGGTGAAGGAAATGAAACTTTTTTCCTAAAAAGGAATATTATATTTCCACGGGATATATGGGAAATTTAAAGGCCAAAATGCAGTCCTACGGAACACTAGATAATGGAGAAGCTACTTCTCTGTTTGTTAAAGAACTAGCCATGAGAAAAAATAATCCAATTTTAATTTTTAAACCCCAAGGACAGGAAGTTGCTATTGGCCCCAGAGAACTTTACTCTGTGCAGTGTCAATTTGAATCATTTGCCCTCGCAATTCAAAAAGAAAGGCAATTAAATTTATTATTGGAAGGAATAAATAAAATGATCTGTATAGATGCCGCTCATGGTACTAACCAATATGATTTCGACTTATTAAATATAGTTATAAGGGAGTTTTATGGGATGGGTTATCCTGTTGCCCATTTCATAACTTACCATTAAGATGTGGAAGTTCTTGCCATATTTTTTACCCAAATTAAAAAGAAGATTGGTAGAAAAAGAATTAATTGCATTATTACAGATGATGACAAAGCTTTAATGAATCCATTAGAAATGTCTTTAGGGATGATACTCCTCATTTTATTTGCACTTGGCATTTATTAAAGACATGGAAACATCAAGTATATAATACAATTTCAGACAAGGAAGTGCAGCAGAAGGTCTATAATTGTCTCTTTGTTATCAACAGAGAGAGGATTATAAATGTTTTTAAATATATGATTAATGAATTTTTGAATTTGTATGAGGTGAAGGCAGCAAATTTTATTAAATATTTTGTCCAATATTATGTGGATAGACTACTTGGGCACTATGTTATAGACTTATTGGGTATGGGAATAAGTTTTAATTGTTTTTCCATACACAGTATTGATGGCATCACATACATTTCATCTAACCTTTCGATACATGAATTTAAAAGGTGGTGTGTATGTATGCTGCTAAACACAGTTTCAGACTTTTGTTTGGAGTCAAACAGCAGCTATTCATATCACATCGAAATACAGCGTTCGCGGGAAGTTCTCCTCTACAATCCTTCGAAGAAAAGTGCTGCGGAAATGGGCCATTTGCTTGGCAATGTTTATAGCAACCACGCTTCATCAGAGACAACTTACAGATAATTTGTTTTTTCTTCGAAGGATTGTAGAGGAGAACTTCCCGCGAACGCTGTATTTCGATGTGATATGAATAGCTGCTGTTTGACTCCAAACAAAAGTCTGAAACTGTGTTTAGCAGCATACATACACACCACCTTTTAAATTCATGTATCGAAAGGTTAGATGAAATGTATGTGATGCCATCAATACTGTGTATGGAAAAACAATTAAAACTTATTCCCATACCCAATATTATCTTCAAAGAAAACCACTGCGATGAATTGATGACTGGATAAAAAATTTGTAGAATATTGAAAATTATAATTTCATAAGGTACAGTTATAAACAGAAAACAAATAAGAAACCCAAACCTGTGACCATTCGTGAAGTCAAATCTCATGCCAAAGGAATGAAAATCCATCATAAGATTGTTTGTATATAGATAATAAATGGTCAGTGAAATCACAAAACACACCAGGTATAAATTATGTAATTGAAAAAAATCATGATGAATGTCCTGTCCCTCATCACTGTATTTTCATTTGTCATGAATCATGTGAAAATTTGTACTCCCATTTATATCGGTGTACATGTCCAGATTCAAGTAGTATGTGTAATCATATTCATTTTATCAATAACATAAATAGAGGAAAAACACAAGATCCACTCGTATCTCCAATTAAACTGAATCACAAACTAACCACCCTGAAAATAAAAATAACTTTGAAGTGGAAACTAAGGAAAATTATATGCCCCAAGAGAACTTAAAAATAGAAGGAAAACTGATGCTTAAACAAATTTGGAAAGGATATGATAAACTTCCGTTTCATATGCTAAGTGAAGTGAATTCTTTAATAAAAAATGTTTTATTAAATATATGTGAAAATTTATTAGTTATAAAATTAATTTTATGTTCAAAGGTAATTGAAATGTGGATTAAGACTACTGGGGATACCACATAAAAGAAAAAATACACTGACAGCTCCGCCTCTAGGGTAGAGTTGAAATTGGCTAATTATTTTGCATATGGTTGCTCATTATCTTTATTATTATTTTTAGATACAGATAATTTGAGATAGTTACTCAGTTGATATATTCACTATTTCACACCAGACATATGACATAAATGAGGCACCAATTCTATTGAAATTCACAATGAACCTTTATTTAAAACATAATTTTCTGTGTTTGTCATGTGACCAACCTCAATAGCTACTTTTTCTAAAGAAAAACTAAAAGTATGAACCATGTGTGAATAGTTCTTCCCAAAGAAAACACCTTATGGTTGTCCCTCTAATTAGGAAGTTGTCATTTTTAATGAAACCAACAGCATAAAAAAAAGGTAACATTTGCTTAGCTAGCCAAGGATCTCTCGGGCTCTAGAGAAATGCCCTCCTGCCAGTTAATCCATGGACCTTTACCCATACTTTTCATTTGAACTATATATATATATATATATATATATATATATATACACATACATATATATGTGTGTGTGTGTTTCTGTTTGTGTGTGTATCTTTGTGTGTGTGTGTGAATATTTCTATATATTCCCTACAAATTAGTTAGACGTATAGTATAGAAGAGATGTAAAATTAAAAATCGCAGAATTTCATTTGATTTTTGGGTGGTAATTTAAAGAAATTTTGTTTTTGTTCTTAACAAAGAATATGAATTAGCCTTAATATGCTCATATATATTGCACTAAAAGTAATTTTCAATTTATGTATACATTATTTACATATTAAGAGCATATGGCTTCCCATAACATGATGAGTAGCAATTGCAGAGCCTGGCAGCTCTAAAATTTAAAAGTTTTGATAAGTGCTGAATGTATTAACTCCACGAATAATTTTATCAAAATATACTTTTTAATTAAAGGAAGAGGTAACATAACATTTTTATTTTGTTATAATAAAAACAATGAACTGTTGTTCCCAAACTAACTTTTTTTTTTCATTCATCCAATGATTAAGATGGTTTGGATTACTTTGTTATTATGAAACTTGTAATTCTTAGTCTGTCGTTGAAGTATGTTTCTAGAGGACAATATTACGTAGTACATACAATAAGTGGCAATATGTAGTCAAAATCATTGTGTATCATAAAATATATTTAAAAAACTTTAAAATAGCAATCTTCTTGTTTTGGAGCGTAATTTAATTTTATGTAATATCATTATGTCAGAAACTATGATTATGATGACATCATGAAATATGAAAAAGACATGCCCAATTCTTCAAGTAAAAATACAAAACATCAATAAAATAACGTTTGATTAGAACATATTTATTTCAGTAAAAGTAAAGTAACTGAAGTAACTCTGAAGAAGAAGTTTTATTAGATTTATTTTCTTCATTGTATCTCTGTTGAGGGGAAAAAGAGCTTAAGCCACCAACCATATCCTGATACCATTAGGTGACAAGAATTTGTACCAGTTCTCCTCTTTTGATTCTTGCAAAAAGTATATCTGCTAACATAAATATGTATAATATTCAACCACAAATAATTGAAATATTGACAAATTAAAGTAATATAAAATTATTTTCCAATTCATTAAAGCTATTATGGTGAAATTAATTTCAATTGGTCTAAATAAAATCACCAGTGCTCTTTGATCTCACCTTTTTAAGTGACAATCCAAGTAATATAAACAAATTCTGGTGTACCTCATGCAATAGGCTCGCACAGTATATAGTGTATGTCTACAATGTACTAATTATGACTATGTCTATCATGGCATTGGTCATTGTTGTAGAATAATGCAAGATGAGTACCTGGCTTAGGGCTCACAATAAATAATGATAAAACAAAGAACATGAAACCGTCTAGGCAGACCAAAGGAAGAGATTTCTACCTGCACATCATTTTAGTTTCTGGGGTAAATAATAACAAAAAGCAATAATATGGAAATGGAAATTAGAGCTATAATGATTGCAAGGGCCGCCAGTGCTTCTTTCCCACTCAGAAAGCTCCTGATTTAAGAACCTCTCTTGGAAAATGAAACATGATATTTGAATTGGTGATTAAACCCATGTCATGTATGAAAACATGGACTTTCACAAAAGAAAATAGAAGGTTGCTGCTGGTCTAGGAAAGGAGAAACCTATAGAAAATATTTAGAACCTTTAAGGGATGGCTAAGATAGTGCATCAGTAGCAATGCTAAACTACTAAAATTGTACGGTCAAAAAGGTTCTCTGGTGGCTGGTACATGTTCAATGAATGAAACCAATCAGCCTTCTTAAGAAATTGCTGTGGTACACCATGTGGAAATAGTAGAAGAGTTAAGGCATAGCAACAGTCACTTTGCAACTTTGAAGAGGACCAAACCTCCAAAAAACTGTTCTAATGGCAAACAGCAAAGAAGGGAGAAGTATCTTTTGAGGGAAGCTCTCCAAAATGGGTAGGAGAAACACTGTATTTTTGGAAGCAGATCTCTCTTGAAGAAAGGTTTCGAATATTGTTTTCCAGGAATACAATTATTGTTTGCACCAAGTACTATACTTCCAAGTATATATTTAAAATCAAAATATCCATTAGCAACTGTAATTGGAGAATCCTAACTGGGAAATAGCTTCAACTATTAACTCACATTAACCTCTGCTAAAGAATAAGAAACAGAATGTGTCTGGTCGTGCACATGCACGTGTGTTTG
The DNA here is from genome assembly GCA_019009955.1 of Riptortus pedestris. Lineage (NCBI taxonomy): Eukaryota > Metazoa > Arthropoda > Insecta > Hemiptera > Alydidae > Riptortus > Riptortus pedestris. The sequence continues at coordinate 97,197,905 of CM032233.1, forward strand.
TAATTGAGTGAGATAGCACTGGATGTATGAAAAAGTAATTGAAAATTAAATTATTTCATAAATAAAATATTAAAAAAATCAGGGAGATGAAGTGTCATTTGAGATAATGTCTTTCAGAATCCATGTAATGAGGAACAATACAAAATTTACTATTAAATACAGCATAATTTGTTATCTAAATCTATCTTGCCATTCTGAACCTGACTGAGTATGCAGAAATGAATATTTACAGTATGTAAGGAAATTTGAGTTATATATCAGTATATGTTTCATATCTCAGTATCAAAAATAAAAATGATTTTACTTTTATGCTTGTTGTGGACAGAATAGACTACAAGTATTTATTACTTTTATCAATCATTTTATTTTTTTGATTAGAATAATTTTTTATTTAATAAAATAAAACACTATCAATACTTAAAAACATATATAGAGGGAAACTATCATTCAGTACAATTATTAGTAGTTAAATGTGTGACTTTCGCACTGTCATTTTAACAGAATGGGCTCAGTTCCATGTTATATGCATTAAATTAAAAACTCTCTCTCTCTCTCCCCCTCCCTCCCTCTGAATTAATGAAAATATTCCCTAGGCAATCCCCTCTTTTTTTTTTCAGGTATTACTATTAAGTGTATTGTATTCTATTCAAGGTTCTTTAAGGACTATGAGAGGGAGATGGAGAACAAGACATTCTGCAAACTGGTTTAGGAATAAACAAAGTGCACTTAGGAATGATGGTAAATCCTACACTAATAAGAGTGGAAAGGGAATTTCTAATATACTTGCATTTCAAGATAAGTGCTGTGAATGCATAAAATGTTGCAATAATAAATTTAATAGTGGAGAGAGACAACACATTTTTGGTATTTTCATGAATCTGAAAAACCAAATGGAAAAGAAACTGTTTATTAGAGATATAATTATGAAAGGAGCTCCAAAATGGCAAAGACCTAGAAATCAATCCAAAGAATCAAGAAAACATGTGTTTCATTACTTTTTGCATTTAGGAGACGAAAGGATACAAGTTTGTAAGCAATTTTTTAAAGATACATTCAATATTAATGATGGACTGATATACTCTTGTGCTTCTAAAACGTGCATCAATCAGTTACAAGATAAACAAAAAAAAATTGGCAATTAACAAAGTAGATGCACCTAGCGTTATAAAACACATAAAATCTTTTCCCGCATTTTCAAGTCACTATACTCGAGAACACAACCCTCACCGAAAATACTTTAATCTTTTACTTACAATTAATAAAATGTACCAGATGTATTTAGAAAATTGTACTCAAAATAATATCACTCCAGCAAAAAAGAAAATGTACTTTCACATTTTCAGTACAAAATTTAATCTGCATTTTAAGATTCCAAGTAAGGATACTTGTTCTAAGTGTGGCACTTCAAAAAAAAATCATTTATGCAACTTCTCCCCAGGAAAAAGATGAAGCTAAAAATAATAAAGTGTTGCATTTATCAGAAGTAGAACTAGCAAGGGAAAAGCTAAAAGAAGATAAAACTAAAGCGAATAAAAATTACTATGTTTGCACTTTTGATTTACAGAAGGCCTTACCTTATCCTAAACTCAGCACATCAATTGCGTATTACAATATGTATGTATACAACTTTGGTTGTCACAATTTTAATCAAAACTTATCTTTCATGTTCAGCTGGCCTGAAACTGAAGGAAGCCGTGGTTCTCAAGAAATAGCAACTTGCTTAGTTAAACATATTGAACGTTATGCAAGCACTTATCAAAATATTGTTCTCTATTGCGACTCTTGCACAGGGCAAAACAGAAATATAAAATTAGTTCTGAGCTTAATGAAGCTTGTTATGGTTTCGGCAATGTAAATTTCAACAATTGATTTAAAATTCTTAGTTAGTGGTCATAGTTACTTACCGAATGATGCTGACTTTGGCATTATTGAAAAAAAATCCAAGAAGATTCCAAATATATATTCTCCTCAAGATTGGTATAATATTATTAAAGATTCAAAAAAAAAATTGTTTGGCCAGAAATGAGCCATACCTACTTCTTGAGTACTGATATGCTTGAAACTGAGATCATAAATAGGAAAATCAACAACAAAAATGAAAAGGTTAATTGATTGAATATGCGGTGGATTAGAATGGAGAAATCAAAACCTTTTGTTATTCAGTACAAGACATCATTTAGCTCAAGAAATGTTTTTTGAAATGGACATTAGAAAAAGAGGAACTGGTAGGCCAAAAGAGTTCTTTAATATTAAACAGAATCTTTTATATGAAACATGCAGAGCCATTACTTTGGAAAAAAAAAAAGATTTATTACAACTTTTGCCATTTATACCAAAAATTTATCACGAGCATTACAGAAGCTTGAAGCATCGATCTGCTGTTGAAATAAATACCGAGTCCGAAGATATTGTTTATGATTAAAAAATATATAATTAAAAGAAAACATTTTTTTTTCTTGATTGAAAAGGTAATTTTTCATTTGTAACCTATAAATTCTTTTGTAACCTGATTACTACTGAAATATATTTACTGTGTAAAATTGTCTTTTATTTAATGTCCCCTCTCCTGTGATTATAATTAATTTTCTATAAATTAATTGAAACACTGGACTTATTTCGAGAGTGTTTGAAATTGTTCAGTTGACACTCTGACTAAGGCCCATTTTTAAATACAAAAAAAATTACCACATCCTTTTGGTTGTAACCATAAACATAAAAACTATGAATTTTAATTATAAAAATGTTTCCTTTCCGTGTAATAAAGATTAAAAGTCTTAAGAGGGATATGGGAATTTTTTATAGAAAAAATTAATAAAAACAGCTCTCCTGAAAAGTTAGGAAAATGGACTTAGTCAGAGTGTCAACTGAACGACTCATATAAGCATCATAATATGCCTATATTACAAACACTTTAATGAGTAATAATAAAACTGTTGACTCCCACTATAGTTTTTAGCGGATATCTCGTTAATACTTTGCTATACAACAAATGTGATAATAACAAAAGTTACTCTAAATAACAAAATAAACAAATTTTGTCATGTGCATATTTGCTGAAAAACTAATAGAAAATGAAATATCACTATTTTTAATTTCTGGCCATTATAACCCCCCCCCCTCCTGCTCGTCCCTAGAAATGTTGGTACAGCTTATTATCATGGAGGAGTTAGTGCTAATATGCATACCGAGTTTTGTTTAGTTTGGTTGAGCCTTCTGTGCCAAATAAAACTGTTGACTCCCGCTATAGTTTTCAGTGTATAACTGATTTATACTGCGGTATACGACTAAAGTGTATATAACAAAAGTTACTCTAAATAATAAAATAAATAACTTTTGTCATGTGCATACTTGCCGAAAAATCAATGCGAAACGAAAATTCGCTTTTTTTTAATTTCAGGCCTTCCTTATAACCCCCACTCCTGTTTTTCTCTGAGAATATTAATATAGCCTAAAGTCTAATTTGGGTTAGTAGTAATATACATTCCAAGTTTCATAAAATTCGGTTCAGCCCTTTATGCGTTACAAACAAACAGACACCAAAGAAACAAATTGCAGATATCGTGTCTATGACAGGTGAAACGAAAAAAAATCGTGAAACTTCGAGAAAAAAATCAATGTACAGATAGAGGTTACAATTTTATATAGATATATCGCTTTATGCATTAATGCATTTTTTAATGTCCTAGAGCTAGTGAATGCCATTATATATAAAAATAAGGTTCACATAATGTGACCAAACTAATGCTTATGCTCATAATACAAAAATGATTGTAATTAAATGATTTAAACTCTAAACACTTGAAACGTGGATTATATGTACCGCTTAAAATATTATTATCATTAATCAAATTAAATAATTCATGAATGATCAAATTTATGCTTGGTAACTTAGACAACCAAACCTATAAAGATAGACTTCATATGGAAAATTGAGATTCATTATGCAAATAAATTGGTATTTATTTTAAATCAAACATTGTTTATATAATATTATAAATATCTTTTCAATCACCTGAGGTTAACATAGTTAAATACAAATAGTGATAATAACATACATCAGCTTTCAAGTCATTAATAAGTGCATAATGTAAATTACTATACATTGAAAAAAATTCGAATGTTGTTATATACGTGTTTTCTGCTCTCGAGATAATTGCATTTTTTTAGTTTACGGTCTTCAATAAACTCCCACTCCCACTTATGTCATATTAACAATAAGCAGTTATATCATGAAGCACTTTATTTGAAGCATAAATAACAAATATTATTATCCTTTAACTTTTACTTTTAGAAATAAATGCAAGTAAGTGAAGCACATGGGAAATATGCTTAGTTAACGCAGCCTCTGTGTGACGGACAGTTATATTCCATGGAGAAAACCTCCTGTTAATTTTAATTATATACTTATTTTCCTTAACTTTTTGCTTTATCATGTTCTTTTATTTAACAATAATTTGTTGCAAAGTCAAAATGGAATGTACGTTTATTTCTAAAGTACGCTCAGTAAGTAAAGTTTTATTCTCTTTTTTAATAATTGTGTGATACTCCTCAACATAATTTTTCATCTTAGGAGGGCATTTCTCTAGAACCCGAGAGATCCTTGGCTTGCTAAGCAAATATTGTTACCTTTTTTTTATGTTGTTGGTTTCATTAAAAATGACAACTTCCTAATTAGAGGGACAACCATAAGGTGTTTTCTTTGGGAAGAACTATTCACACATGGTTCATACTTTTAGTTTTTCTTTAGAAAAAGTAGCTATTGAGGTTGGTCACATGACAAACACAGAAAATTATGTTTTAAAAAAAGGTTCATTGTGAATTTCAATAGAATTGGTGCCTCATTTATGTCATATATCTGGTGTGAAATAGTGAATATATCAACTGAGTAACTATCTCAAATTATCTGTATCTAAAAATAATAATAAAGATAATGAGCAACCATATGCAAAATAATTAGCCAATTTCAACTCTACCCTAGAGGCGGAGCTGTCAGTGTATTTTTTCTTTTATGTGGTATCCCCAGTAGTCTTAATCCACATTTCAATTACCTTTGAACATAAAATTAATTTTATAACTAATAAATTTTCACATATATTTAATAAAACATTTTTTATTAAAGAATTCACTTCACTTAGCATATGAAACGGAAGTTTATCATATCCTTTCCAAATTTGTTTAAGCATCAGTTTTCCTTCTATTTTTAAGTTCTCTTGGGGCATATAATTTTCCTTAGTTTCCACTTCAAAGTTATTTTTATTTTCAGGGTGGTTAGTTTGTGATTCAGTTTAATTGGAGATACGAGTGGATCTTGTGTTTTTCCTCTATTTATGTTATTGATAAAATGAATATGATTACACATACTAATTGAATCTGGACATGTACACCGATATAAATGGGAGTACAAATTTTCACATGATTCATGACAAATGAAAATACAGTGATGAGGGACAGGACATTCATCATGATTTTTTTCAATTACATAATTTATACCTGGTGTGTTTTGTGATTTCACTGACCATTTATTATCTATATACAAACAATCTTATGATGGATTTTCATTCCTTTGGCATGAGATTTGACTTCACGAATGGTCACAGGTTTGGGTTTCTTATTTGTTTTCTGTTTATAACTTTACCTTATGAAATTATAATTTTCAATATTCAACAAATTTTTTATCCAGTCATCAATTCATCGCAGTGGTTTTCTTTGAAGATAATAAGTCTATAACATAGTGCCCAAGTAGTCTATCCACATAATATTGGACAAAATATTTAATAAAATTTGCTGCCTTCACCTCATACAAATTCAAAAATTCATTAAACATATATTTAAAAACATTTATAATCCTCTCTCCGTTGATAACAAAGAGACAATTATAGACCTTCTGCTGCACTTCCTTGTCTGAAATTGTATTATATACTTGATGTTTCCATGTCTTTAATAAATGCCAAGTGCAAATAAAATGAGGAGTATCATCCCTAAAGACATTTCTAATGGATTCATTAAAGCTTTGTCATCATCTGTAATAATGCAATTAATTCTTTTTCTACCAATCTTCTTTTTAATTTGGGTAAAAAATATGGCAAGAACTTCCACATCTTAATGGTTAGTTATGAAATGGGCAACAGGATAACCCATCCCATAAAACTCCCTTATAACTATATTTAATAAGTAGAAATCATATTGGTTAGTACCATGAGTGGCATCTATACAGATCATTTTATTTATTCCTTCCAATAATAAATTTAATTGCCTTTCTTTTTGAATTGCGAGGGCAAACGATTCAAATCGACACTGCACAGAGTAAAATTCTCTGGGGCCAATAGCAACTTCCTGTCCTTGGGGTTTAAAAATTAAAATTGGATTATTTTTTCTCATGGCTAGTTCTTTAACAAACAGAGAAGTAGCTTCTCCATTATCTAGTGTTCCGTAGGACTGCATTTTGGCCTTTAAATTTCCCATATATCCCGTGGAAATATAATATTCCTTTTTAGGAAAAAAGTTTCATTTCCTTCACCTACATCACACCTCAGTAATTTTTGTATTTCCCTACTAGGAATTCCTGCTAATAAACATTTTTTAATGAAGTTCCTTGTGCTGTTTTCTAGAGGTTCAAACACTGTATCAAAAAATATCAGTGGATGGTTGTGGTTCGGGTAATATTTAACTAATATCTTTTCAGCAATTGTAACAAATATTCGAGCAATGCATTTTATCATCGGTATCTTACTCTCTTCGATGGTCAAAGTTACAATAATAGTACTCTATGTGAATAACTAATTACAGATATTTCTTCTTTCCACATTTGGAAATCATTGAGACTATTGAATTCCTGTGCGACTACATTTGATGCTATATTATGCAGCACTTTGAGGTGTTCAATTAAAGAAACTTTATACTTTGAAACATACTTACAGTTTGCTTCTGGGCATTTGGTGAGCTCCTTACTAGTGACTTTACGGCCCTTACAAGTTTTCTTCTGGCCATAATATGAACCAGAAGATTTGTAAATCCCAAGGCAGTCAGGACACACTCTTGGATAAGTAATTAGTGGCATTGTGGTCTGTAATGAAATAAAGATAAACAAATAAGATATATTACTATGGGAATCAGTTTGTTTTATAATTTTTATTAATAACTTTAATTTGAGTAAATTTCTTCTATTTTTAACCAGTTCCAATCGATATTGTATACATTTTGTAAGAGTGCTCATTTTATTTATGGAAGTAAATCACTTTTAAGGATTAGGGAATTCCCTTCTTAAAAAATATGCATATTCAAAATGGAAGCAACTCATTCTCACTTTGTATAATTACTTTAGTTGAGTTTTATTTTACTAATAAAAATAGCAGTAGAACAATTTAAATGCAGGAAACAACAAATTCAGTTTTGGTTATTATTATATTGATAAATTATAAGATAACTGAATATATTTTAGATTAAATATTTATAAGAAATGAATGAATATGATTTAATGAAAATTAGATGGAAAATAATTAAAAAAAAAAGAAAAAAAGGGGGTTAGCCTTTACTCATTCTCAGTCTAACACCCAACAACATACAAAATAAAAAAATCTGTCTCACAGCCACTGAGTAAACTAAGCAGACTTCTGATCTCATATCAGTGGGTGGTCAATAAAATCTTGATTGATGACAATCCCACTAACTATTTGCATCCATTTCACTTAACGAAGGTCTGTTAAAAACAACATTTGTTATTTATGTTTGAATAAGATGTTTCTGCATATATTCTCTTATTCTAAAAGTGGGGGATTACTGTAGGCTGAAAACTAAAAAATGCCAACGTCTCTGTTAATATTAAAGATGGAAAAAGCACATATATAGCAACATTAAATTTGAAATAAGACTTATTCTGTACAATTTTTCAAGAGAAATATAATAATGTAGATGTTTTAAATATTTTTGAAATTCCCCCTCTCTTGGTCATAATTCCCTATTTAATTAAGATCCTTATGAATATATTTTAAGTCAACACTCAAAACTACTTTGTTTTATATTCCTCCACTTACTTTCTTTTCAATACAGTTTAATAATCTTTTACACTGTTATTTTTTTTTGTAATTGATGTCTTGTGTTCTTTCCCTGTTGCTTATGCTTGAATTGAGTTCATTTTAACTATATATATACTAGCTCAGATACCCGGCTTCGCTCGGAAATTCATTTGAGGCTGAATGGTGATGGTATATTTTTGGCAAGGCTTTACTTTGCACAATATTTTGACATTTACCCGTTCCAGTGTTTAGGGTTAATACCCGTTGTTGGCATTTGTTAATAATAAAATTATTTTTTATGTAAGACTTCACTGTCCTGCATATTGTCATATTTCCCGTCTCCTGTGCAATATGCATATATTTGAATTATTAAGGAGAAAATATTGACATACATTTGAATTAATTTTTTCAGGTCAGGTACCTGGTAGTTCATATCGAAAAGAAGTATTGAGCAAATTTCTCTAAATAACAAAATAAACAACTTTTGTTATGTGCATATTTTCCGAAAAAGCAATAGGAAACGAAATATCACTATTATTAATTTCAGGCCTTCCTTATAACCCCCACTCCTGCCCGTCCCTAGAAATGTTAGTATAGCTTATTATAATGAAGGCGTTAGTACTAATTCACATACCGAGTTAGGTTTAATTCGGTTGAGTCTTTAGTGCCAAATAAAATTGTGTACTTCCGCTTTAGTTTATAGCGTATAACTCATTTATACTTCCGTAAACGGCAAAAGTGTATATTACAAAAGTTACTCTAAATAACAAAATAAACAACTTTTGTTATGTGCATATTTGCTGAAAAAGCAATAGGAAACGAAATATCGCTATTTTTAATTTCAGGCCTCCCTTATAACCCCCACTCCTGCCCGTCCCTAGAAATGTTAGTATGGCTTATTATAAGGAAGGCATTAGTACTAATTCACATACCGAGTTTGGCTTAGTTCGGTTGAGTCTTTTGTGCCAAATAAAATTGTGGACTCCCGCTCCCCCCCCCCCCCCCACCGCCCCCCCCCCCCACCCCCCCCCCCCCCCACCCCCCCCCCCCACCCCCCACACCCCCAACCACCCCCCCCACCCAACCCCCACCCCCCCCCCCCACCGCAACCCCACCACCCCCACCCCCCCCCCCCCCCCCCCCCCCCCCCACCCACCCCCCCCCCCCCCCACCCCCCCCCCCCCCCACCCCCCCCCCCCCCCACCCCCCCCCCCCCCCACCCCCCCCCCCCCCCACCCCCCCCCCCCCCCACCCCCCCCCCCCCCCACCCCCCCCCCCCCCCACCCCCCCCCCCCCCCACCCCCCCCCCCCCCCACCCCCCCCCCCCCCCACCCCCCCCCCCCCCCACCCCCCCCCCCCCCCACCCCCCCCCCCCCCCACCCCCCCCCCCCCCCACCCCCCCCCCCCCCCACCCCCCCCCCCCCCCACCCCCCCCCCCCCCCACCCCCCCCCCCCCCCACCCCCCCCCCCCCCCACCCCCCCCCCCCCCCACCCCATAAATAAATACTACAACAATCCAACAATACTCAGGCTCCAAATACATAAATCTCCAAAAGCAGCAGAGCGTGGACGTTAATTTTATAAAATACTAGCTAAGGTGCCCCGCTTCGCTCAGAAAATCATTTGAGGCTGAATAATCACTGTGCACAACTACACTTCCCGTCTGGGCGTATTGGTTTCCCATAATGGTCAGGTAGGTGACTATCATGAATACCATTTATTACAATAAATATCATGTATAATGCACATATTTCCTTGTCATAAACCTATCCGAGTACACATTGTGGAACTTAGTAATATACATAATAGTAAATGTGAGTAGAAATAAAAAAAAAATTTTCACAGGAAATAAGTTAACACAATTAACTGTGTTCCCCTCCCGACAACTTACGCTCCCGCTTTAGTGTTATCAACATTGCTATACTTTAATCATTTATTCAATACATTAAACAACTCGAATTTTCTAGTAGTTTATAGACCTGGTGTAAATAAATAACAATGGTGCCCTAAAAACAATTTAATTTATATCCTAAATACGAGGTGAGGGAAAGAGATTGTGGCCCTTCCTGCAACCTCAAATCATATTGAGTTTAAACGCATATTGTCTTTTGTTATAATGACATTATCAAGTAACATTTAATAGTCATACATAGTACTGTCAATAACGTCAACGTATCTGAGGAAATAAGATAATATATACCACAATTCAAGAGTTCGATTCCACACAACTTCTGCTATCACACGTTGTGCAAATTCAGCATGCTTTGTTAATGTAATACATTATACAAATTAAATAATCAAAATGTTTTTATAGTTTAAATTTCTATTTGGAAGCCAGCATTCATTTGTCGTCACACAGCTCCATCAGAACCCTTCAAGCTTGCTAGTTCGCTTTAGTAAGAGAAACGCTAGAGATGAGAGATCGCGCGGGACCAGAGAGCACGAGACTCAGAAAATAATTTTTTTCCGCGTTTGACAACGTTATTTCCTCATGACTGAGAGATTTGTAGGTGTCTCTGAGGAGACGCCACTTTTGAGGGTTGCCGCTGAACAGTGGGAGATTTATTTGTACTAATCGTGCTCGTACGAACCGACTTTCTTTGAGGGGGACTATTGGTTGTATTGACAGCGGGAATTGAAGCCGGGGTAGAAATCATATACCTTTCATAAATCGCGCAAGCCTTATAATAATGCTCTTGAACAGCCTTAGGCCAATTTTGCTTGTTGGCACCAGGAAGGGTATCCGGCATGCTATATAAACTTTGAATCTGATCCCAAGTGTCATTGAATTGCTTAAAATCATTCCCCAGTTCTCTGAACATCCCTTTGAATAAGAAAACCTCATTCGCGTCTGCCCTAGCCCTATTACCTTGATCCCGAATTGCCTTTATCTTGCTGGGAAGCTGATTTATACAAGAAATGACTTGTTAAAGCTCCTCCATATATAATGATACTTTATCCTCCTTAGGCACGATGATTAATTATAATAACTGGTCACGCAGAGGCTGCGTTAACTAAGCAGATTTTTTAAGTGTGCCACATATTTGCATTTATCTCAAAAATTAAAAGTTCAATGAAAATAATATTTGTATTTGGGCTTCAAATGAAGTGCTTCATAATATAACAGCTTTTTGTTAATATTACATGAGTAGGAGAGGGGGTTTTACTGATAGGCAAAAGCTAAAAAAATGCAAATATCTCGGTTAATAATCAAGATAGTGAAAAAAACGTACATAAAAACATTTATAGAACATTACATTTGAAATAAAATTGGTTCTATATAATTTTTTGATCCCACGCATAATAATGTAGACATTAAGAAATTCCTCTCTCTAAACCCCACCCCCTTCCACTGGTCAGATTTTAGCCGTTAACGAACTTGATCTTCCTTTTTTTTTTTTTTTTTTTTTTATAAAATGTTTAAATTCGAGTTTGGTTGGGTAAAAATTTAGACCGCTAGAGCGTTAACACACACACACACACATATATATATTATATATATATATATATATATATATATATATATATATATATATATATATATTACTTTGAACGTACCTCATTTTCGTCATCTCCTGGGCAGAATCGATGGACATTTGAAGAAACTTTTCAAAAATCGCGTCCTGAGTACGACCTCAATAGTTGATTTCCCTAATTCTTCAATGATGTAATAATTAATTAAATTATCCTATAAAAGCATATAGAAAGAAAATAATAATAAAAATGCTCTTTTGCAAGGGGTTTCGAACTAATAATAATAACGCATTGTGCTTGCAGTAGCCTGGGAAAGGTCTAGTTATCTTGATAGGAGCCTTTTGGGGATTAACCCTTCGTGCTCGTCTGTCGCGCGCGCGCTTCGCCGAGCGGCGGGCTCTATCTTGCTTCCTCGTGACTGCTGCCCACACTAATTGCACGCTAATATTTTAGCTTAAACTATATAACATTAAATTGCGTTGCCGTAACATAATCATTAGTTTTCCATGAGATCAAATAATAAAAGTCCGTCACGCAGGAGCTATGTAAGCTAAGCAGATTTCTCAAGTGAAGTTCTACAATAGAGAAACCTGCATAGTGATAACACGTAACACCGCCGTGAGTAAATACACACGGTAATGAGAAATAATTCAGTTCATTTTAATAAGCTCCCAACGCAAACGACTTCTGATTTGTAAACAAATTGGTCTGCTAACCACTCAGAGCTCAAAAGATAGATAGATATATTCTTCACCAGAAAGAAAAACAATTACTGATTTATATCTGAATATAACATATTAACTTTATTACAAACTATTTACTATAACTAGTACTGCAATTTATAATAAATCAGAATAATTTATATTTTAATAACTCTAATTTTAGTAGTCCAAGAGCCAAAGAAGGGGGGAGGGGATAAACACAACGTATTCGCATATATCTCACAAAGTAAAAGCTTACAGGAGTCTCTTAACCAATTTCACTAGAGCCGAACAGTTACAGAAACAGCCGAAAACTTGTTCGGCTGTTTCCATTGAACTATACCAACAATAGCCGATTTTATCTCGTCCGTTATCCCCACACACATAATAAAGATGTATATATCTCTGTTAATATTCAAGATAGAGAATAAATGTAAATAACAATACTTATAGTAAATTTAATTTGTAATAAGATTGGTTCTATACACGTTTTCGATCCGACGTGTAATAACGGAGATATATTTCGAATTTTCTAAAAAACCTCCCGTCTAACCCCCCCCCCCCCTCCCACTGATATCAGCCATTAACGAACATGATCTTTCTTTTTACATAAAACGATTAAATATCGAGTTTAGTAAGAATCAAACAAAAATTGCGGCCGCTAGAGCGTTAACAGACATTTTTCTTCAAATGTCCATCGATCCTATCTAGGAGATGACGAAAATGAGGTCCGTTCAAAACTGTGTGTTTGTGAACGTATATATATATATATATATATATATATATATATATATATATATATATATATATATATATAAAATTGTAACCTCTGTCTGTACATTGATTTTTTTTGCGAAATTTCACGATAACTTTTCGTTTCACATGTCATAGACACCATAACTGCATTTTGTTTCTTTCGTGTCTGTTTGTTTGTTACCTTTTCACGCATAAACGGCTGAACCGAATTTTATGAAACTTTTTTTTCGTATACCGAATTATAAACGAGATATACGCTAAAACCTATAGCGGAAGTGAACAATATTATTTTGGACAAAAGACCCAACCCAAATAAATAAAACTCGGTATGTGTATTAGCACTAACGCTTTCATTATAACAAGCCATACCAACATTTCTAGGGACGGGCTGGAGTGGGGGTTATAAGGGAAGCCAGAAATTAAAAATAACGATATTTCGTTTCCTATTGGTTTTTCGGCAAATATGCATATAAAAAAAGTTGTTTATTTTGTTATTTAGAGTAACATTTGTTATATACACTTTTTTCGTATACCGAATTATAAACGAGATATACGCTAAAACCTATAGCGGAAGTGAACAATTTTATTTTGGACAAAAGACCCAACCCAAATAAATAAAACTCGGTATGTGTATTAGCACTAACGCTTTCATTATAACAAGCCATACCAACATTTCTAGGGACGGGCTGGAGTGGGGGTTATAAGGGAAGCCAGAAATCAAAAATAACGATATTTCTTTTCCTATTGGTTTTTCGGCAAATACGCATATAAAAAAAGTTGTTTATTTTGTTATTTAGAGTAACATTTGTTATATACACTTTTTTCGTATACCAAATTATAAACGAGATATACGCTAAAACCTATAGCGGAAGTGAACAATTTTATTTGGGACAAAAGACCCAACCGAAATAAATAAAACTCGGTATGTGTATTAGCACTAAAGGTTTCATTATAACGAGAAATACCAACATTTCTAGTGACGGGCAGGAGTGGGGGTTGTAAGGGAGGCCTGAAATTAAAAATAGGAGTATTTCTTTTTCTATTCGTTTTTCGGCAAATATGAACATAACAAAAGTTGTTTATTTTGTTATTTAGAGTAACTTTTGTGATATTCAGTTTTGTCTTTTAACAAAGTATAAACGAGAGATACACTATAAACTAAAGCGGGAGTCAACTATTATATTGGGCGCTAACGATTGGACCGAACTTAACAAAACTCGGTATGTCAATTAGCATTAATTCTTCCATGATTATAAGCTATATTAAAATTTTTAGGTTAGAACGGGAGTGGGGGTTATAAGGGAGGCCTGAAATAAAAAGTCGCGATATTTCATTGTCTATTTGTTTTTCGACAAACATGCTACATAACAAAAGTTGTTTACTTTGCTATTTAGATTAACTTTTGTTTTAACAACAACAATGTGCAGGAACAATGTGTGGAGCAAGTAATTTGCGTAGAAATATTGATATACTCAACAATTCATTCCAATTTATTTTCCCAGTTAGGTACCTCATAGTTCAAGAGGTACCTAACTGGGAAAAATTAATTCAAATCTACGTTAATATTTTGTCCTTAATAACTGAAATCTATGCCTAATGCACAGGAGACGGGAATATGACAATTTGGAGGACAGTGAAGTCTTACATAAAAAATTAATTTTATTATTAACAAATGGCAACAACGGGTATAAACCCGAAACACTGGGACGGGTAAATGTCAAAATAGTGTGCAAAGTAAAGCCTTGCCAAAAAAATATCATGACCATTCAGCCTCAAATGAATTCCCGGGCAAAGCCGGGTATCTGGGCTAGTATATATATATATATATATATATATATATATATATATATATATATATAGAGAGAGAGAGAGAGAGAGAGAGAGAGAGAGAGATAATAAACGGATCTTATTTTCTTCATCTCCTGGGTTGAATAATGAGTACGACCTCAAAAGCTGATTTCCCTTGAGAGGAATCTGCTAAAAACCATGTACTTTAGAATGTAACTTCAATGAAAACAATTTTTGGTATTTAAGCTTTGAATAAATCGTTTCACTATATAACAGCTTATTGTTAATATAACACTAGTAGGAGTGAGAGTACATTGAAGTGTGAAAACTACCATTTCAATTGCTGATAGAAGTCTGCTAAATAGCTTCCACCATCAGCGGAGTTTGCATTATAATTGGCCTTGAAGGGCACCTCATGCCTGGCTCACATGAACACGGCATCTAAATACAATATCACATTATTCTCAGCTACCTCATCAGCTTTAATAATCGCTCGCTCTATAGAGTGGAGCTCTCTTTCTCTTAAGGTTAAATCCACGCTCTTACGCAACTGCTTAGGAGGAACAAAGAGTTAGTGGTCCGTATATATATATATATATATATATATAAAATCTCATGTGTGCACCACGTGACTTTCTGGCACTACTATTAAATTAAATAAACAAATTGAAATTGTTGCAATTCATACAAAATTAATATAGGGGTTCTCCATCCAATAAATCATATGTAATAGGACATAATTAATATATCTTTTCTTTAAAGAAAAATGGTTCTCTGTCATTTTTTTTTGGATCTATAGGCACGAAGAACTTATTAGAGATGAAAAAATCCGTCACGCAGGGGCTGCGTTAACTAAGCAGATTTCCATCGTGAAATTTTGCAATAGCTAAATCTACGTACTGTTAACACCTAACACCACCGTGAATATTAAGTGAATAAATACAAAAGGTAATGAGAAATATTTCAGTAAATTTGAATAACCCCTAAACGGAAAGCTCTGAATTGTAAAAAAAAAAAAAAAAAAAAAAAAAAAAAAAAACAGGTCTGCATACCACACAGAGCTGAACAGGTAGAAAGAAATATTCTTCACTGGAAAGAAAAACAATTACTGAAATATATCTGAATAAAACATTAATTTTATTGTAAACTATTTATTATATCTAGTACAGTAATTTATAATGAAGCAGAATAACTTTTATCTCAATCACTCAAATTTTAGTAGTCCATGAACTAAAGGAGGAGGGGAGGATCAAGAGAACGTCTTAGCATATATCTCCCAAAGAAGAAGTTCACACCAGTCTACACCAATTTCACGAGAGCCGAACAGTTATGGAAACGACCGAACTTTTGGCGGAAACTCACGAGGAGAACCAACAATAGCCGATCTCATCTCGTCCGTTATCCGCACACACTTAATAAAAATGCAAATATCTCAGTTAATATTCAAGATAGAGAATAAATGTATATAACGATACTTATAATAACTTTAATTTGCAATAAGATTAGTTTTATACATGTTTTCGATCCGACGTATAGTAACGGAGATATTTCTAATTTTCCAAAATCCCCCCATTTAACCCCCCCCCTCTCCCACTTGTCCGATTTCAGCCATTAACGGACTTGATCTTTCTTTTTGCATATAACGATTAAATGTCGAGTTTGGTAACGATCAAACAAATATCACGACCGCTAGAGCGTTAAAAGATTATATATATGAAACATTTTGAACGGACCTCATTTTCGTCATCTCCTGGGTAGGATTTGAGGAACTTTTCGAAAATCGCGTCATGAGTACGACCTCAGTAACTGATTTCCCTTAAGGGAAATCTGCTAGATAAGAACCGAAGATAGTTGATCACTTTCTACGTAAAACTCACATCATGACTCCTTCATGTTTCATTCGGGGATGGCTTAATGCAGGTATGGGTTACCTTTGTCATGTTGCTGGCCAAACTTTAGTGTGCAAATACGTTCGCGGCCCGCTTTTAAATGTAGTGCATTTTAAAGTAGAGTTCATAATTTTTAACGATAGACATCAGACATGAAATTAGAAAGGCAAAGTAATTATAATACAATTTGTTAAAATAACGAAATAAATTAAAAAAAATAGGTAATACATTATAATTAAATCATAAAATTTGGAATTATTACAAGCAACGAAAATTAAACAGCGACACCGAAACCAACGAGCTTGAATTTGGGAAACTAATCCATTGATGTTTGGATTAATTCCACTTATACAAAGACGAAAAGAATTTTCCAAATTATCGTCAGTCAGCCTTGTACGATGTTTTGATTTATTAACTTTCATCAATGAAAAGAACTGTTCGCATTTACAAGTACTGCCAAAAGGATAAATCTCTCCTCATCTTCCTCATTTGGAGTAAGTAGTGTAATTTTTTTGTTAATTGGGTTTTCAAAATTTCTCCGGATCAAAACTTGCCGCGGACCGGTGGTTGCGCACATATGACTTAAGGTCTATAATGCTATCCGAAGAAAAAAATAGTTATAAATTATTTTGTCCCCCCTCCCCCTTAGACGATTGTTACCAAATGGAAACGTGCGCAACTATACGGCACAACAGTCCTAAATGCGGAATTTCGATATTCTAAGGCAAGCAATTTTTGAGTTAAGCGTGATAGGTACATACATATGTAAACACTAATTTCTGGTTCAGGGAATGTCAAAACGGATAATTCCGTAGAAATATTATAAGCAAAATATGCCTTTACGTAGTACATAGACGTAAAAACGGCTAACCTAGAAACAAAGCAATACTAATAAACGCTTTAAAAACTGTATTATTTCTATTTTATTTTCCACGCATTCTAGCAACATGAGCTGCTCATCTATACGATATTAGGCCAAATAAACTAAGAAATATCTGGGTCTCGTATAGGCAGTGTACGAGTATATAACTCAAATTGTTTTAACTTTCTCAGGCGTGTTCACTTTTAGCAGATTCCTTTAAAACTATAAGTTCGCTATAGTTACCAGGATAAATATTAAATTAAAGACTTGAGACGCGAAATGTAAAGATATTGTGCATAGTAAATCCAAAAGAAATTACAATCATTATTCAGACTCCCCGTGCAACGCAGTGATGATTGCCCAAGCAAAGCTCACTACCTTATGTAGTATACATGTATATATATATATATATATATATATATATATATATATATATATATATATATATAGAGAGGTGTCTGTTGTTGCAATTTTAGCAGATTTCCCTTAAGGGAAATCAGCTATTGAGGTCGTACTCATGATGCGAGTTTCGAAAAATTTCTTCTAATGTCCATCGATCCTACCCAGGAGATGACGAAAATGAGGTCCGTTCAAAATTATATATATATATATATATATATATATATATAAATATCTCCGTTATTATGCGTCGGATCGAAAAAGTGTATAGAATAAATCTTATTGCAAATTCAATTTACTATAAATATTGTTCTATACATTTATTCTGTATCTTGAATATTAACCGAGATATTTGCATTTGTATTCTGCGTGTGGTCGCCAATAGGCTATGTTCGGACTTTTCGCCGAGAGCTCTGGCGGCCGTTTCCATAACTATTCGTCCCTCGTGAATAGGTTTAGAGGTTAGGTTAACTGTTTTTTTGGGGCTAGAAACTACTGGGTTATTACGCCCTAAATAATGTTATAGGTTTAGAGGTTTCTTACTACTACAGTTGTTATTAGGCAGATTACTCTATTGTAAAACTTCACGTGGGAAATCTGCTTAGTTTACGCAGCCCCTGCGTGACGGACCTTTTTGTTTGATCGTTACCAAACTCGATATTTAAGCGTTTTATGTATTAACTAAAGATCATATAATATTATTTTTCTACAAATATTGTTCTCTACATGTTTTTCTAACAGTAATACTAGCCAAATTATTTGTACTTTTTTT
Organism: Riptortus pedestris; assembly: GCA_019009955.1. NCBI lineage: Eukaryota > Metazoa > Arthropoda > Insecta > Hemiptera > Alydidae > Riptortus > Riptortus pedestris. The sequence continues at coordinate 97,216,558 of CM032233.1, forward strand.
TTTCTAAACCCTCACTTTCCTCATCCATTTTAGCAGATTTCCCTTAAGGAAAATCAGCTATTAAGGTTATACTCATAACACGATTTTCGATCTTACCCAAGATATGACGAAAATGAGATCCGCTCAAAACTATATATCGCGAACAAATGCGTTCGCAATTTTTATTTGATCGTTTCCAAACTCGATATTTAAATGTTTTGTGTAACCACCCCACTCCTAATCATGTCATATTTACAATAAGCTGTTATGTATATCAAGAACCATTTTATTCTAAACGAAAATACAAAATATTGTTTTCAAGAGACTTTTTATGCAAATTCGTTGTGTGATGAAGTCATCAATTAAGATTTTACGTTCTTTTCTCGAAAATATTTATTTGATCTACACAATATTCGATAGTTAACGGTTTCAGCCAACACTAAATATCATATTAGTTATTGGTCGAAATCGGACATGGATTAGGGGGATAACGTAAAGGGGGAATTTCGAAAATTAGAAATACCTCCGTTATTATAAGTCTGATCGTACAATTGTATAGAACCAATCTTGTTAAACTATTAATGTTCTGCAATTATTGTTCTATGCATTTTTTCGTAGCTCAAATATCAAACGAGTTATTTATACTTTCTTGTTTACAGTCTTCAGTAAACCCCCGCTTGAACTCATCGGATGCTTACTTAGAAAAATAAATTATATGGTGAGAAGTAATCAATATGTGTCATACCTAAACGTGGGAAATCTCCTTAGTTTATGCAGTCCCTGCGTGACGGACTTTATATAGTTTTGGACGGACCTCAATTTCGTCATATCCAGATCGATGGACATTTAAACTTTTTTTTTTCGAAAATCGCTTCATGAGTACAACCTCAATAGCTGATTTCCCCTAAGGGCAATCTGCTAAAAAAATGGACTTGGTGGAGGTATTGATGAAAGGGGCAGGCGTGGAATGGGAGGGCTGGTGCTCCCGAGCGGAATCAACCTCCCCGGCTCTCTTTGATCTCCTATGTCCCTCACTAAACTCTTTCCTACATTCTCTCTCATTCGCTCAATATTCAAACATCTACCCTAAGGGCCATAGATCATTGAAACTATAATAGTATTTTATAGTTAACTTTAACTTCTATTTCCTTGTTACTCGGACATTTCGTCTAGGAAGTGAAGTTCTGGGTCGTTCAATATTTATTAGCAGATTTCCCTTCAGGGAAATCAGCTATTGAGGTTGTACTCATGACGCAATTTTCGAAATTTTTCTTCAACTGTCCATCGATCCTACCTAGTAGATGACGAAAATGAGGTCCGTTCAAAACTGTATATATATATATATATATATATATATATATATATATATATATATATATTTGTCTGTTACCGCTCTAGCGGTCGCAATTTTTGTTTAATCGTTACCAAACTCGATATTTAGTCGTTTTATGTAAAAAGAAAGATCAAGTTCGTTAACGACTGAAATCGGGCCAGGGGGAGGGGGGGGGTTTAGAGGGGAGGATTTTCGAAAATTCGAAATATCTCCGTTACTATACGTCAGATCGAAAAATTGTACAGAATCAATCTTATTGCAAATTAAATTTACTATAAATATTGTTATATACATGTATTCCCTATCTTGAATATTAACCGAGATATTTGCATTTTTATTAAATCTGGGCGGCTAACGGACGGGTGACTTTCCCGCCAAAAGCTAGTTCGGCCGTTTCCTTAACTGCTCGACTCTCGTGAAATTTCTCTATTGTATAACTTTACGTGGGAAATCTGCTTAGTTTACGCAGCCCCTGCGTGACGGACTTTTTCTAAATCAGTTTATTTTAGCCATTTTTACTTGGCACTTCGGGAAAGGTATCAAGTTTCAACTTGAACCATTTCGATTTCAAAACACCATTTTTTCTATTCTAAATATAAACCACTTGGGGACAATGTTGTTCATTTCATACTTTTCAAATCTGATTTTGTCTGACTTTATGCCAATAATTCAGCAATCTCTTTGACATCAAAGCTTTTTTTTTTCATATAACTTGATAATGTTAGTACTCCGAGTCTTCGGACATTTTCTAGAATTTTTTCAGTCGCAGCCTTTATGAGCTCGCAAATGATCTTGTCCAGAATTGTCAGGATTACAGTCATCATTCGGATTAATTATGCAGTTACCTGTTTGATAATTTCTTGGAACAATTTCTTTACTCAAAGCTGTTCCCACTCATTGCTACATCCAAGAAAACTACTAAGGAGCCTATGCAAGTAAATGTATCATAATTTAAAAACGTCCGGCAAGCAGGGGCTGCGTAAACTAAGCAGATTTCCCACGTGTAGTTTTATAATATAGAAATTTCACGAAGGCCAAACAGTTACGGAAACGGCCGAAGTAGCTTTTGCCGGAAACTCACGACTAGGCCCGATCACATATCCGTTCGTTACGTGCACACATGTAATATAAATTCTAATATCTCGGTTAATATTCAAGATAGATAATAAATGTATATAACAATATTATTAGTAAATTTAATTTGCAATAAGATTGGTTCTATACAATTTTTCTATCTGACTTATAGTAACGGAGATATTTCGAATTTTCGAAAATTCCCCTCCCCCTCTAAACCCCCTCTCCCATTGGTCCGATTTCAGCCATTAACGAACTTGATGTTTCATTTTACAAAACACTACTAAATATCGAGTTTAGTAACGATTAAACAATAATTACAACCGCTAGAGCGGTAAGAGACAAATATATAGATACAGTTTTGAACGGACATCATTTAGCAGATTTCCCTTAAGGGAAATCATTTAATGAGGTCGTACTCATGACACCAATTTTCGAAATTTTTCTTCAAATGTCCATCCTACCTAGAAGATGACGAAAATGAGGTCCGTTCAAAACTGTGTGTGTGTATATATATATATATATATATATATATATATATATATATATATATATATATATATATATATAAAATTGTAAACACTGTCTGTACATTGATTTTTTTCGCTAAATATCACGATAACTTTTCTTAGGTGTCTGTTTGTTTGTTACCTATTCACGCATAAACGGCTGAACCGAATTTTATGAAACTTGGTATCTATATTAATACTAACCCAACTTAGACTTTAGGCTATATTAATATTCTCTGAGACGAACAGGAGTGGGAATAAGGATAAGGGAAGCCTCAAATTAAAAATAGCAATATTCCGGTTCCTATTTGTTTTTCGGCAAATATGCACGTAACAAAAGTTGGTTATTTAGAGTAACTTTTATTATATACACATTTGTCGTATACCCAATTATAAATGACTTATACACTAACAACTATAACGAGAGTCAATAATTTTATTTGGCACAAAAGCCTCAACCGAACTAAACAAAACTCGGTAAGTGAATTAGCACTAACTCCTTTATGATCATAAGCTGTACTAACCTTTCTAGGGACGAGCAAGAGTGGGGGTTGTAAGGGAGGCCTGAAATTAAAAGTAGTGATATTTCGATTCCTATTGGTTTTTCGACAAACATGCACATGACAAAAGTTGTTTATTTTCTTATTTACAGTAACGTTTGTTATATTCACTTTCGTCGTTTACCGAAGTATAAATGCGTTATACGCTAAAAATTATAGCGGGAGTCAACAATATTATTTGGCACAAAAGACTCAACCGAACTAAATAAAACTCGGTATGTGCATTAGCACTGACGCCGTAATTATCATAAGCCATACCAACATTTCTAGGGACGGGCAGGAGTAGGGGTTATAAGGAGGCCTGAATTTAAAAATAGCAATATTTCGTTTTCTATTGTTTTTTCTGCAAATATGCACATGACAAAAGTAGTTTATTTTTTTTATTTAAAGTAAATTTTGTGATATTACTTTTGTCTTATAACAAAGTATAAACGAGATATACACTAAACATTTACTGGGAGCCAACAATTTTATTGGGCACAAAGTATTGAAACGAACTTAACCAAGCTCGGTATGTCAATTAGCATTAATTATTCCATGTTTATAAGCTATATTAAAATTTTTAGGTTCCAACAGGAGTGGGGTTTTCCAGGTGAGGTACCTCATAGTTCAAATAGGAATGAATTGTTGAGATATTTCTACGCAAATTACTTGCTCCATACATTGTTCCTGGAGAAATGTATAAAACAAAAGTTAATCTAAATAACAAAGTAAACAGCTTTTGTTATGTGCATGTTTGTCGAAAAACAAATAGACAATGAAATATCGCGTAGAAATATTATTTCAGGCTTAACATCTTTATAAAGTTGAACAAGCAGTTACTAAACCTAAAATAGAATTAATGCTAATTGACATACCGAGTTTTTAATTCAGTCCTTTATACTTTGTTGAAATACAAAAATAATGAACCTCTAACGGAAATAATAGAACGAATAGAAAACCAAATTTTACATAAAAAAAAAGTGTAGTGTATATTACAAAAGTTACTAACAAATAAATAAACAACTTTTATGTTCATATTTGCCGATAAACCAAATTAGGAAACGAAATATCGCTATTTTTAATTTCAGGCTTTCTCTATAACCCCCACTCCTGTTTCACCTCAGAGGATATTATAACCTAAAGTCTAAATTGGGTATATTATATAATATATATATATATATATATATATATATATATATATGAGTGTGTGTGTGTCTGTGTGTGTGTGTGTGTTTGTGTGTGTGTGCTCTAGCGGTCGCAATTCTTGTTTAATCGTTACCATACTTGATATTTATTCGTTTTATGTAAAAAGAAAGATCAAGTTCGTTAACGGCTGAAATCCGACCAGGGGGAGGGGGGGGGGGTTAAGTGGTGGAGAATTTCGAAAATTCGAAATATCTCCGTTACTATACGTCAGATCTAAAAAAATTATAGAATCAATCACGCACGCATCCACACGCACGTGCCCGCGCGCACACACACACATATATATTTAAAGTGTATTTTTGAACCTGGCCTACATGTTGACCAAAAAAATGATTTATAGATTATTACATACCAAACGTACACAAAATAGTTCTGTACATAGAAAAGCTATTGTAAATTAAATTCTCACATGAGTCAAAGTATAAAACAACTTTTTCCTAAAAATTAAAAAATGAATTTTATGAATATAAAAAAATAAATAAACCATGTAATATGTAAGTTTGTCGAAATATTAAGTTCCCAAATATTTTAAACTTACGTTTTTCTAATTTGTGAAACTTTTTATCAAAATCATTAAAGTTGAGGTATTTAACACTTGGCCTAGATGTGTAAGTTTACTTTATACTGCACATAGACTCTACCTCCAGATGTAAAATATTAAGATTATATTTATTTCAATTTGACTGTAATGTGTATTATGTAATCACGTATTAATTAAACAAACAACCTGTTATACCACAATTATCAGAAGAATCCTTAGCAATTTAAATTATAGGAGCATTTCGATTATTTTATTTTTATAATGTATTATTTAAACAAAAGGATGCTGAATTTGAAAGTGTAATAGCAGAAGTTGTGCGGAATCGAGCTCTTTAATTGTGGTATATATTATCTTATTTCCTACGATATGTTGACATTATTGAAGTGATTGTGATCTATCTATAACTTGTTAAAGTTGTTGTGTTAATATTAAATATCCCAATTGTATTATTTAATTAAAACATGCAATAAATTTATATTTGTATAATAATGGAAACACTGTTGCAATAAGAGGAGTTAGTTATTGGTTAATTATAAAATCTACATGTGCATTAAACTTGTTCCTTACCTGTGTCATTTTGGTTCAATCGTTTTTTTTAAAAACCTAACATAACTATGGTTGTTAATGTCAAAATAACAAAATACAATATGCGTTTAAACTCAATATGATTTAAGGTTGCAGGGAGGGCAACAATCTCTTTCCCTCACCTCGCTTGTAGAAAATAAATTAAATTATTTTTAGGGCACCAGTGTTATTTATTTACACCAGGTGTAGAAATTACTAGAAATTTCGAATTTTATAATGTTTTGTATAGATAATTTAAGTAAAGCAATGTTGATAGCACTCAAGTGGGGCGGAAGTTGTCGGGAGGCTAACACAGTTAATTGTGTTAACTTATTTCCTGTAAAATGTTCTATTTGCTTTCTACTCACATTTACTATTATGTATATAACTAAGCTTCACAATGTGTACTTAGATTGATTTTTGGCAGGAAATATGTGCATTATACTTGATATTTAATTATAATAAATGCTAGCTATAATTATGATTTGAATTCTTCGCGGTGTGTCAAACAGTGGAGGGGATTGATTAGGAACTAAATTTAATTTATTCTTCAAAACTAAAATGTCTATTCTATAAGTCCCCTACCTGATCCTGATGGGAAAACCTTGCAAAAATAAAAATACCATCATTCGGCCTCAAATGATATAAGGGAATTGTAGTAAATCTGGGTATCTCAAAGCGAACACTAATTCCACATATGGATTAATTATTGTAGTTGAGCTGTCAGCAATGGACATCGATTTGAGTTTCGAAAAGAGACACAAGCTATTGTATTTATACAAAAGGTTACCATTCTTGGAAATTTACCAGTATTCTTCCCATCACAATTTTATTACTGCCAAAGTTATTCCTAGTATGCTTACAATTTTGTATTGTGTTTATATAAGAGACATAACAACTTGACAGTACTGTAAACTCAAATCTAAACTTTAAACAAATAGCAGTTATGAGATTATATTCATCGGTTAATGGAAATTTTCATCAATCGGTCAACTTGTTGAAACAGTCTGATTGTTTTAAAATTCCACCGATGTTTTGTCTGCTGAATTTGAAATATGCCCATACATTGGAAGAAGAAATATATGTGAATTTCATTGGGCAGAGATAGCCATATACAGTTACTGTTAAAAGTCTGGGTACAACTCTTTTGAAAATGGATTTAGTGCTTTTCCCTGCAATGAGCGCCTAAAAATGAAAATATTTCTTAATGTTCTATTTAAATGTATATTTAAAGCAGTACCCGCTAATATAATTTTTTTGCAGGTCATAGTTTAAATGTTATACTAAATAATCAAATAAATATGGGCGAAAAAAGTCTGTATACACTCTTTATAGATACGATACATGTTATCAGATGATCTTTTCAGTCATTTACTATCAATTCTAAATCCTCTAAATCATTCACAATTGAATTGTGAATTGTATTCAATCATTCAGTATTCAAGTATTTATTGACTTCGAAGAAAGTACATATGGTATTGTTTTTTTATTATGAGGATTCCTGTTGAAATAAAAAAACTAGTAAGAAAGGAAGGAAAGTCTCTGAGGGAAATTGGTAAAATAATTTCCAAGCAACAGTCTACTACTTAGAAAATCATCCAAAAATTTGAAGAGACTGGAAACTTTGAAGTCCGTCAAGACCTGGAAGTCCAAAAAAACTTAAAAGAATCCATGAACGAATTTATGAAGAAATTATGAAAAATATGAAGCCCCCAAAACCTGTGTACTTCTATTGAAGGTATTCTAGAAAACGATTATTCAATTAAAGTAACCCCGCAAAAACGTAATGTAATAAAAAATCCAGGCTATATCTTGTGATCTGCCAGGAAGAAGCATTTTATAAGTTAGGTGAATAAAGCTTGTTGTTTGGAAAAACTTACCTGGATATGCCTGATAGTTTCTAGGAACGAGTCTTGTTCAGCGACGAATGTAAATTAACTTGTTTTCATTTGATGGAAAATTTCGGATGTAGGCCGAAAGCCCAATGAAATTGGTTTCGGTGTTGAATATCAGACTTCCAGAGGTTACCAAAAACGAGGGAGGCCTACTGATCATTGATTTATGTAAATTTCACAATAAAACTTTATACATTATGAAAAATAATTTTGAAAAATGTGTAAACAGACTTTTTTGACCTATAAAAATTGTTTATTTGTTAATTATACAATTAGAATTTTTATTGTTGACCAACTCCGTTCATGTTCTATAATATTAAATCTTTGTTAAAGAGTCGATGAATTGTTTTTTATTGTCCTTTTTATTCTGGAATACTTTAAAATGTTTCAATGGACGAGTGTACCCAGTCTTGTTTTACTAACTGTAGTATTCGTTGGTTAGTTACACATAATCCTAGGAGCATAGGGCTAAAATGTATCTTCTAACAATTTAGCTTTTTAATCGTCAGTGACGAATTTATGGCAATTTAGTACTTCTCTAAATATACGTAGTTTGTTTTTATTTTTATTCAATTGCACTTGATGTGATGTATTTCGACATTTCTGATTGAATGAAAATAATAACTTTATTTGTGACGTCACAGGCATCACCTTTCCTCGAATCCTTCTACTTCTACCTCTTGAGATATTATTCATTTTATCTTATTGATTATAAAAAACGTTTATTTAATGCATTTATTTCTAATTAAATGAGGCCTGAATGTCATTTTAAAATGTTCGACAATTATATCGAGGACTTATTGTGCAAGTAGCTGGACAGAGATAAATTGATAAGGCTGGGCAGTTTATCTGCATAGATCTGGTCCGGTTGCCATATTTTATTGAGAAGTTTCTTAGTCTTGGGGTGTGTATAGCTGATCTTTAACTGCTCCATCGTTTCTGTTTATTTAAAAGATGACAAGTCTTCCGGAATATTCTCAAGTCCGTGTGCCAGATGAATTTAGAAGAATACTATTGGAGCTGACCGTTGGTTATTTACTCGACCAGCCCCCTGATTTCATCGACTTCGCCATAGATTTCTTCAAAAGAAAAAGGACCGAAAGGGAAGAAATAAAAAATGAAGTTAAGCCTGTTTTATCTGACGATGAAGAAAGTGGTTAGTACAATTTTCCCCGTAAAATTAAACCAATGTTTTTACTTACAGACATACCATTTCATGTTTTTGCTCCCTTCTTTTATAAATCCATCCTTTCTCTTCGTTTACTTTGGATTCAATCCGCAGTTTTTCAGTTATTTCAAATACCAGTTTAAAAATCCATTTTGACCAAATGAGAACCAGGGTTCCACTCTTTTATTTATACTTTATCACTTGACATTTGATGTGTCAAAAATAAAAACACTGAAAAAACTCATTTCTGAGTTTGTTAAGCATATTTTTTCATTTCTGATTGTGAGATACTATCTGTACTTCTTCCAGAAATACAAGGGGTGTGAACTACCTGTAGAGCCCTTGACAACTCTAATTCATTTATTCGTGTCTTTGAACATGCTAGCCCTATGTCAATCGAGACTGGGGTTTGTTTTATTCTTTGTATGCCATTCACTTCTAAATGCAAAATGCTTTCTAATGGAGCAACTCAATAATCATATTAAGGTATTCATTTCACATTTTATTTTTGCTATTAGTTATTATTGATTCCGGTATATTTTATGTTGGAATCCTAAATTTGTTTTGGCTATTCTTAATTTCCTCTGGAATCTTTATCTGTTGGCCACATGTAGGCTTAGGATGCATTGATTATCAGTTTTGCCAATATTTTATCAGAGGTTTAGAATTTCAATTTTTGCATTTTTACCTGTGTTATGCATATTTGGTGGAGCTTCTAACTTAGCAACCTGAATTTGGGTTAATGTTGTTTAAAAACCTTAACTTTATCTTAATGTGTATATTAGAAAGTTAATTTATATTATCTTTATGCTTTGAAGTAAAAATAGCTTAATTAATTCTGAACAGGTTTTACTGATAAATATCTATGTAATAAATGTTTCTCACCTTCTAGACCATTGCTTTCTTTGTATTTAACAGCTTTTAATGGGCTATTTCTAGTATTGAAGAAAGAGAAATGGAACCAGATTTTCTTGAAAAATTTCATTTTATGTAATCCATTGAATACTATGCTAAACTCAAAAATAATTTAAATTCTGGTAATTTGAAATTCAAGTTTAGATTTAACTAGAGGTTTTTTTTTTTTTATTTTAGAAAATAGTGTTCCATTTCTAAAAAAAAATTATAAACACATTCAAGCCACATTTTTTTTTTTTTTAATTTATATTGATTGAATAGTGCTAGAATGAACCTTCACATTCAGCGGCTAGTGTCAAATGCCACTTCATTTTTTCTTTCTTTGTTTTTTATTTTGTTTTATTCCTTTATATAAATACTTAGGAAAGAAAGAACATTTTCTTAAGCAATAGACTGCTGATTTTACATATATCAATGCATCTTATGCCTGTACTGATATTTTAAGATTCTTTGTGTGTGTATGTATATACAATATTATTTAATAATCATATATATATATATATATATATATATATATATATATACACACACACACATATACATACTTATAGGATTATGGATTATTCCTCATGAAATCTCACACTCTTATTCCTTTCAATTTTATTTTCCTTACTGATTGCACATGTAGACGGAAAGGAAATTCTTAAATCTTTTGGCTGTTAGGTCTAAATGAAATGTTTTTATTTCCATTAAATACTAACATCATATGATATGTCAAATATTTTTGTTTTCTATAAAAGATTTACTAATATTATGTCATTTAATTCCTTTACATATTATTGAATTGCATTTATAATTATTTAATCCATTTGCTATCAAATTAGCTCGTATTCTGTGAATACTTTTTTATAAAATCAATCAATTTATTAATTATACATAATAAAATTAATTAATTTTGTTAATAATCTCAAATGCCACTCCAAATATATAGCGTACATTTATTTTTTAATTTATTGACATGCTTTGTTATTAGTATTAAGTTTATTAAAGGATGGCAAGCTTTATAAATGATGAGAAACTTATCGCACCTTAAAGAGACTGTACCTGATCATAAATTATTTTTTGGCCGATTTTTATTACATATATGTTGTAGCATTATTTAATAATTGTTGATATCAATCATCTTGTGTATAAAAACATCCTTGAAGCGTGAAGTTTTTTTGTTTTTTTTATTTTTAAATAAAGAATATTATTTAATAGATTTAACACATTTGGGCAGATGAGAGTTGTACTCATGAAAATGATGCACTTTTCTCGAAAGGTCTACTTGTTCTAGAGTCAAAATTTAAATAATATCTGAAAAAATGCACTCCTTGTAAGTATTTAAAAGCTTGATTTCGAGCTAATTTTTAAAATGATATACAGATAGTTTGGGGTTTAATTAAAAACATTTTTATGTGAAAGGTGGTGCTATTTAGCCATATGATTTTTTTTTTTTTTTTTTTAATGTTGCAATTTGATTGCGAAAAGTTTTGACCAAATATTTTTGAACAATTCTACATGCACACACCACATATACATATTAAAATAAAAAATAGACCTGAGAACTTAATTTTGCAATTTCAAAAATCTTTACTGTTAGTTACTTCCAGAATACTGAAAAAAATTCATCAACACCCTGTCAAGAAACCTTTTTACCAGCTGGATATGTCTTACACTATTAAAAAAATTATTTTAAAAAACTGCATCAACCCTCTCCCAAAAAATATGTGCATTTGTTTGAGTATATAATCTCCTGTCTTAACATGAAAAATGATTAATATAAAACTTAATTAAACAAGCACTAAATAAAAAAAGTTTCTCTTAATCAGTTCGATCAATGCTAGGGGGACTATTGAAATTCTAAAAATACTATATTAAATACAAATTAATTTACGATTTATATATGCTACCTACCTATTGTAAAAACATTGACTTCCACTCATTTTAAGTGACATTTTATGTTGTCAGGACCCTAAAAAATTGATTTTATTTATTCAGCATATTGCAAAAAAAAATGAAGGTTATCCCTAGAATTACAGGCCACAGTTTAACATTGTTACTGGATTCATTAATATTTGTAATATATTTTCCAATATAAATACAAAAATGTATTAAAAACAACTTAAATGACAATTTCAGTAATTTTTGAAAGGTTTTAAGAATTGTTTACACCACAAAATAATTTAAGATCAAAATACAGTATTTATAAATTGTGAGAATTGTCATAAATGTTGTATTGGGGAATCAGAGTAATTACAAAAAAAGGGAATCAAATGGCCCCCTAAAAATATTGACAATGAGGAAAAAATCAACTAGCACAGTAAATACTTTTATTATAGAAAAAAACAAAACTCTGGATAGAAGAGGTTTGTTTATTTTTTTTTTTGTATTAGCACCCTTGAGGTGCTCTAGGCCTACATAGTGCCTGATAGAAGTTGGCTTAATTTTATTGAATACATAAAAAAAAAAAAAAAATTACTCTATCCCATTGGAAAGTCCAGATTTTGCTTGGAAGAATACTCCAGCGGGTTATGAGTTTGACAATATACCTGAAACTAACTTGAGATTATGCAGTTCAGATCCCTCTCATTTTTGACTTATATTTCAAACATTCTAGAATATAAGGAGGGGGAAAGATTCCTGTGACTCCCTGTGTGTGTGTTACAATGTTTAAATTTTTGGATTGCTGTATTGTGAAACATTAACCCATTTCTTATAAAAAGTATATTTTGCTCTACTTCTTGATTGTTTACTCTTATATACATATATATTTAAACATAAATATTCACTTTAATAATTTTGTTGTAGAAGAGATACCTGTCCGGCACACGGTAAGGAGAAAGTCTGTATTCGCTGAAGCATACAATCCGGAGGAAGATGATGATGAAGGTTACCAGGTATATATTTTGTAATATTGTATTTTTACTTATAGTCTCACAATGGTATTTGTACATGTATTTAAAAGTTACATGGGCTCCATTATTTTTATTGTGATATTGATTTTTAAAAATTATAATCAATAAATGTGCTCACATAATAATTGTCAGGGTTTTTTTAAAAATATTTGTAAGGTCAATAATTCTTTAATTTTTATAAACATTAATTTTCAAGAAATAAATAATAGCACAATACTTATTTTCAATAGACATGCAATTTTTGTCGATGTGTTTTATACAACAATGTTTCCTTCTTGATAAGAATAATAGAATAACATAATAGGTCTCATTAGAAGCCATGTTTTGGTTGAAGTTTTAGCTTCTAGACTTTTGAAATGGATTCTTTACAGGGATCTTGAGATATTTAAAAAGAGGAAGACAATGGCTCTGAATCTGTGCTGTTAACCAGAGGAAATAGCATTTATTCTTTAACTTCTCGGAGATTGTCCTTTGCAATCTCTGTAGATTCCTATTGCATTGTGCGTATTGCAGATGGCAGAATTTTACTATGGGATTTTTAAAATTTTTAGGACCCATCGTCTATAACAAGGAGCCTTACAGTTTATCCACTGTTTCTGTCTGTCATAGTTCATCATTGTAACGAGTGGACATAAATTAACAAAATTTGGCATATATCGAAGGTCTTTAATGTTATTGATTGCTAATTTCCTAGAATTTGTCGTAATCTTAATGCGTCAAAAAGTGGGGGGTGGGTTGAAACATTTGGTTGGATACCCCCTCCCCCTATCATAACACATCATTGGAAAACTCTTGAAGTACTTTCTTTACACATATATGACTTTTGCGTTTTTAAATGCCTATATAACTGAGATATAGACAGTAGAATTTTGCAACTTCCTGTTCCTCCTCCTATCTTCACCTCTAATAGAGAAATTTGTTTAAAAATCCATAGCTATCATCATAAGTATGCTTAGGTGAAAATATTTTATTTTGTTATTCAGAATATAATAAGCTATTTTGTTTTTTTTATTCAGAATATAAGAAAATATTTTATTTTGTTATTCAGAGTATAAGATAATACTACTATACAATCGCTAGCAAGTTGGCCTATATCATTTTTCATTTTTGCTAAACTGGTATTATATTAAATAAGATATTACCAATTCTGTACTGTTTTAGAAGATGTATTTTTAATTGATTTTTTTTTGTTTGTGGGATTTCTCCTTTTGTTGTTTGTCGAACCTAGCTGGAATGATATTAAAATAGTATTACTAAAATTTTAGAATATTTTATTCCTTCATCAGTGTCCCTAATAAAAGAAAAAATCCAGCAATAATGGCTAAATACAATGCGATAGTAGTAGGAGCTTCTGTAATCATTTTCTGTTTTATAATTAATTGAATTTTTATTTCTTATTATGCATACTGCTTCATAATTTTTTTTTTTTACATGGTTTCATTCTCACATTTCATAATTTCAATTGAAATCAGTACAAAAATATAAGAATTTTCAATTCCACACCGGGTGCTACTAGATCTTTTAATTTATTATATACATACCCTAAAGTGTTATTTAGCTATATGTCCTATGTTGGTGACTGGTTCATATCTTTTAAATATTCTTCTTACTATTAGGTAAACCTCAAACTATAAGGCAATAATCAAAAATACTTGCCTTCTTCACACAACTTCATCTCTCAAGGTTATCATTTGAACCCTTAAATTTTTGGCTGTTCATCATTGTTTCTTGGTCTTTATTTGAACTCAAAAAAATCTTTTCATTAGATTAGCACAGACTTTTTTGGGAGACAGAAAGTTTAGAGTTTATAGTTCATGGGTCTATTCAAACATAAATTCAAACCACTCCTTCCTAATGCTGTCATCAGATTCCTCATCACCAAAGTGTTAAATTTTTTTTCATTTTCTGTTGTACATTGTAGTCTCTCATTTAATTCATTAAACTAAGGGATCACATTTACTCTGGGAATCTATATACTCGTAATTACATTGTCTACAAGTAAGTGAAGGAATCGTAACTGGAATACTTCTAAATAGCAGTTCTTTCATTACAGTTTATGAAAGAATAAAATATTAAAAAGTGTTGACAATAAAACTTTGGATTTCATCCCCTCTTTGGTTTATATTCACAAGGGGAATAAAAAAAGAAGTGTACAGTTAAAGATTTTTCCATTAGATAAAACAGCTATTGATTTTTTTAAATTTAATTACTGAGGTATGTATGACTTCAAGATTTTCAACCTCTCCCTCACCGATCAACATTTATTAACTTGAGGAATCTTTAGTGTTTTTAATTTTGGTTTCAGCATGTGTGTTACCTTTAAATCTTTTCTATATCCCAGAAATAACCTCTAGATTAATTTTATGTGAGGGAATTATTTACATAAACTCTTAGCCTGCCCCTTAGCCCATCATTGAATATGCTTTATGCTAGTGTTACTATTCATGGATCTGAGAAAACACATATTCACCTGCAAGGCAGTGTTTATACTCATCAAGCTTACAACTATTTATTTTTTTGCTTACTTTGTTTATGTAGATACATGATGTTTTATATATCTTTGTCACTTCACATGCAAACTAATGCTCTCTATGAATAAGCTAAGGAAAGGATGGTTCGGCTAGATACTGTTTTCTGTCAGATTTAAAAAGGGGCTTTAGGTAGCCATGTGTATTGAAGGATAGATCTTTATACTCATGGTACTTAAAATTTGTATGTGTGCTTTTGGAATTTATTTAGTGAGGAACTTTCTATATAAAACAACATATGTGTATTTAGAATAATCAGCAACTGATTAAAACTATAATATCAAACTAAGGCCCCAAAAAATTGTATTACAGTCTTTCTTAATGCATGTCTATATCAAATAAATATTATTTTTTCTTTATTTATAATTAGTTGTACCCCCATATTTTCAATGCCAGCACAAGTTTACAAGTTACAGCTCATGTGCTGTGATATTTTTAGTGGACCCCTATCAGCATTAGTATTGCATCCGTTTATCATTTAATTCAGAGAATTTAATGTAGAATAATTAAAAAATACATTACTGCTCACAAGGTTGTATGAACTCTGCCTGCTGTGAATTTATGGAAATTATGTAAGCCACCAACTAACTGCTATTAGTAAAAGGCTATGGCATGTTACCAGACGTGCTACTGAACTCTTAAATGCTGCAGGCACTGACTTTTACTCAGTTCATTTGCTTGAAACTGTCAAGGATGCTGTAAATACTGCCCATTCAGTTTCAACCTGAGGGTTAAAGTGTTTGTAGAGTTAGTTTATCACTGGAGACAATTCAATTTAAGGTCATACATCAAAAACCAAATAGCATTAATGTTATTTATTCATTAAGCTCTAAATGATTCGTATCCTTCCTAGTATTTCCTCATTTCATCAACTATAGAAACTCATTGTTAATCTACCTGTTCATTATTATGATTTTCTACTAAGTTTCTACTCATTATACTACATTACTCTATGTGTAATTGATTGAAATAATCTTTCACAGTGTGTGAATAATAGTATTTCTACTATGATAGTTTATTTCATTTTTACCTGCTTATGTATAAGTTCTGACAAATATTGTAGTAGTGAAGAATTTATAATTCCTCTCTTCTATCTCTGTCTTCTTGTGGGAGCCTTGTCGTGTTATATTGTTTGTGTTTAATGGTGTTTTTGATTACATAAACCACTCAAATTTATGAATATATTGCATTGCCATATATTTATATTTTATTTCCTAATGCAGATATTTTCATTATAAGCATAAGAAATAAAATTGCATTTGTGAAGAAAAAAGAAAAGGGGGGGGGGAGAACTAAATAGTACTTATAGTGACCAAACATCATTTTTAAAAATTAAAGGTTACTGCAATTTTTATCATTCATATAAATTATAATGTCACACACCAATAGTTTCTTAACCAATTTTTTATTTAAAAGTTGTAGGAAATATTGTTTTATTTATTATCTTGTTCAAGGTTGCTTTATATATATAGATATACTTAATTAAAATTTTATTTTCAGCCTCAAGTGCACCCTAAAACTGATTTACAGAGGAAAAATTTAACTGAAGCTGTGAAGAATATACTTCTCTTCAGATCATTGGATTCAGTATGTTTCATATTTATATTTTTGTGATCTTCCATTATACTTTTATATGTTTCTCCCTTTCTTCATTATGTGAATTCTGTTTACAGTTGATAAATAATAATCCTTATAATTGATCATTTACAAAATGTGGGGCGGTGTGTATATGCTAACACATATAAATTATTGACAAAAATACATTAGTTTTATGATTTATTAACAGTCCTATTCACAGTATCTAAGAATTCAAATAAATTATTTAATTATAGGGATATATGAGTTTTATTTAATTGTCAACCATTTCAGGTTCAAACTAGGCAAGTTTTAGATGCCATGTTTAAAAAGCAAGTACATACTGGAGAGACTATTATAAAACAAGGCGATGATGGAGATAACTTTTATGTGATTGAGAGGTATTTATTATTATAGATAGCTTTTACATGATTACAAAGTACTTATTATTTAAGATGATAAATTGCCCATATATTTCCAAGTCCATGGTTCCACACTTTAAAATAATCAATTTATTTCAGTATCATTCTGATCTGGTATGGCTCTGGGTAGCAATGAGCACTAGTAGTTTCAATGCTGATGGTGAACTTAAAATCATGGATTCGATTTTACTTAACTATAAGAATTTATTTGCCAGCTGGCTCACAAAATAAAATTTTAGTCCCACACAAAGTAAAATATAATATAAAAATATCTATTTTGATCAATCATAATATGAAAAAGTCAGTAAGCTCTTGTATGTATTCAATTCAGGCAAATCAATCTTATCTGTATGATGTTCTATCTAAAATTTCCTATCATACAAGTCTTGGAATCTGAATGCCTAAAAGAAATAAAAAAAAGAATTTCCAAAGTCATCTCACAAGTAAACTATAACTTAGCCTACATATATGAGATTCATTCTAAAATATTTACTTATGTTTATGAATATACATAGTATTTTTTAACAATTACAGGATGTGTGCCATGTAACAAGGAAGAGCTGATGTAGAGGTGGAAAAAATAAATGCCTTCATAACTGAAATATTTACCATTGGGAACTAAGCCTTTATAAAAATAATTAAATTAAAATTCCTTGTGAATGCATAATATAAAACAATAACTTTACTTTCTGTTATTAAAAATGGATCCTTATACTATAACAACAGGTAGTTAACGATCGTAATACCGTACAAAGACTGATATTCCTTGTAGGGGATGAAGGCTATTAGCAGCATTTTTTTCATCTTTGTTTGAAGTTCAAAAGAAATAATAGTCTCCAGTAGTCCTTTTTTTTGTTCCACTGCTTTCCTGTTTTTGTCATTTAAGCGCTTGTCAATTAGCCTTTCAAACGTTGAAATATCTAGCAAATAGAGCTTTACAAACCAACAAGAAAAAAAAATTTCATAATTTTGAAGAATACATATTGTAAAATTTACTTTATGCCCAAGGCCGTATTGATTCTGGCTTTTCAGACAACATGGTTGTTGATATTGTAGTTGATAAAATATATTAATTTTAATACAAGAAAAAAAATTATAGCGAAGTTTTCATTCTGTAGAAGCAAAACAAAATAAAAAATGTTATTTGCAAATGACTTTTGAAATATCATAAGTTTTTCAATTTCTTTTAGGCTGTGGTTGTGAATGGATGTGAATAGTGGGCTCTTTCACAGAAATGTTTGTTTTTTTGAAAGTCCTTCTTTCCCATTTAAAGTGAGATCTTCATTCCTGTCCATCTGCAATTGCCTTGCCTGATAATGAATATTTCAATTTCTTGTGGGGTGGAATCTTGTGCTATGTGGTGGAATTCATTTCGAATTTCACTGTCTGTTTAAGAACTAGGATGCTTTCCTTATTTCCAGAAACTCTTTAATAATTTAAAGAAAAGCGTCAACTCTTAAAGTTCATCTAATCTTATTATTTATTGCAGAAGTAATGCATTGAGCTCAATTATTTCTCAATATGTTTTCCATGAATGGAGTGAGAGAAGTGATCATTGTACCAATCTATAAATATAAAGGCAATATACTAAAATTTGAAAAAAATAGTGCTTGACACCTCTCTCCACAGATTAAAAGATACTGTTTCTGGTTATTTGTCGGAGGTTGATTGAGGGGAGTGAAATGTGGAATGTTGAAACAGCACCCAAGTGGTTTGTCCAGGGCACTCAAGAGCTGATATATTTTTAGGCAAGTGTAAGGAAAACATGATGGTCTGTATCACATCTTTATAGATAGGTTAAAAGAGACATTGCAGTTCCTGGGAATAACTATCAAGGTTATCAGGTAGATAAAGGACGTTGGAAAGGGCATTCTGTTAAGTCAAAACCACTGTAGATGTCTTAGTTAGCTTTGAGGTTACTAGGGGTCTAAGGGATAGAGGCACACCTGGTATCACTGATCATGTTTAACCTCACCATTGAAATAATGTCTTCAAGAAGAAACAGTGCTTAGACCATTGGTTATGTATATCCAGCAAAACATGGGCACTCTGAAATACAGTAGAGAGGTGCTTGCTGGGAAAATATTTGAACTCAACAAGCAGCAGCATAAGATAAGAATAGACACTGACGTGGTGGAATTGTTTGGATATATCATCTGTGCTTTGCGGTCCATAACGGAGAAGCCAGGCTGGGAACTAGAAAAAATTGTCAAAAATGGGGCTAAAAGATCTTGGTCCTTCCAGGACTGTTGCACCAGATAAATAATTATGTCTTCCATAAAGAAATCAGTTTCTTTAGTCCCCCCCCCCTCTCCTCCTTCCTCATTAAAGGAAGTGACTATACTCTTTCCAGTTTATGTTTTCCAAATTTTATAAGTTTAATACCTTCCTCATTATAAAAATCATCTTAATTTGTTATTATTGCTCTAATTAGATACTGCCAGAGACTACCTGTAAAGAGTTTTATATATATATATATATATATATATCTATATATATATATATATATATATATATAAAACGTTTTACAAGATTATGTTTTATTGCATATAAACATTCTGCTGAAATATGTATCTACTTTGTTTCTATCCACACGAGTAGTACTGTGTGAAATTCTTCTTCTTTTTTTTATTTATTTTAACCTGAGAATAGAAAACAAAATTCTTGACAGTTGAAACCTAAAATTTCAATTAGTGATCGCAGAAATCTGTGCAAAGAAATGTGAAAATTTGTTCATAATGTATTTCAAATAAGTGATTAAAGCATATAGAATGTAATGTATACATATTTTAAATGTATCTTCTATTTATTTTGGGCTGGTTTAGCTGAAATAGTGGGTGTTTGTTTTTCATATTTCGCCATTAGTTTTCATTGTAGTAATTAGTTTCAAATGCTTCTTTTTTGTCCTATACAATAATGCTTTCATTTTGTAGAACATATAAGATTGAAATACATATACTATTAGCTGTATGAATTTTGTGTAGTATTCACTGGTGTAGGGAGTTACTCTTATGTTTACAGATTAATAGACTATGGGCAGTCTTTAGTAACATAAATATTCTCCTAAATATTAAATATCATATAAAGGGCTCATTTGAATCCAAATTTCATTTTACAACTTCAATTACATAAGAGATTTTAATGACGTTAATATCAATATTCTCATAGGGATTCTTATTGATAAGAAATTGTATGAGAATATTGATATTAAGAACTGATTTTGTTTCCAGAAAGGATTACTCCAACACAGAATGGGCAAGCCATTGTCAAACATTAATGACTGCAAAAATGTTATTATTTAATAATGCGTGGGTATGAGGGTGTGCGTCTGCTTATATACATACATGTATATACAGCATTCACCACTGATAATCTTGAAATAAATAATGGTGATATATTGTCTAAAATAGGGTTCCTGAGGGAGGGGATATTATATTTGAATATTTCAACTTTGTGATAGAGAAAAATAAGATAAAGAGGATTTATATGTAAGGTGGGAAAACATTAGTTTTAGCAGATTTCCCTCTCAGTGTAAATCAGCTTTTAAGGTTGTATCAATGACTTGATCTGTAAGAAAATTCAATTTGATCTGCCTAGGAGATGAAATAGTTCTGTGTTTGTGTGTGTTTATTTATATCCATACATACATATTTACTCTAGCCGGCCAATTGTTTTTAGATTGTTACTAAACTCCAAATTTAAGTGCTTCATGTTAAAGATATCATGCTCCATTAAAGAGAGTTTATTAATATCTAAAATTCAACTGGTAGAAATGAAGCGCAAAACCATGGAATCAAAAATATCTCTGTTATTATTATTCGTATTTAAAAATGTTATATAACCAATCCTTTTGATAAGTTATTGTACTACAATTGTATCTTTTCTAACTTGAATAATTGAATATTAACAGAGTATTAGTATTTTGCCTCTTAGCAGCCCTCCCCCCTCATACTAGTTAGATTTTTATTTTATGTTTCTATATCACAAAAGATCTCATGTTCAGCTCAGCTTTCAAGCCTTCTTTCTATGACTAGAGTACTTGGAAAAGGAGAAATAGAGATGACAAAGTGTAGACGATGTCGCGTTTATGACATATTTTTTAATAATAAAAAGGTTGAAAGAATTAACAAAATGTCTTCAGATTGCTTGAAAAATACTGTTTAAGTTAACACTTTCACTGCCACCTCCGTAGCGTATACGGAAGCGTGAGTTTCACTCTGTGTGCTGGCCCCGTAGAAGCTACGGAGCAGGTATAACTCCAGACCATTGTTTCTCCCCACCCCGGCACACAAAGAAAGGGCTTGAAATTTACAGTGGCACTCAGTTAAACGCCGGAGATTAAAAGAGAACCATTGGTTTTAACAAATCTGTTCAGGAATTTTTTTTTTGACTATTTTTCCCTTTTTTTAAAAGCTCTTAGCTCACCATAACTCTAACAAAGTGGCACACGGTTAAATTTTTTGAAAATCTGGAGACAGTGAAAGTGTTAAATTAGAAATGAGAATGATGTAATGGTTCTAACCAAGTAAGAGGCCAAAAGGGGAAAGGGGTCGGAGTGTCATTATTTGAGAAGAATTAAGCTCAAATTCAGCAGAATAATTTTAAAGAATAAATGTAAAACGAATCATTTTGGATAATTCTAGTAAGTCAGATTTATTATATTCTTTATAATTATTCCGTTGATTTTTAATTTAATTCTTTTCCTTTTACTTTTTTTTTATCTACATTCACTACAATCATTCCTCTATTGTATCAAATGATTTCAACCTATCCTTTTATCCTTGATAGCTTGCATTTTGATGATGGTGATTCTATTTTTCTATTTATATTTTTGAAATATGGAATGGTCCAAATTACGATTTCTGTTGTGAAATTAAAAGAAAAAGAAAATACACCGCTTATACTCAGAATCATAAAGTATGCCTTGCCATTGAGTCTTGTTGCTTAATAGGAACCCAACTAGCGATGTGTTATTTTATCTTGTCATCTCTTTTAGGCATAAAAATCTTCATATATCAGAAACTATGTTTGTCCTTATACAACTGTATACTTACCTGTCTCTTTCCTCGACAGTTGATTTTAACTGAGTTTCTCCCGGTTTTTATAAAATATTATTTCCTTTGCCTGCAATTTATCATAAATGTCATAAAAAAGATGAAAAATAGTAGTTTAATCGATTATTTTGAGGAGGTGAGGGAGATTTTGTTTGATATAGTATAGTAACCATTAACAAGAAGTTTATTCAAGGTTTTTAACCTATTAGTTTCCAATTACTTATTGACAGTAGGAAACTTTTTTCTTTTTTTTTTATTACAAAACGTAATCTCTTTGAAAATTCACTCAGATTAAATATATATATTCAGATTATCTCTATTCTATAAAATATAATTATGTACTCAAAAGTTAAATAGTATAAAAAACAAATAAATTATTTCAGGCAATTTTTCCTAAGTTATCTTCATGGAGAGAAAGTGAGAGATTATCTATAATTTAAAGGTTCTTTGTGTTTAACAATTTACTTGATATTATGGATTTTGATTAAATGTTTGGTATTGATCTTCCCAGTCCTGCTTTTCTCTGATTCTATGCCTACTTTGTGGTTGCTCTTTTTATTTCTCTAATCTAAACTTCTGAGATAAAACTGGTTTCCTGGTTTCTTTTTTATTTCAATTCTTCTTTGAGGAGGCAATATACCCAAAAATGAATGAAGAAATAAACAAGTACAAAATGCAAGATATTCGCTTTACCCTACACAAGTTAGCCTTGTTAACATTTTTTTTTTTAGTAATTAAAGGTAAAAATATTCTTTTTCACTTTAAACAATGTTATTTTCAGCGGAGTATATGATGCTTATGTTTTAATGGATGATAAAACAGACAAATTAATTCATACATACAATAACTCAGGGAGTTTTGGAGAACTTGCTTTGTTATATAACATGCCTAGAGCAGCAACAATTAAAGCTGCTTCTGATGGTGTTCTATGGGCTCTTGATAGAAGTACTTTCCGTAGAATTGTCTTGAAGAATGCATTTAAAAAGCGTAAGATGTACGAGTTGTTAATAGAAAGTGTTCCAATGCTTTCGGCTTTAGAGGTAATTTTCTCACTTAATTATTAAGCATCATTTTCTTTCTTTTGTTTTTGTGTAGTTAGCTTTTCATGTGCATAATTGGCCTTAGAAATGTTTGCATGATATTACTTATTCTTATTATTGATTAACCCGTGAATGCTATTAGTGCTTCTTACCATTGAAAAAATTAACTATTTTATAAAGATCAGCATTATTTTTAGTTTTTTTGCACACTCAACATCATCTCAAGATACATAACCTTTCACAAGACTTCAAATTCTTTTAGAACATTTAAGTTTATTATTATGTGCTTGAAATTATTGGTTTTATTATCGCAGATAGCATGAGGATGAAATCTTTTATTGCTTTGTTTTATTTTCATGCATTCTATCCTTCATTTCAATGGACTGGTGAATTGAAATATTTCATTTTTATGCTTCTTTTTTTTTTGTTTTCTTATATTTTGTACATTCGAAATTTAGTTTCTATGAAATAGAAATTCACTATTTGTAATTATTTAACCTTCTTCTCATGCTTGCATTTTATTTTTTTTCAATATTAAATCTTAGGTTGAACAGACTACTCTAATATTTTTTTTTATTGACCTATCATGCTGGATATTCTCTTATTTATGTGAATGGCTTATTAAATAAGATATCGATCTGTTATTCAATGACCTCAATTAACATTATATACTTGTAATAAACTTATAGACAGTGGTTTTTTCTTAGAGTTATATAAATGGCAGTTTTAAATTAATTAACTCTATTATGTTTGATTTTATACCATTTTTTTTCATATTTTAATAATCAGTTTCTGGAATTTTAAATCAAGTTATCTTTTAAAGGTGGACTTAAGTGATCCATTTTTCCTTAACTATTTTACTTCTTACATACTCTAAAGTGTGTGCATGTGCACGTGTGCGTGCTTGCAAAAATTGTCCAAAGATGAAGTGCTATTGTTTATGATAGATAGGTAATGTTTGATGTTTGACTGCATGTTTTACAGTTAATAAGTTCTTAATTCATAGAGTAGGTGGTGATGGCTGTAGGCCAGAATGACACAAACTGCGAAAGTTTTACTAAAAAGTTGCTTTTTAGATTAAAGATTATAATTTCCTCAAAATAGTCCTTTACAATTTTTCAATTTATGCCTTTATTACTTTGTTTGTATTAGAAAGTAAATCCTTGCTCCTAACAACTCCCAACAAAATTATATATATATATATATGTATATAATATCTAGGCTGCATCATACAAATGTACTTTTTATTTCTTAAACTATATATTATTTGCATTTTTCCATTAATATTTCATATTGGTACATAATATTTGCCTTGGGTGTAAATCCTATACTCCTATGAGCACTAATTATAAAATTATGCATTAATATAATAACATATATGTACTTACCTCATAAAATCCAGTCTCTGGTAAGTACATAAAATTAGAAGAATCGCTGAAATTATTAAGTTTATTAATAATAGTGAAAATTAATGTATAAATGAAACTAAATGATTATTTGTATTGATATCTAGGAAGTGATTTGCTATGGGATGATATATTGTTAAGGTAGCAAATTATCACTACTGGTCCCAGACCAATACCACCTGTTAATTACTGTTCATATCTTCTCTATTGAATTTGAATTGCTGTTCTCCTGAAGTAACTTATCGAATGTCAATGAAATTTTGCATTCATAGTCAGTAGATAGTCAAGATTATACATTTTGAAATACATATCAATATATCCTGCTATACATGAATAATAAATTAAATACTGAATAAATGTACTTTGTTCGATTCCCAGGTATTGGTTAATATTATCAATCTAAAATTCTTGGGCTTAGCAGCTCATGAAGGGCCAAGTTACGCCACACAGCTTTGGTCAAAGGTCATTTTGACACATTCCCCCAGCGTGTTGTGGCAGCACTTCAGACCTAAGATGGTTACTTTTAGCAGATTTCCCTTGAGGAAAATTAGCTATTGAGGTTGTACTCATGACGTTATTTTCGAAAAATTTCTTCAAATGTCTATTGATCCTACCTAGTAGATGATACAAATGAGGTCCGTTTAGAATTATATATGTGTTGGTTTCCACTCTTACAGTCTCAATTTTGGTTTAATTGTTGCCAAACTCGATATTTAATTGTTTTATGTAAAAAGAAAGATCAAGTTCGTTAATGGCTGAAATTCGGCCTAAGGAAGAGTGGGTTTAGAGGGGAGGAATTTGAACATTCTTGATATCTACGTTATTTTGCATTGGATCAAAAAATTGTATAGAACTAATCTTATTGCAAATGTAGTGTTCTATATATGTTGATATATGCATTGTTTCACTATCTTGATTATTAACCGAGATAATTGCATTTTATAGTTTTCAGCCTTCAGTAAGGTCCCCCCCCCCTCCTATTCATGCCATATTAACAATAAGCTGTTATATTATGAAGCACATTATTTGAAGCATAAATACCAAATATCGTTCTCATTGAACTTTTACTTTTTGAGATAAATGTAAATACGTGGCCCATGTTGGAAATATGCTTAGTTTAAGCAGCTCCTGAGTGACGGACTTTTTTATTCAAGTAGCTAATACATATATTCAGAATGCTGATATCCAATTAGGTGAACAGATAGAAATCCAACCTCAAAGCTGACGGCTGAAGAACTAAATAATATTTAGAGTGTGATTTCGAGATTTGAACTTAGAACCTCTAGCATATTCAGAACTTTACCACTGAACCTCCACTGCCCTCTAATATTATCCATATAAAATGAAAGCTGTTATATGCAGAGCATATATGCAAAATTTGGCGGGCATTGGATTAGTAGTTTTGAGGAGTAGTATGTTATTAAATTTTCTTGGAGGCTGATAGAGGAGGTCCACATATTGGAGAAGTTTAGTTAAGTTAGTTATTCGCTAACATTTGGACACCACAGTTTATTTAGGTCTTGAGTTCTGCTACCATCTTAAACTGATCATTGTTGTCCACAGCTAAGTTCCTCCAATTTCATATTTCAAACTTTCATAAGTCTTCCATTGTAATTCTTTTCCCTCCGCTTGTATCTGTGTTGGTTATCTATTTTATTATGCCCCAACCACTAGTCTTCTTGTCTTACTAGCACAGCCAATATCAGATTTGCCATACAGATCCATCAGCTTTGCTTTTTTTCTTATTCTACTTCTGTATTGTTTGTAAATAGCTTCAAAAATGTTTTCTTAGGCTCTTCTCTCACAGATGAGTAGGGCACTCCTGTGGATTTGTATGTCAATGTTTCTGTGTCATACACAAGTTATATATTACAAGCTTCTGTGTTTATAGTGAGCCATAGATCTCAATATGCTCATGCAAGCTCTAATTGTCCTAGCCAATGTTGTTATATTTCTATCTATGATTTACTAACTACTTGGATCTATTGTATATGGTATCATCAGGATGTGTTCTTGTTTTTCAAATTGCCGACTCTATAGCAGCTAGATAAACAGTGTAAGTAATAAAGAGACGTGTCTCCTCCTTAATTTCAAATACATCCTCTCTAGTTTTAATATTTCTTATTACATCTTCTTGATAAGAGAAACCTTTTCTAATGGGTTTGGCCTCTGTAATGGGGTATTGTAAGGGACTGGTCAAATTGGGATTTGTTTTAGTTACTTCATCAAGTCCTGGTTTTTATACACTTTTAAAATGCTTCAATACTTGTCATACAAAAATAACCACCACTTACATGATTTTGTGGTTCCCATTTGGCATTAGAACTGTAAAAAAAAAAGCTTTATGGATTTTAGCACTCACAGAATAGTAGAATTGACTCTCTACCTCTCGAGATTCACTCACTGACTAGTAAGTCAAAAATTCCGCAATACTGAATTTATCTCTCCCACCTGAACAGAGTATTGAGATTCGGCACAGTCATCCCTCAGGCCCACAAATCTCTCCACTCCTCCTGCCATTTCTCAGTCCTTTACTTATTTGTATTTTATTCTACTTTATTTTCAACCTATTATTTTATGTAAACTCTATTAATAAATGAATAAGTTAGTTTATCAGTTAACTTTTGAAACTAATATGTGAAATAATTACATTTTTGTGTGATCAAAACATGTTAATTGAATTGTCAGGTTTCACGGCATTATCAAGGTGAATATGTCTTCTACATTCCTTATATTTTATAACTTATAACCCCCAGGTAATTGAGAAGGTCAAGAGCTAAACATTACTATGCAATGAAACGACAAAAAGAGAGAATATGTTCATGGTCTGTGCGGCATTAAAATTCCTAAAAGACTATAAATGTTCATTGCATACAAAGGGCTAAATGAAAGAAGACTATCCCGTACTTAGGGGAAAAAATAAATAAAACTATCGAATTCCCTCTAAAGGAAAGTATTTAAGTACAGAAATTGGGATGACTAACTTGGTCACTTCAATGAACAATTTTACCGATAAGGTATTAGATTTTTCATTTTAAACAGAAAATAATATTTGGTCTATCTTATGTCAACTTCATACTACCTACAGTAATAAAATGTATTTTTCCCGCTGAAATTTTGATATTGATGGGAAAAAATCATTAAAGATAAAACTTAAGATTTATATATACTTATATTAATATTTGATGGGATAAATGTTTTTAATTTTCAGATTATTCTAGAACTAATAGAATAAAAATCTAAATTCTTGTACGAGTATATCTATGAGTCCTTGAATCATATAAAAACTACTCAAAGGATTTCAATAAAATTTCTTAATTCTGTGTCAACAATCCCAAAGTACAACATAAGCTGCATTAGGAACAAATTTTCCAACCTGTCCCTGAGTGAGGGATTATTTATTATTTATATTAGTCAAAACATACATTCATCTATTTCACCAATAGTTTTTATATATGTATGAAACTTGTTTTTTTTCCTTGAAGTTGTGGTTGCCTTGCTACATCTTTGGTGTGCTTGTGAGATCTACATCCTTTAAAAAAATATATATAAAAATCTGTAGCTTTATCAGTCAAATTGACATAAAAAGGTACATAATAGAACAATTTTTAAAAATAGATAGACCAAACTACAGGGGGAGGAATACTTAGCCTTTAATTTAGTTCACTTTTAATACTTACGTTAAATTTCTGTACAGTTTCATTATTATTTCAACCCACTAGTTGGAATCAAGTGACTGGTAACACAGCTGTTATGAATATAAGTATTTATTTAATTAGTCCAAAAATATTCCTACACCTGATGAGAATTCTAACTTCATAAACTAGATATTTATATAAAATCTGTTAGCTCCATTTAATGCTCAATAATCAGTCTTAATGACAATTTAATGTCTTACAATTGTTCAATACATTTTTCCCTTAAACATTTTAACTGGAAAAATTAAGGAGATATTTGTATTTTTTGTTTTGTTTTCAGGCGTAAATAAACCCCATCTTCTTCTACTCCTGCAATTTTCACTTGAAGCTGTTATATTCCTTGACTCCTTATGTCCAGTTTCAAATCTTATATAGCATTTTACTAAGTGAAGTATAGAGAATAGAATATTTTGATAATGTCATCTTTGTCATTTCCTCAGTTTAGCCAGCCCCAACCAGAGCTGACAGATTTTTTATAGAGCTTTAATGTTATTTTAGAGCCTTAATTATTTACAAATACATTATATGTATTTATACAATTTATATATATATATATATATATATATATATATATATATATATATATATATATGTATGTATGTATATATGTATGTATGAGTGTATATGCATACACATATATAAACTTTAATAAAGCTCTTGTCCATTTTGCTCTCAATTAAAACCCTATTTTTCTTTAAAATATCTCTGTACTTCCTACTGAAAAGTCTCTAATTTAATTTAATAATGTTAGATTTCTCTCCATTTAATTTTTGAATACCAAAAAGGACACAAGAGTCAAAAACATTCTTCTCAAGAATTATACTCTTATAAAATAAAGTAACATTTTTTTTATGGTTTTGATCTAGTTGTGAAAACTTTTAAATGTATATTTCATTAATGCATAGGCAATGAACGAGGTGTTCTCCTTTCTGGCCGCTGTCATCAGTGCCCAACTATGTCAGAACATTTTTTTTTTATCAAATAAGTTTTTCATCTAAACCCTCAGACAATAAAAATTCACAATTTCTGAAGATCTACTTCCGCTCACCATAGTTTATGACCATTTTAAAACTGCAGATTTGAATGTGGGTGTTTTCATTTTTATATCTTTAAATCTATCTAAATTGTACTTTTTGTCACTTCATTCAGCTGATATCTATTATTGGCTCATGTATCTTATCAATATATTTTGTGTAATAGAGTATAAGGAAGTCTTGTTGTGCTCACAACAGATTTTATTTTTAAGTTTTTTTTGTGTGTGTTTTTTTACATTTTCCCTATTGAATGTTACACACCTAAGCTTATTATTAGAGTTTTTTAAAAAAAAATAGTTTTATAAATATTGTCCTGAAATTGGTGTTGCTCTTGTGGGAGTGTTAAGGATAAAGAGACTTTCATAGTCGTATTTAGTGCATTGTGTTCACTTATAAATCAGTTTTAGCAATCAATGGATTATTTTTTATCAATAGAGCACTGATTGAGTCACATCAGCTAAATCAGCTGAATCATTCACAAGCTAAAGTAAAGTAATGAGGTGGATATTTGCATAATGTAGTTAATGTGAGTGTAATCAACCCTTCAGTGTTTTAAATGAACAAGTTCAGTATGAAATAGCAGTAAAACACTCAGCTCAAACTAATAGTTGTAAGCTATAGAACTTAATATTGTTCTTGTAGTAGATTTCTCTTATATCAGCTTTTGAAATGATCTTTGAAAAACCCCCACTCTTGAATGACCTTTCTTCAAATATCCACTGAACATACCTAGTTGAAGACAAAAATAAGGTTTGCTCAAATGTATATAATGGGCGGTTCACACTCTAGCAGTCAAGAATTTCATTTGAACATTATTAAAAATCATTCAAAACAGATTAGAAATAGAGTAGTAGTATGAGTGGAATTTTAGAGGGATGACAAATGTAGATTCATAAATGTCTTCATTATTATGTGTTAATTGAAAAATGTTCAATAATCAGTCTTAATGACAATTTAATGCCTTACAATTGTTCAATACATTTTTCCTTAAAAATTGATACCAGAAAAAATTAAGGAGATATTTGTATTTTTTGTTTTGTTTCCAGGCGTAAATAAACCCCATCTTCTACTCCTGTAATTTTCACTTGAAGCTGTTATATTCCTTGACTCCTCATGTCCAGTTTCAAATCTTATTTATATAGCATTTTACTAAGTGAAGTATAGAGAATAGAATATTTTGATAATGTCATCTTTGTCATTTCCTCTGTTTAGGCAGCCCCAACCAGAGCTGACAGATTTTTTATAGAGCTTCAATGAATTGATATATATATATATATATATATATATGTATGTATGTGTGTATATGCATACACATATATAAACTTTAATAAAGTTCTTGTCCATTTCGCTCTCAATTAAAACCGTATTTTTCTTCAAAATATCTCTGTACTTCCTACTGAAGAGTCCCTAATTTAATTTAATAATGTTATGTCTGATTTATGATGTTTTGATACTAACATATTCTTGTAAATTGATTCAAATATTAATTTGTTTTTAATTTAGCCTTACGAGCGTATGACATTAGCTGATGCATTGATTCCTCAAACGTATATTGATGGACAGAAAATTATTTCACAAGGTGACGCTGCAGATGGAATGTACTTCATTGAACAGGGGTCTGTGAAAATCTCAGTCAAAGATGAAAATGATCAAGATGTTGAGGTACGCCAAGCAACAATTTAAATTTCATTATTTTGAAACTAGTAGAGCTATAGATTCATTTGGTTCAGTCACAAGTTGAAGGTTCAAGTGATCATACTATTTTTTATACTACGTATTTAGATAATGTGAAATAAAATATCGACACAGACAAGATATAACAGAAAAAGAAATACAAAATTGTATTAAGCATTAACCCTTTCACTGCTACGTAGTGGGGGTCCGACCCGTCTGTGTGTGCTGGCCTTTCCCCACTACAACTTACCTCCTGTGCTGAGTATTTTTGCGCCTCTCTACTTCAATGGAATTGTTGCTACGTTTGTTTTTTCATTCAAACATTCATTGTTTCTACTGAAATTTTCTATCTATTATAACTAATAATACTGAATCTTTAGTCTCAAAATTACCATACAAATTAATAATACCGAAATAATTTTATTTAGCGTCAATATGATAAATTTATTTTTATATATTTATTAAAAGTGTTATTCACCTAAATAAGTGAATATTGTTTAATAATCTAAATAAACTTATTGTTAGAGTGAGTTGTTAAACAAAAATATGACGGGAAAACGAAAGGCTTATAAAATAAAGTAGTGTAACAAATTTGTTTTATTTTGACGTAATATATTTTTTAAAAAGAATCATAATAATACACAATTTTTATTTTTACTTTATAATTTATTGATACTAATCAAAATTCTTGTATAAATTTAAAATCACAATTTTAAGTTCGTTCATAAGTTTTTCATAGTATGGTAAATTTCGAAACAAGGCACAACACAAAGAGGTGTCTCACACTCCGCACAAAAAAAACGAGACTGACGCCGTTTGTTTTCTTTTTTCTGACACACCACACATTCTCTCTTCGATACACCATTTTCCGTATCAGGCAATTTTTTGGAAAATGTCTTCCACTCAACCTTAGCGGGGGCTCCACGCCGGCTTTTCCACCAGATTTTCTCCGCTCGACACTGAACTTTTCAAATATTTCCTTTATAAGTTGAAGATGAAAATCTGCGTATGGAACTTTTTTGTTGTTTGTGGCTTGGTAGAGTGCGTGAGCATTGTAGACTGACAAGTCTAATAGATGGAAAAATAATTTCTTGTACCATTTCAGAGATTTCCTTAGTGAATCTATGGAGCTCAACACCAAGTCAATTTTGTCGATGCCACCCATGTTAGTGTTGTAGTCCAATACCGCTTGAGGTTTTCTCACTTTTGTTTTGAAACTCTATCTATTTTTTTGGTTTCTACCATTTCGGAAGTATGCATAGTAGAAAGCATCCACACATCTCTTCTGTCACACCACTTTATGGCAATTATCTTACCATTAGCTGAGCGAAACGAGTATTCACCTCTTTTTAGTTTTTCTTCCATTGCAGGCATATCTTTCCTTGTTTTCCTCACTGTCCCACACGCATTCGTGGCATGGTCGAATAGCCAACAAAATAATGCCGGGCTGGTATACCAATTATCCACATATAGCTTGTGACCCTTTTCCAGATATGGCTCCATCAAAGTAGCAACTGTGTTGCCCGAAACTCCGAAACCATAATCGGCGATTTCCGTTGAGGCACCCGTATATACAATGAAATCTAGGATGTAGCCCGTATAACAGTCGCACACTATAAAAGTTTTTATGCCGAATCTGCTTCTTTTAGAAGGAATATATTGCTTTATCCCTAACCTTCCCTTGAAAAGCATTAGACTCTCGTCAATGCACACTTTTTCGAAGGGATAAAATGATGCTCTAAAAGCAGATCTCAGATGGTCAATAATCAAACTAATTTTGTATAAATGGTTCCCACTGTGATCTTCTCGATTATTTGCAAAATGCAACAACCGGAGAATGAGCAGAAATCTGTTTCTGGAAAATAACTGTCTAAACATTGGTGTATCTATTACCACATCGGTACTCCAATATTCCTGTATGGTAAGTTTTCTTGTCCTTGGCATTAGGAGTATGGTCGCAAAAAATTTGTATAATTCGTTTACATTCACATTGTCCCACTTTCTTAGTCGTGACTTTGGGGAAATTTGGGTAGCTTCACAGCAATATTCATAATAAGAATTTGTTTGTTCAGCTATTTGATGAACAATTCCTTCAGAAAAAAATAGCAGAAAAAAATCTAAGTAGGATTCTGGTTTAGTAGGTACCTTTATGCCTGGTTCGCCGATAAACGAATGAATTTGTGGAGACAAATCTTCATTATCCCAAATCAGCCCAGATTTTGATTTTTTGGTCACAGGTTCCCCTACCTCGTCATCTGAAGAATCTTCTGAGGACACGGACACGTTCTTTCGCACGCGGGTTCTAACTGTTTTTTTAGAAGTAGATGAAGAACTTGAAGTCGAAGGTCGATCTAACTCCTGAACTTCTTCTTCAGATGAAGAAAATTCAAATTCACTATCCATCAACATTTTTCGCACTTCATCGATTGAATACGTTTTAGGCATTTTTTTTTACGTTTTAGACAAACTTTCACAGTGAAATCACAACTCAAACTGAATAAATAATAGGAAGCAAACAGATTACGGTAACAAGGGGGCACAGGTATAAGTGGGGCCTATGACGATTGGGGAAGTACGAAATACAAGGGAGGCAGGTATAAGTGTCGTGAGGCCTATGACCCTTATTGTGCGTAGTGGAAAAGTACGGAATTCTTCCTTCACTCGCCAAAGGAAATTTGTGCAGTTATGGACGTTATTTCCATTACAGTAAAGTGTTTGTAAATTCAAATTTTCATTCACCCAGAAATAAAAGTAAAATATTTCCAAAAACTTGCATTCTAAATTAGAATGGGTCTTTTAGATATGCGACTTGTAAAAAATTGCGCAATAAACTTGATATTATTTTATCTACAATTTCAATAATAATTGTCTAACTACAATAATGATTAGTAATGGGAAGAAATCATTATTTTGATCGATATATATTTCAGAAATAAAATGCTCTAGAATTGAAAAACGCAGTAAAAGAAAATGTTATTCTATAACCTAAGTGAAACTGTTAGTGATTTCTAGTGAGGGTTTGTAAAACTATTGAGGTGTTGAGTTTGTGAAGAAATCCACTAGAATGCGTTTATGGGCCTAGTTTAGTCGGCTGCAGCAGTTAAATGTTGAAAATGTTCTGCCCGACTTTAGGGGTGGTCCGCAAGTACGGAACAATCAGCTAGACCTACTAAAGTAGGGAGTAGCAAGACGGGAGAGCGTTACCGGCCCGACTATAGGAGGGCGTAGCAGTGAAAAGGTTAACTCTTAAGACTATCCTTGTGAATAAACTACTCATAAATTGTAAATTTTCTCCTTTTACCATTGACTGAATGAACATTATTCTTTCATTTTTTCCCTTTAAAAAAATAACAACGTTGTAGGAATTAAATAACTAAAAAAGAAATAAATAATAAGTAGTTACAAAAATAAACATTGATCCAACAAAATGGTGATGTTCAATGTGAAAGTAAAGATTTCTTTGCTGAAGATTTTCATTTTTTTTTTTATTTATTTCATTTTAATACTTTCTTGGCTGATTATTATACTAGTATTTATAGTAGTTATTTATTTATTTATTTATATTTTTTATGATTTTTTCAGATAAAGCAATTGAAGCATGGCGATTATTTTGGTGAATTAGCTCTTGTAACACACAAACCAAGAGCTGCTTCTGCTTATGCTATTGGATTTGTTAAAGTGGCCTGTGAGTTTATTTTTACAATTAAACAGACATTTATTAGTTAAATTAGGCTTAGTTAAATGTGCATTGCAATGAATAATGTATAATGAATAGGAATGTGGAACCTGTTAATATATATCTTAATTTAGTCAGGAAAAAATTCATAGATGCTTCCATGGCTTTAAAAGACATAATAGATTTTGTGTTATTCTCCACAATCTTCAACTATTCATCTCTGTCTTGTGCAAGCTGAAGTTTCTCTCATTCGTTGGCACCTCATTTGTCCACTAAAATTTTGATCTTCTGGATCTCCTAGTAAAATGTCGCAATTCATTTCAATTTTTTTTGGGATGTCCATTTCTCACGTGCTGCTGAAGCCTTTCACACTTAATAGCTCTTGGAGCATGACAGAGTTCCTCATTTTTCATGCTTTTATTGAACTCTGCAACCTTCACAAGGCCAAATATCCTTCAAAGGGTTCCTGCACAAATGTGTGGCTCAGATACAAGTTTTTATTTTTTTATTTTATAGGGGTAAATTCTGTGATACATATGCAAGGATTTGTGTTTGTGAATGTTTTAAATAATCAGGTCTTTGTTTGACTTGTAATAAACTTGGCCTCGTTAGCATCAGTAAGCCAAAGTAGCATCTGTTCGTCATTTCATTTCTACCGATATATTTTAGTATTAATCTGGCCTTCAAGATAGGTAAATTCTGTGGTAAATTTACTTGTACTAATAGTCTCCATCTGTCCTATTGATCCTCTACCAATCCCAGAGAAAATGAAAATCTTTGGCTCAACAGTCCATGTAGCTTCACAGCTGCTAAGGTGGAAGGTTATGTGGTCAGCTTGACAAATTTCCTGCTGTATTTTTGGTGGCATTCAGGCATGGTGCAGATCAAAGATGTCTGTCTCGCTAGAGGACTAAAGAACCTTGTCACTATATCCAAATCATTTGAATTTCTTAACAATTGGACCCTAATTTACGGCGAACTGTGCTTGTCATTTTTGATATCTGAATCTTGGATAACTTTCTCCTAGGCCAAATTCAAGATTAGGCAGCTAAAGGCATCCTCTTGCTTTCGATTTTCTGAAGAAAATTTTGCATATTTGGGATCCTGCAAATCTTACATGCCCATTTTAACAAGTCAAATTAAATTGAAATTTCTTTTTAATCATCCTGTTGCTGGTCCAACAGACTTCTTCGATTGAAGCAGCTCAATTTTGTCTTTATCCAATTCATTTAGGTGAAGGAGAGTTTTCTTGGTTCATACAAAATTAAACCATTCCCAAATTCAGTTTCGATGTTAGTTTGGTCTATTATCTTGAATCTGGAATTTCCTTGTTGAGGTCTCTTTGTAAGTCATTTTAATGTGGAGGAGTTCCAACTGTCGCCAAGTAAAAGTGGAGGGGCTACCTCTTCAAAGCCTCCTTGCCGGCTTTAGGCTCAATAGCCTGCCTCATCAAAACCAATGAGCTATTTTTTTTTTTTTTCCTATCTTCTCAACTCTGTCTCTATCAGTGCAACCTTTGTCCTTTTCCTTCTCCTCAACAGAAACTGCCCATTTTATGATTCTACTATTGTTCAGAAGAGATTCTGTAAAATTTCAACCATCAGCAGGCATAGTTTTAGTTAGGTAGTGTCATAACTGGCCATTTTGAGATTTCTTATTGACTTTTAAAATGAAGCTAAGATATTGACTGTTAATGTGCCCAATATTTCTGTGATTTTGTTTATATAAATCACCTATTTATTACTCTTTTCAGTTTTGGATGTTGAAGCTTTTGAGCGTTTATTGGGCCCATGTATGGATATAATGAAGAGAAATTTTGATGATTATGAAGCTCAATTACATCAAATCTTTGGATCGTCATACAGTGCTGCTGATGCGAGATCATGAATATAAGTTTTACATTTATTTTCTTTTTCTTTTTTAACACCTTTGATAATTGTTGTTAATGAATTTGTTGTTATAATTCTGTTACTTTATTGTACTGTTTATTTTATAATTTGTTTTCTTCCATTTAAAAGTATGATAATTTATTGCTTCATACTATGTTGTTGCTTCTAAAATAACATACTTTTATCAAAATGTGTGAGCATATAGGCACATAGTAATAACATTTTATTTTAAAGTCAATTGTAATTGTGAGTAGTAGACCAATTAGTTGCAATTAATTTATTTTACTTGATGGGACTTAAAATATTTCTTTCCTCATGATAGTTATTCTTATTTGTAATAAGAAGAAAATGTTTCCAGAAAAGCTATTTCCTGTTGAGTTTAATAGTATTATAAATTCCAGAACTTTAAGATGGATAAAAAAAAGTAAAAAAAAAAAAACAAAAAAACATTGTTATGTGTGTTGTGTTACTTGAAGTTTTGTTAGTATAGTGATATTGTTCTTATGTGTCATTAAAGTATTCTTCATTTAAATAGCCCTTACATGTATGTATTAATTTGTATATACTCAAGTACAAATAAATATGTACACTGGTATTTGGGTCATTTATCATATTAAATTTGTCTGATGAATTATCAATTTTCTTTCTTAGCTTCCATATGGCATCTTCGTTTTTTTTCTCTTTAATGTTAGTAACATTTTTATGAGCATCAACTTTCATTTGGCTCTTCAGTTAGCAAGTTTCTCTTCTAAAATTTTGAGTTCCTGTTACATATGAGGAAATTATTAAACTGAAGTGGATTTAAAAACAATATGAGCAGACATTGTTGGTTCCTAGATTCTCTCAAGTCCCCCCCCATTCATACTCAGCACATTTAGCATCAAACATAATTCATAAGGAAAATATTTTTTTATATGATAAATGATGTAATTATGTCATCAACTTTTTTCTTTAGGCCTAATACTTATAGGAAATTTTCGTGATGTGACCTCTCATAAGTGGAAATGTATTCTAGTTCCCTCTTTATTTATTTTTAAAGAGAATCCATTCTTTGTCCCATCTCTTCCAATTGATATTAGTGAGAAACTTTTCATTTCATCAACCCCACTTTATTTCGAGTCCCCTCTAATTATTTGCTGAGTTTTTCTATGTTTTCCAATTTTTTCTTAGATTCATCCATACATTTTTGAACTAAGTAATCTTCATATTGTTATTTTCTTGCTCATTGAATCAGAATCTATTATGTGAGGTGGCACAAGATAAAATGACTAAGCATGAATTAGTTTTTTTATTATAAATGGTAGTTCTTTTATATATATTTCTTTTTACATATATATTTCTGTCCTGTTTCACCATCCCAATGTCTCAAGAAAAGATCCATGATTGACAACCTTTTGGGTTACTTTTTCATATATAGAGAAGAAGAAGAATTTTTCATATATATATATATATATATATATATATATATATATATATATATATATATATATAAGTCATATATAATATGACTGAGATGTGACAGAAATTCATGTGCCCAAAGTTACTTTATTGTGTGATGAGTGAAATTAAAAGACTTTATAATGAATAGGATGTAATCAACTTGGTTAAATGTAGCCTTCAAACTATTTCTGGGTCCTCTTCACATCAACATGCTACTCAGATGCAACAGTAACATGATATTTTACAAAAGAAATTCACTAACAGGAGAACCACTTTGAAAACTATAAATAATAAAAATGTTGCTAATATTAAAGAGAAAGAAAGTGCTGTTTGGGATTAAGAAATGCATATTTATGTATGATCTTATCATTCCATATTAATACAGAGAGACCTTTGTAAAATGTAGTATATTCCTCCGTGAGTCCTGTGATAGCCAGGGTATAAAAATGCTTAGGTAACTTAGAATAAGACTATTAATTCTTGTGTATTTATTGAAGTAAAATTTATTTTCTGTGCTTGTTGTGGATGTATTTTATAATGCTATATCTAGGTGCATATGAATACTTTATATTTTTACTCAATGAAACTTATTCAAGTTTTTTTTTTACTGTAGATATTTATATGTGGTTGTTTTAATAATTATTTTGAGGTTGTGGTTCCAGAAATCATGTTGCCCGACTGTGTTTATCTTTTTAAAATTTATTAAAGAATTTTCTTAATAGCACTTTATTCCTATCAAAGATAGATAATGTTGAATGTTATGAATGGGGGAGGGAGGTTTTCCACAAAATAAAAGATATGCAATCTCATTTCTTTTACATTCCCATTCATATTTCTGTCTCTATTTTCTTGGCTGGGTATTTAATTTGTTATGTAATATGTTTTCTATTAATTTATCAGTTTTTAAGTTTTGACATGAAATAAATGAATCTATTATAATTTAAAGATGATTTAATACATTGAGGAGCCAAATGTAGGTGGGTGCTCCAGCCCAACTTTAGACATTAAAAAACAAAATTTCCAGGCTGACAGAGACTACTTTTATGATACAGATTGGCTCAAACAAAACTGCCTGTGAGATCTCTCACTCCCCCCCCCCCTCCTCTTAACTATCTGCTGCAACATGTTAACATCTAGCAACAGAAGTTAAGGCTTGAATACAAAGAAAAAATATTAATGTAAAAAAAGAGGGAATGAACATTTATTAGGTTAGATACCACCTTTATCAGTTTTTTTTTTATTTTGACGCGAAATGAATTTATCAAATATAAAATAAACTGTAAGTAGTTTGCCCATTGGGGAATGCATTACTGAG
The DNA here is from genome assembly GCA_019009955.1 of Riptortus pedestris. NCBI lineage: Eukaryota > Metazoa > Arthropoda > Insecta > Hemiptera > Alydidae > Riptortus > Riptortus pedestris. Next base: position 97,255,932 of record CM032233.1, read on the forward strand.
GTAATTAAATCACACAGGTGTAACTAACACAAGTATAGCTATGTTCTATATACTGTCTAGAACATAATTGGATCCATATGGATCCACCTGAACTGGTGGATTTCATACTTAGTGAATTTATTTCCTTTCAAATGTAATCAGTGGGCCACTGGTTATCCACCTCTTTTATTGCCGTTTTTTTTGCTAGTTTTATTTTACCTGAATATTGTATTATTTATTTTAATATATTTACAATCTACTGAATATTTGCCATTATGCTGTTCAGTTTCCTCCTAACAGTTGCAAAACCTAATTATATATGCATAATATGTAAGTATGCATGTGCACCTCGTTAAGCATTTTAAAAAATACAAGTTTTGTAAAAATTATAACTATATTATGTATGATAATGTGTATAATGTTATTTATATAAATTTAATACTTACCACCTTAGTCTATATTTGTAAAAATATTTATTATTTGTTACCAATTACTAGTTTAATATATATTAAAGAGTCAAATTTATAATAGTATTAATATTGAATGTGTGTTAAAATAATAATAGTATTTTTGAAATGAAATTGATAAATAAGAGTGACCATACATATGTTAAGTTGTTATAGATATGGTTAGAATCTTGGATAGGGACTGTGGTAAACAATCCACAATGCTTAATTAATAATTTTACCTCTATTCAAATTAGAAAATGTTATTTATTTTTATGATCTTTAGTTTATTTCTTATATTTTTCACTCACTGCAAAAGATTTAATCTTAATGAAGATTTTGCCTTCTTTTCTTTTGTAAATCCTTTATCAAACTCGTGCTTGTTATTTTTCCTACCAAAGTTTATGTTTCCAACCTTGGATTCAAACCCTTATGAAAATTAAGAAACTTTGATCAACTTTTATCTCTAAATAAATGCCATTTATTTTTGTAGTATAGTACTATCAAAATTATTTGCTCTGTTAATTGGAGCCTTAAAGTAATATTTTTAACTTTTCTTATGGTAACTGGCTGTATGTATGCATGAGGTTCATTTATGTTGTACTCTGAATGGACAATGCAAATTGATTGAAATTATACATAAATATAAACCATTGTTTGATCAGGTCCATCAATTGGTCAAGTATTGTAGAATAATTTTGTTTCTTTTTGGGTCAATTTTAAGCAGTCATGGGACCAGAGGGACGAAGAATTTTAGCATTTATTTTGCATAATTTCTTTCTTAGATCATTTCCACTTAAATTTTGAATTGCAACTTGGTATTTTGCTATTATTGCTTTAAATCTTGATCTTAATGTATACAGCTTTTATTCAAATAGTTAAACATTCACAAGCCAACCACATTAACATCAATTATTTTTCTATAAAAATAATTCTAATTAATTAAGAGTTAAATTAAATAGTGAATATCTTTTATGTGTTGACTTGGCATCATACTTCAATAATATCACATAAATTACAAATATATGGTATTTAAACCTGTTGGCAATATTTTTCTGCGAATTTGAAGTATTCATGAAGTATAAATCAAAATGCAAACCTCATAACAGTAATGTTTAAACTTGAACATTTTTAACTTAAGTTACTTTAAGTGCTAATAGCCTATGTTATATCTTCTATACTTTTAATGGAGTATCTGAAAATATCTGCTTGTATCTGATGTCTATTTTATCAGTTTAGAAATGTCAACATTACTTAAGGCTTAAAGTTATAATTAAAATGTTTTATAAACCTAAGATCTGGCTATAAAACAACATTTTCTTAAACTTAGTAAACATAATTTTCAATGGCCAATTTTATTTCCCTACATTTTAAATTAAAAGTGCCTGAATCTTCTCAGTTAAGTTAGTCATTTTTTTTTGCAATTAACTTTTATATTATTTTAGTTGAAAGAATTCGGTTTTATATTGAAAAGTGTTTATAAATTAGGTTAAAAATGCTGCAATCACAATTTTAACTTCAATATATTTTAAATTCAGATCTTTCATATATGTGCTTTAATCTATAAACTTGATCAAACTAAATTTCTGTCAAATAATTTAAGTAACGTGTATTTATTTTTATTTCTAACTATAACAAATGCTTCATAATTAATTTGAATTCAAATTCTTTATTTTTTAACCTTTTATTAATGGACTATTAACATTTAATATCTATCCTACCCCACAAACATTTCTATTCTATTATTGAGCTATTAGTGCCTATACTCAATTATCTTGAATCAAATTTATCCAAATATTTTTTCTCTTTCTCTAATAACTCTTAGCTCTCAAATTTTGCATTATTTTATATTTTGGCATATAGTTGAAAACTATCAAGCACAACATGTAAAATTTTCAAATCTTCATTTCGACATACCTCTAAGTTTTCTCTCTTGCAAAAGTTCTCTAATTTATTTTATTATATGGTTTGGCTAAATGAGCCTAGAATAATAAAGTGTACAATAGTCAGTTGTAATTCAACAATTATTATCGCCTGAATTACAATATGTGCGTGTCAGGTAGTCTGTTGGAGATACTTCTTAAAGAGCTCTGTCTTTTATCCATATTACTATATTAAACATACATTTGTGAAAACAGTGGCATCAGTCTTACAGTAATCTCTATTCCTATCATTAATTTTATTTTTTATTTTAGGGTCTCTTTGAGATGAAAAAATGCTTGAATAGCATTATGTTAAGATATAATATAAAGACAATTTTGATTAAAAATCATGAGGGCAAGAGCCTATTAAAATATTTATGTTGGGTTGAATACAAACTAATATAATCCATCTGTGATAGCATTGATCCATTCCAATTCTACAGTATATATAATATATTCTTCCAAGGCTCATGGCTAATAATTTTTTTGAAATATTCATGCTTTAATGCTAAATTAGTTCTTGAGGTTCTCTTAAATATTATTTTTGTATTTTTAAAATCAGTTTCATGTGGGAATTTGAGTGTGAGTATATGTAGTCTCACTGTTATTAATCAATTGTGGTTGGATACTTCCTTAAAATAATGCAATTAATCCTTTGTATCCCTTGTTCATTTCTCTGCCCTGCTTTATTGTGATTGTCTACAGTATAAAAGCTCTTATAAAATTGAAAATAAAAGTATTCAAATTAATGATACGTTAGAATCCTTTAGTTTGTAGAAACTACTTGAAATATTGATGTATTATGCTCAGCATTCAAGCATTACATTACAAATTTGATGTGTATTAGTGTTTCCTGTGATTATGCCTAATATAACTGCCATTGTTGATGTGTTGTAAGCTATAATGGTGTGTTCCTTATCATATTGAGTTACCATTTCAATTTAAAACAATGATAAAGTGTATATTGATTAGATATTACGATCAATTGACAATCAGGTATTTCTGGCAAGCTAGTCTATTTATTTGTAAGTAGAATTGTTTGAAATTACTTGTTTTTGGCTTGTCATTGTTCATTTTTTTATATATATAAAAAACTGTTATAATACCATGGATAATTTTGAAAGTTATACAAATCCCCATAATTCTATAAATAATGCGTTTGAAGTTATCCATGGTGATTTCATGTAGAAAAAAAAGTTGTTTTCAATTTTGAGTAATGAAGTAATGCGTTTGGCTTCTTTAAAAGTATTCAGCAACCGTTATTATCAGGCAAAAATTTAGGGTCCAATGTGCTTCATTGTGAATTATGATTCTTTATTACTTAACAGCTGCTCTGACCATAAAGCACACTAAACATTTAAGATTTTGCTACCATCTTCATTTAGGGTTTTCTTAATTGTATAGTTAATTTTATTCATGGAATGCTGCATGAGACATTTCATTTTTATTTATTGAGATAAATATCTTCCATTTCCTTAAGCTATAACTCCAAACTCAAAGTGAACCCATAGTTTTCATACAAATAAATATTAGTTATAAGAAGATTTATTTATCTGTTTTATGCAGCATTTCATGCTAGTAAACATTTTGACTGCACTGATAACAATACAGAGAATGTGTTTATATATAAACATATAATTTTAAATGTATTGTGATTTTAACCTGTATATAACATTTGTAAATATAATTAAATATTATAAATATATATAAATATAGCGTATTTATGAAGATATTAATATTAATTTAAAATATATGTAAAAGTGAAAGTATTTCGGTAATTTGCATAGTATTATTTATGTTATTTATTTTGAGCTTATTTAATATATGATAGTACTGTTCTTAATAAAAACAACTAGTGACTTAGGTAATGATGAATAATTTTAATTTATTCCCAGAATATATGAAATACAAAAGCTACTTATGCACTGTATTATTGTAAATGTTTCAAATACAAAATTTAATGTACCTGCCACCTAAGTATTTTAAATGAAACATTTAGGTTTTAATGTACCCTTCTTAACCTACCAGTGAAATAGTAAAATGTGTTATTGTATAAATAAATGTGAGTATTCCTAACACATTTATTTGTCATCTATGAACTAAAGCACTTAGTGTTATTACAGTTTTTTTGTTTGTAGTATGTGTTAATTTGTAGGTGAATAAATGTACCAACTTGATTTATATTTCTCATTTTTATTTCTTTCCTTTTCCTGCAATGTTAGTTTCCACTTAACAAGCTGGTTATATTGTCGTATATAAAAACAGAATTAAAACCATCAAAAAGGAAAATGAGAATGTCTTTTTGTATTAGGTAATTTGTTTATATGCTACCAGTATTGTTATGCCATACCACCATCAATTCTAATATCAATAACAGTAATTGCAGATGTATAAGTGTGTGTGATATTAACGATTCTAAAATGTAATTCAAAAATAAAAATGACAAATTTTATAAGTATTTATAAGATGCTTATCAAAAAGAAAGAAAAAATGAAAACATTAAGATAAGGTACAGGTATTAGGTTCAATTCTCATTCACTCTCCTATCTCATCAGGTTTTATTTTTCTACTACTACAGTTAATAGATTGACGACACCTTCAAAGTTTTAAAAATTAAGGTTATTGTGCCTTTTATTGCCTGCATTTTTAGATTTTAATAATTTCTGAAAAATATAGCTTGGGGACAACCAGTTTTATCAATATATGTTGTTGGGCATAAGCCACATTCCATTTTTTCTTTGAAATTTCTGGTGTTTATTATCATCACAACAATTTTGAACAGAGCAGCATATAGTTGATTAGAGCCCATAGTAATGGCCCAATGCTAGATTTGTTGACATGAAACTAAATAGTGTAGGTATAAAATTGACACCATTGTCTAAATATTCTAATCCACAAGACTATTGATTAATTTGTTAATTGAGTTAGAAGTAGCAGGAAAGAGGAAATGAAAATGATATTATTACCTTACCTCTCTTAATATTTTAGTCCTTTTCTATGTGGACAAGAGCTATCAGCTCCCATTTTTTAAAAAAATTATGTTAAATTGTCTTTTTTATTAGATTTGGTTTATAAATAATTCATTTACTTACAAAATTTGTAATTTTTATATTAATTATATTTTTAATTGTTCATATTGTACACATTTATACATCTTTAATTATTATAGTACCTTATGTTGGTGTGCCATAGTAGCATTGAAACCAGTTCGTTATAAATAAAGTACCTAAAAACTTGCATGGTAATGTTTTTGTTGTACCTAAATTTCCTCACTTTCCTTATATTCAAAGAAATTAGAGTAGATTATAGTGTATTTAGTTATGCTTAATTCACAAATGTCCAAGGACAGGGTATTTTTACAAATTCATAGATTTTATCATTAGTCCCACTAGGGCCCGCTGGATTTGACGGGTCTTTTAATTGAGGGGCTAATTTAACTATTAGGAAGGCGGAACCTGATTTACATGATGTTTAGTGCAGAATATATTCTAACATTTCTGCTACATAAATAAGACACATAACTACTTTATACTATGAACACATTTTTATTACATTACTATCACTCCACTTCCCTGCATACAGTTGGTTTCTCATTGATGATCAATTAATTTATTAATCTGTTTTACTAAACTGGAAGCAATCAAAGTTGGGTGAAAATTGATTATTTTGACAATATATATATTCTTTGTTGTCCCTCTTATTCGTGTTATTTCACAACACATTATTTTAGCAATCATAGTCTGCTATGTGAACACATTTATTAACCCTTTAATCGCAAAAAGCCACTATAGTGGCTTTTCGAAATGAAAGGGTTAAGCTAACTAACTATTGTATATAATGCAGGGGACACTGCATGGAGCGTGGCACCATAAAAGAATTTTTCTTCAAATGTCCATCGATCCTACCTGGGAGATGTCGAAAATGCGGTCCAAACTCGACATTTAGTCGTTTTATGTAAAAAAAAAGAGATCAAGTTCGTTAACTGCTGAAATTGGACCAGTGGGAGGGGGAGGGGGGTTTAGAGGGAAGGATTTTCGAAAATTCGAAGTATCTCCGTTACTATACGTTGCATCGAAAAATAGTATAGAACCAATCTTATTGCAAATTAAGTTTATTACAATTATTGTTATATACATTTATTCTCTATCTTGAATATTAACCGAGATATTTGCATTTTTCAGCCTTCAGCAAACCCTCGCTTCTACTAATGTTACATAAACTATACTCAATTATATAATAAACCTCATTATTCGAAGCTCAGATACCAAATATTGTATTCGAGGGACCTTTATAATCTCTGGGAGAAGCGATTGGGTGGAGTCACACGGGATCTTGTGTTGTAAGGACTCTTGGGTCGTGTTTTCGCTGGGGCTTCGGGTTGTAAATCGAATTCATTTGAAAACTTGATGGCCACTAGACGCCGTTTTACAAACTCTGTCACATCGTCGGGTGTAGGCGATCTCGTGTTGTCCTTGATGCTTAGCTCAAAATCTCTTCGCGTTTCCGGGTCCAAGTCTCGAAGCGTAAGAATCTCCATTGCGAATTCTCTCTTATCTTCAAGATCGAGGGAACGAAAGCCGTCAAGGCTGTCACAGATATTAGCAAGATAAGCTTCATATCTCTTTTTTGGTGTCTGGGGAGATCTGGGTTTGAATCCAGAATTCTTCGGATGAACATTGAGCCAAGTATGCGTTGGTTATCATGTTGTTTTAGGAGATTTTCCCAAGCAAGGATATATGATCGGTCGTCTACCTGGATCCTTGATACTAAAGGAGCTGCCTCACCCTTCAATGCACTGAAGAGGTAATGGAGCTTCTCTACATTTGAAATGGATGGTTCGTCATGGATCAAGGACTTGAAGTTGTTCCATTTTGTCAAGTCACCATGGAATTTAGAGATTTCGATAACAAGGAGGTTGAAACCTGCGTTATATTTACGGAGTGTTCTCGATTCGTGGAATCGAATCCGATTTGATGCCTGTGTTGGGCTGTATCAATGGTTTCTAGTTTGAGGCGCTCTTGGATGCGCGCGAAAGTGGTTTCGGCATCAATCATGACGCGTCTGGTAACGTCGTACAGGGTCGACCATTCGTCAGAGAAGTCAATATCTCAACCCTCTAATAGTAAGAAATCGTCTCCTTCAGTCCAGACTTCTCGGAACTCCGTCCATTCGGTTTGGGCAGTTTTGAAAACTGAGTTGAAATGTGGAGTCGCATTGTCATCTTCGAGTGAAAAATTGGATGTTTCAGTGACGCTGTTGATATCGCGATTTAACCTTTTTAATCGCCTTTCTTTGGAAGCACTGGAAAGAGTATAGTCTGGAATTGGCTCAGGCATCTTGATCAATAAACGATGTTTTGGATATAAACAACAATGAGTTTCAAGCCAATCGAGCGACAGCTGGAAACAAGGGGGTACGAGAAAGGAGAAGAACAAGAAGAAGTCATATTTGAAGAAGAAAATATAAACAAAGGGAGCCCCACGATTGATAAAGGGATAATATAACTAAGCGAAGAAAGGGTAAACCAAAACCGATTCTCTAAGAATTTTAGATTAATAAAGTAGATATTTTAACTCTGTCTTTACTGAATTTCACACAAAATTTTATTTACTGCTTATGCACTTATTATCAAAAAGTCCGTCACGCAGGGGCTGCGTAACTAAGCAGATTTCCCATGTGAAGTTATACAATAGAGAAATCTGCATACGAGAGCCGAACAGTTACGGCAAAGGGCCGAACTAGCTTATGGCGGGAAATTCAAAAATTTGTTATCGGCTCAAATTTAATAAAAATGCAAATATCTCGGTTAATATTCAAGATAGGGAATAAATGTATATAACAATATTTATAGTAAATTTAATGTGCAATAAGATTGATTCTGTACAATTTTTCGATCCGACGTATAGTAACGGAGATATTTTGAATTTTCGAAAATCCTCCCCTCTAAACCCCCCCTCCCACTAGTCCGATTTCAGCCGTTAACGAACTTGATCTTTCTTTTTACATAAAACGACTAAATATCGAGTTTGGTAACGATCAAACAAAATTGCGACCGCTAGAGCTGTAACAGACAAATATATATATATATATATATACAGTTTTGAACGGACCTCATTTTCGTCATCTACTAGGTAGGATCGATGGATATTTGAAGAAAAATTTCGAAAATTCCGTCATGAGTACAACCTCAATAGCTGATTTCCCTTAAGGGAAATCTGCTAAAAGGGAGTTAATTTATGTTAATTAATTCAGCTATTTGTTTATGAATTATTATTAATTACTGTTTATGCGCTTAATGGCATTACATACAGTATGATTATTATCATTTAATGTATATGCGCTTGATGGCAGGACATAGAATATGATTATAATTATCGAAATATTTTGCATTAAGATAACTTGAGTTAGGGGGAAGTAAGTAATACTTCATTTAAATTGGCACAGTGGTGTGCTGTTAATGTGAAACATACAAAATGTTGATTGTATGTATTCAAGGATTATGATTTGGGTATTTAGCTGTATCAATAAGGTCTGGCTGGACCATGTTTGTGGTAGTCAATCCGGCCAGGCTGGACCATGTTTAGAGGATGGTAAGGCTTCCCATAAAAATGAGTATAGGGAGATGCCCCATCGCCCCATTTGCGATTTGAGAGTGGAGTGTATAGGGATAATAGATTAGATGTAATTATAAGAAAATTGCTATTATATATTATGGTACTTTACAATGGTTCTGGGGGTAAGCCTATTTCGGGGACAATTATGGTTAGTGTGTTAGTTGTAGTGATACTTGAGGAAGATGATGAATTTATTGATGGGTCTCCTCTGCATCTGATGAAGGTCGGTTGCGCCTTATATATGGGGGAAATGTTTATGGTTGCCATGCACATGTAGGGTTTGAAGTTGTGATTTTGAATGTGAGTACTCACGTGATTCATATCTTCATAGTTCTTCTCCAATTCATAGTTCTTCTCCTTCTTCCCCGCTTCTGAGCTGCATCGCCCGACGGGCCCTATTTTGCCTACTCGCACATTTGGGGGGGGGGGGGTTCACCTGTGATGAGAAGCAGTCTTTTTACGTGCCGCACTAGGCTTCCATATTGTTCTGGGTCTTCTTGCCCTTTCCTGTCAGGCCTACTGGCGGCTTGATTCGCTGGCAGCGAGGTCCCCAGTCCAGGGTAAGGATGAGTGGACGGTGAATGACGTCATCAAATGGAGCGCGCTGGGTTCACTCTTCGTGGACTTCATTCTTCCGCGAACATGCGGCACATCCTCTGGAGAAACTGAATTTGCTGCCCCACTAGGCTTTTTCAGGGTGGGCGGCAGATTACAATTCCAAACATAGGCAGATTATCCATTTCCATTTGTGTGAAGCTCCTTGCAAGAGCCCCTCAAATCTGTCCAATAAGTACAATTAGCTTTTAATTCCTACTCTTATTCCTCCTTATTTTTTAGCCTCTAGTCAGGTGCCAGTGACTTTTTCTAGGCTTTTTTCAATTTCTTGATCGTTATGTCTTGTTTATATGTCTGCTATTAGTAAGCTCTCTCTCTCTCTCTCTCTCTCTCTCTCTCTCTCTCTCCTCTCTCCTCTCTTCTCTCTCCTCTCTCTCTCGTCTCTCTCTCTCTCTCTCTATCTCTCTCTCTCTCTCTCTCTCTCTCTCTCTCTCTCTCTATCTCTCTCTCTCTCTCTCTCTCTCTCTCTCTCTCTCTCTCTCTCTCTCTCTCTCTCTCTCTCTCTCTCTCTCTCTCTCTCTCTCTCTCTCTCTCTCTCTCTCTCTCTCTCTCTCTCTCTCTCTCTCTCTCTCCCTCTCTCTGTCTCTCCCTCTCTCCCTCTCTCTCCCCCCCTCTCCCTCTCTCTTCCCCCTCTCTCTCTCTCTCTCCCACATAACTCAAACGGCTAGCCCTAGGAAGCCGAAATTTCATATTTAAGATTTTTATAATGTTTAGTTGTGCACCTTTTCTACTGATCGTAAGTGGGAGGGGGTTTTGAGGTAGGCAACAATTCCAAATTGCATGGTAGGAGATAGAAAATATTTTTAAAGGGGCTTTTTTGTTTAACAGGAAAATATCAATAAATTACGTTTTGTGACATTTTTCAATGTGATGCATTGGTACGGTAATATCGTATATAATTTCAATATAAATAATTTGAAATGACTATTAAAATGAAGTGATGTCAGTTTCGGCGACAGTTTTTATAAGAAGAGCAAGGATGGGAGAGAGGGAGGGGGATCGAGCCGCTACACATGCTCTCCAGCTAGCTGCCTGCTTCCTTCACTCAGAGATTCGCCACTTCAATTTTATTCGAGGTAAGAGAAATTGCTTTCAAACTTAGTAACTCATGTCGACGGCACAATTCCTCCACTATGTTACTCTCATTTCAAAAATTATAGGGGCGCCTGGTCCGTTATAAACGTAATAGCCGTCCATATAAAAAAATAACCAAGTATACAGCTCTCCACCCCAATTTAATATTTTTTTTAGCTCATTATAAAGTTTCGGCCTTTTTCGTCCATCATGAAATCATCCTATAAAATAATTATTCATTGTCAACATAAAATTTTACAGCCTATGATAAAAGTAACATATCAAAAACATTTACTTGCTACTGTTGTTTTATATATTTTTATCTTAACCAAAAGTATCGGCCGATGATGACACAGCACCTACTAATGAGTAAGGATATCCAACATTATTATTGTTTACATGAAATCTTTGTTTATGAACATTTTCTGCAGGCTAATGCGTTAAACATTCACGATTTCAATATTTTTCTATTTCTTTCTCTTTAAGTATTTCGTGCAAGTTCTTCTCCCCAGGATGTTACTTTCTTCCGCAATTCAAACATTTCTGCACATCGCGAAATGACCCCAGACGAGTAATTTAATGATTTGTGTGCCATAAAAAAAATATCTTTGCTGTCAGATGTTCTAATGTCGTTCAAATTTAAAAAATTCATTTGCACCTTCGATTTCTAAACGTACGGAGCCGTTTCTTAAAAAAGTATTTTTGTTTTCGGAGCGAAGCCTTTAATTGACCGGCAAACCTTAAATGGGTTATAGTTATTAAAGGTTTTTTAGTATCGTTGAAGGACATTACTACGAACTTTTCACACCATTTTAATTTTTGGTTAAATATTGACCTGAGGGTTCTTTTTTTAACCAATGAATTAAAACACCTGTTGTTTTCTATGAAAATCGATGCGATTTTGTTCTAATATGTTCATTGATCCTATGAACGGGAAAAATTGCCATATATCTCTGTTCCTATGCGGTGGGAGCGAGAAATTATATATGACCAATTTTGTTGTAAATTTAATGTACTCTAAATGTTATTCAATAGACTTTTTCTCTAGGTGGAATATCATCTTTTTTATTCATATGTGCATTATTCAATTTTTACCGTTGAGAACGTCACCACTTTTAGTCATATAAATTTAACATAAAGCGAATATATGATGAAATGTCTTATAAATTCCAAATATTGTTTTCTAAATATCCCCACCATATGAGATACATGCAATTACGATGACGTTATCAATTAAGATTGACTACCCATTTTTACTCATCGGATTAGTAAATACAGAATATTTGGTGAGATGGGATGAGTAGCGTGTGATGACAGGAGGTGGGAAATCTGTTTTGTTTACGCAGCCCTAACTGAGCCACTTTTGCTTTTTGTGATACTTATCAGTTTTATACCTCTCGACATGGATTTTTGTAGGAGGGCTAATATTGCTAATTAACTTATACTTTATGTGCCCTATTTGCACTTATTTTGCAATACAACTAATTTTAGCCAACACAACTCAATTTCTAAGTTATATTCTAGTTGTATATAACGTTTTTGGCTAAGGCATCTTATTTATATATTTCTGTTGCCATCCAAGGTGCGGTTGGAGTTATTTTCCTTCACATGAATGTTATTGGAATTCTATTTCTGTTTCATTTGTTACAGAACTTCTATGAATAATTTAATTTTTGCGAACTGATATAGTTTTAAATCATAGGGAAATGCCTCCTGAAGGACACAGAAGATTGCAGAGCAGGGCAGAGAAAAAATCACAGAGAAGGGTTCAGAAAAGAACGATGTGCAACTTAGAGAGAAAATCATCGAGCAGGGCACACAGAATATTCCAGAGTAGAGCAGAGAGAAGATCGCAGAATGGGGCAGAGAGTAGATCGTCGAGCAGGTCTGAGAGAAGATCGCGGAGAAAAGCAGGGACAGAAAGAAAATCGCGGAGCAGGGCAGAGAGAAGATTGCAGAGCAGGGCAGGGAGAAGGTCACGGAGCAATATAACTAGAGGTTCACAGAGCCGGGCAGAGAAAAGATCGTCGAGTAGGTCAGTGAGAAGATCGCGGAGCAGGGCCAATAGAAGATACCAGAGCAGGGAAGAGAGAAGATCACGGAGCTGGGCAGAGAGAGGTTCGCAGAACAGGGCAGAGAGCCGATCGCAGAGCAGGGCAGAGAGAATTTCACGGAGTAAGGCAGAGAGAACATCGCAGAATGAAACAGACAGTAGATCGTCGACCAGCTCAGAGAGAAAATCACAGAGCAGGACAGATAGAAAATCACAGAGCATGACAGAAAGAAGATTGCAGAGCAGGACAGAGAGCCGATCGCAGAGCAGGGTGGAAAGACGATCGCGGATCAGTGCAGGCACAGGTTCGCAGTGCAGGACGGAGGGAAGATCGTGGAATGGGACAAAGAGAAGATCGCAGAATGGGGCAGATAGTAGGTCGTCGAGCAGGAGTGAGAGAAAATCACAGTGCAAGGCTGAGAGAAAATCACGGAGCAGTACAGATAGAAGATTGCAGAGCAGGACTGAAAGCCGATCGCAGAGCACGGTGGAAAGAAGATCACGGAGTAGGGCAGATAGAAGATTGCATAGCAGGGCAAGAAGAAGATCGCAGATCAGTGCAGGTACAGGTTCGCAGTGCAGGGCGGAGAGAAGTTTGCTGAGCAGGACAGAGAGCAGATCGCAGAGCAGGGCGAAGAGAAGTTCGCTGAGCAGGACAGAGAGCAGATCGCAGAGCAGGGCGGAGAGAAGTTCGCTGAGCAGGACAGAGAGCAGATCGCAGAGCAGGGCGAAGAGAAATTCGCTGAGCAGGGCAGAGAGCAGATCGCAGAGCAGGGCGAAGAGAAGTTCGCTGAGCAGGACAGAGAGCAGATCGCAGAGCAGGGCGGAGAGGAGTTCGCTGAGTAGGACAGAGAGCAGGGCGGAGAGAAGTTCGCTGAGCAGGACAGAGAGCAGATCGCAGAGCAGGGCGGAGAGAAGTTCGCTGAGCAGGACAGAGAGCAGGGCGGAGAGAAGTTCGCTGAGCAGGACAGAGAGCAGATCGCAGAGCAGGGCGGAGAGAAGTTCGCTGAGCAGGACAGAGAGCAGATCGCAGAGCAGGGCGGAGAGAAGTTCGCTGAGCAGGACAGAGAGCAGATCGCAGAGCAGGGCGGAGAGAAGTTCGCTGAGCAGGACAGAGAGCAGGGCGGAGAGAAGTTCGCTGAGCAGGACAGAGAGCAGGGCGGAGAGAAGTTCGCTGAGCAGGACAGAGAGCAGATCGCAGAGCAGGATGGAGAGAAGTTCGCTGAGCAGGACAGAGAGCAGATCGCAGAGCAGGGCGGAGAGACGTTCGCTGAGCAGGACAGGGAGCAGATCGCAGAGCAGGGCGGAGAGAAGTTCGCTGAGCAGGACAGAGAGAAGATCGCAGAGCAGGGCGGAGAGAAGTTCGCTGAGCAGGACAGGGAGCAGATCGCAGAGCAGGGCGGAGAGACGTTCGCTGAGCTGGACAGAGAGCAGGGCTGGAAGAAGGGCGGAGAGCAGGACAGAGAGCAGATCGCAGAGCAGGGATGGAGAGAAGTTCGCTGAGCAGGATGGAACGAAGTTCGCTGAGCAGGACAGGGAGCAGATCGCAGAGCAGGATGGAACGAAGTTCGCTGAGCAGGGTGGAGAGAAGTTCGCAGAGCGATACAGAGATAAGAATGCAGAGGGGGACAGGGAGAAGATCGGAGAGGAGATGGCTGAGGAGATTAGGCAGACGTTGGCGGAGAAGCTCCCGAAGCAGATCGAGTAGTACATCAATCAGCATTGGGCGTAAGAGCTCAGGGAGAAGTTGGCGGAGCAGACCGGCGACTCGTCGTCATCAACGAAGGGAACGACATGGAGTAATGCTTTCAGATGGAGCTGAGCCAGTAAGCTCTTCCTCTGATCGTGAGCAGAACGGCCAACCGTATCTTACAGACACAGACTTGATCTCTGAGACAGATGAACACTCTGAATTAGAAAATATTCATTGGATAAATCTTGAAAACATTCTCCGTGAACGCTCTCGTACTGTTCTACCACCACGCAATAGCTCATCGAATACAAGGGACGATGATTACTTGTTCTGCACAAGTCCCGTATCATCGGAAGAAGAATTGTTTCAACTTGCAAACAACTCTCCAAGAGGAGGAGGCAGTATGGAGGAAGAGGGTACGAATGTACCCGCTAATCAGGTATTGTTTTATTATTATTAGTTGGTTTCATTTGGTATTATCTTTAATAATTATATTTGAAGCTCTCCAGTAATTAGGAAATGAATATACTCGTATATTTGGTATAATCACCAGAGGATCTTATTTATTTTTATTTAGTATTTTTCCCATCATCAGAATCATGATACATTTTTTCTTTATAATTTGTAATTAATTAAATGTATTATAGATAGTATGGATAGCTACAATAATTGGTAGATGAAACGACAAAGATTATGATATTGGCTCATTTCATTTATATTGCACATAATAATAATATATAATATGATAAAAAATGAATATAAATAAATTAATGAAAATAATACCTGCTAAAGAACATTCAAAATGGAATTCTAAATGAAAGAGTGCGTAGCTGAGTGGAGCAATGGGAGAATAATAAATAAACTTAATATTTTCGATATTCTTCTTTTCCATTAATTTATATATTTTTTTTCGTTTTTCAGGCGCTGTAAGAGCACTCCTGGTTTAAGCTTGACATTATTTTGGATTACGATTACTTTATTTTTGTTGAGTAATGTTGTTATTATGCCCAATAATTAGAATTATGTGTTAATACTTGTATGAATAATAAACCTTACTGATTAAAACCTTTTTAAAGAGAGTAATTGCTGTTATTAAATTGAACCATTGTACTTTCCTAATAATTAATTTTTCCGTTTGGCATATTTTGGTATATATTCTAGCTAAGGTAATCGGATTCGCTCAGAAAATCATGACTGCGTTGCTCGGGCAGTCTGAATAATGTTTGTAATTTCTTTTGGCTTTACTAATCACAATATTTTTACACTTCCATCTTAAGCCTTTAGGTTACTACTTATCCCAGTACCTACAGCGAATTTATCAGAGAAAAAAAAAAAAGAAAAAGAAAAAATGTGTTCCAGACCAATCTCTCCATTGTTTGAAGTACTGTTTACAGTATAAATCATAATCATGGGCAGCGATCATTCAAGTACCATAGGCCATAAAATTCATAATTACGTACAAGATTGTTTATTATAAACTATACTAGAATAAAAATTTATTTTCTCAAAACTGGCCTCAAGACCAACGATTTTATCTATTTTACGTATTTAATTACCACTATTAAAAATATTCTAATATATAACTGAAGAAGAACTTGAAGAGAACTTTGTTTTCATCGTTGTACTTACTTATGATATATTTTAGGTGGAACAGATATTAGCGGATCAATTCTAATTAGCAGACGTAAATGATTTCACCTTCCCAGAAATTTCAAAACCCTTTAACACTGTTTTTAAAAAATATTTTATGGTATTTTAAGAAATATTTCTGAGCGAGAACATAAATCATTAAAAGAGCAAATAATAAATATATAAGTGTTTATTATGTAAAGTTTAATGAGTACATACAATCTAATCAAAAACAAATTTATAGAAAAATAACAAAAACTGAACCAACAATAAAAAATTAAACATGATAAATAAACATTAAATAAAAGTAATAAAAACATGGAATAAACATTAGACTATTATTAAATACAACAAAATTACGAAAATTAGTTTCCAGATCTTTTTCATGCAAAATATTATTTTAGACCAAGTTGTTATATGGTGTAAGCTATGCACAAACCGAATGATAAGTGCTCATTAAACTTCATTTCATAATGGTATAGTGTGCCAAATCACGCTAATTCTTATAGAAGTACGCAAACGAGATATACACTAAAAACTAAAGCAGGAGTCAACAATTTTTGAAACGGCATAAAATACTGAACCAAACACGATGAAACTCCCTACGTAATTTAGTATTAATACCTCCCTGATTAAAATTTCTAGGTACTAAGAGGAGTGGGGGTTACAAAGAAGGCCTGAAATGAAATATCGCGATTTTTCATTTTCTATTGGTTTTTAGGCAAAGTACACATAACCATCGTTGTTTAGTTTGTTATTTAGAGTTACGTTAGTTATATACACTTTTGTTGTATAACGAAATAATATAAATAAGATACACGTTAAAAACTGTAGCGGGAGTCAACTATTTTAATGGAAACAAACGACCAACCGGAACTCAACGAAACTCTGTAGGTGGGTTAGTATTAGAACGTCCTTGATCATAAGCTATATGAATATTTTTTAGAAAAGAACAGGAGTGGGAGTTATAAGGAAGGCCTGAAATGAAATATCACGATATTTCATTTTTTATTGGTTTTTCGGCAGACATGCTCCAACGTTCACCAAAGTTGTTTAGTTTGTTATTTAGAATAACATTATTCATATACACTTTTGCCGAATATCGAAGTAAAAACGGGATAAATGCTAAAAATCAAAGCGGGAGTCAACAATTTATTGGGCATCAACGAATGTTGGCTGGAAGGGGAACTACCCCTTTCCCACCATAGCACACTTAACAGAGAATGTGAAACATTCTAAGAACATTATCAATACTAAATTTCTTCTTCGGGCTCTTGTTATAAAGAGATGTGATCATTAGTGTGTCATACCCCCATGTGGGAAATCTACTTAGTTTGTGGCTCTTGCGTGAATTTACCGGATTTTCTTTAAAGGGAATGAACTATTGCTGTTGTACTCATGGGTCGATATCTACTAGGTAGGATCGATGGGCATCTCCGTTAAGTCCGATCCAAAAATAGTAAATAAACTATGTTATTGCAAATGTAATGTTTTATAAAAGTTGTTATATGCATTGATTGATTGTTATATGCGTTGACTGTTCAACATTTAATCAAAATAGATCAAATTTAATAATGAATATAATTTTAAAAGGAGGTGATTGGCCAGAACCAACTCATATTATATTTAACAAACATAATAAAATACTTATAAAGTTCATCAAAAGTATATATATGGATGTGGCAAAAATACATTAGAATGTAAAGTTGATTGTGAGGAATGGGAATCATAATTCAATATATTTACCATAGATAGACTAGCAAATTAAACATCGGTTGAATTTAACTGTAATTGATATGTTTTTTGTTCTTATTTTATTTATTTACTTTTTCATTTAATTCATTAGTTTTATTTGTAATTATCTTACTTATTTTAATATTATATTTTATTATTACTATTTCATTACTATTTCTTTTATATAGTATTTGAGTACATAGCTGATTAACGTATATATATTGTAAAATAAAAATGTATTTAAACGTAATCATACATGTAATATGACATGTGGCAATGAAACATGTATTCAAGTACATGAGAGAGTTACTATGAGGAGAAAAAAAAAAGACCGTCTCGCAGGGGCTGCGTAAACTAAGCAGATTTCCCACGTAAAGTTATACAATAGAGAAATCTCCATACGAGAGCCGAACAGTTACGGCAAAGGGCAAAACTAGCTTTTGGTGGGAAATTCAAAAATCCGTTATCGGCCCAAATCTAATAAAAATGCAAATATCTCGGTTAATATTCAAGATAGGGAATAAATGTATATAACAATATTTATAGTAAATTTCATTTGCAATAAGATTGATTCTGTACAATTTTTCGATGCGACGTATAGTAACGGAGATATATTGAATTTTCGAAAATCCTCCCCTCCCTCTGGTCCGATTTCAGCCGTTAACGAACTTTATCTTTCTTTTTACATGCTAAAATAAAATAAAATAAAATGCATTGATTCTCTATTTTGAGTATTAACCGAGATATTGGCATTATTTTAGTTTTCAGCCTTTAGTAAACCCTGAAATGTCTTATTCCAAACGTAAATACCAAATAATGTTTTGATGGTTGTAATGAAAAATAATAATCTAAAATTTATAGCCGTTCAAGGCTAAAGTTGGGCCTCGAAGAGGGAATTTCAAAATATCTCCGATCTTATGAGTCAAATGAAAAACGTCCGCCACGCAGGGGCTGCACTAACTAAGCAGATTTCCCACGTGCGTCACGTTTTTGCATTTATCCCAAAACGTCAACGTTCAATGAGAACAATATTTGGTATTTAGCCTTCAAATAAAGTAATTCATAATATGACAGCGTTTTGTTAATGAGACATGAGTAGGAGTGGGAGTTAAGGGTGGCTGAAAACTAAAATATGGAAATATCTCGGTTAATATTCAATTTAGATAAAATTTGAATATAACAAAATTTATAGATCGTTACATTTACAATAAGATTAATTCTATTAAAGCTTTCGATCCGACTCATATCAACTGAGATATTTCGAATTTTCGACATTCTTTCCATATAACCCCTCCCCTCCCACTGGTTTGATATCAGCTGTTAACGTACTTGATCTTATCTTTTATATAAAACCCTTATATACCGAGTGGGGTAACAAACAAACAAAAATTTAAGAGCGGAAACAGACAAATATATATATATATATATATATATATATATATATACACACACACACATGTATATATTTATGTAAATATATATATAAATTAAAGATATATAAATTAAACAAAAATTTAAGAGCGGAAACAGACAAATATATATATATATATATATATATATATATATATATATATATATATATATATATATATATATATCCGCTCTTAAATTTTTGTTTAATCATTACCAAACTCTGCTTATAAGAGTTTTATATAAAAGGTAAGATCAAGTACGTACTATAAAATGTTGTAGGACCGATCTTGTTAAACTATTGATGCCCTACAATTGTTCTATATTTTTCCGTAGCTTAAATATGAAGAGAGTAATTGGCATTTACTTTTTTTCAGCCTCCCGTAAAGCCCTACTTCTGCTAACCCGATTTTAACAGATTTCCCTGAAGGGTATCAGCTATTGAGGTCGTACTCATGTCGCGCTTTTAGAAACATTTTCTTAAATGTCCATCAATCCTACCCAGAAGATGACGAAAATGAGATCCGTTCTAAATTATATATATACAAAAGAAATAGAAAAATTGTATAGAATCAATCTTATAGAAAATTAAATCTATAAATATTGTCATATACATTTATTCTCTATCTTGAATATTGCATTTTTCAGTTTTCAGCCTTCTGCAAACCCCCACATCTACTCATGTTACATAAACAATACTCGGTTATGTTATAAACAAAGCATATCGTTCGAAGATTAATACCAAATATTATTTTCAAGAAGCATTTATTATACGAGATACACACAAATTTTGGTGACCCCCCCTTCTTAAGTTTTTGGACTTCTTAAATTTGATTGATTCAGATAAAAATTATTCTGATTCATTATAAATTACAGTACTAGATATAGTAAATAGTTTTCAATCAAATCATTACGTTATATTCAGATATATTACAGTAATTGTTTTTCTTTCCTGTAAGAAGTTGCCAGAACTGTTTGTTTACATTTCATATGCCTTCCGTCCAGGGGGGGCTTAAGGGCCGGGCAACCCGGGCGACTGCCCGGGGCGACGCAGCCAGGGGGGCGACCAAACGCCCAAGTAGTGAAAAATTTCGTTTTGGATTTTATAAAGTTAATTCTCTTGCGTAAATTTCTTTTATAAACTTCTTTAATATAAGCTAACTCAAAAACACACAATGTATTACGTATAGCCTACTATAATGTATGCAAAAAGGTGATGGCCTACATACTTTTTCAGTCATCTTATCTTTTCACTTGAAAATATGATAATATTTTGATTGATAACTACCACTTTAAGATGCCTCAAAACTCAGTATTCTAAACCCTATTTTGAACAAATTTCCGGGGGAGGGCCCCTGGGCCCCCCCTTTTTTAGGGGGGCGACAAAAGGGTTGTTTGCCCGGGTCAGTATTTTGCCTTGAGCCGGCCCTGCTTCCGTCGAGAGGTTTCTTATTATCGTTTGTATTTATTACTTAATATTCACGGTGGTGTTGTGTTGTGTTACCGGTATATAGAATTATCTATTGTTAAACATCTCGAGGGAAATCTGCTTAGTTTACGCAGCTCCTGCGTGACGGACGTTTTACTTAGATATTGATTATATCTGAAGAGAAGTTATGAATAAGCCTTTGCTATGAGCAAGTGGAAAATTAGGTTAGTTTGCAAAGCCGCTGCCGTTGTTGAGGAGAGTACTTGGGAATGTAGACTGCTTGCTACCTCTTATTCCTCAACCGTTCTAGCCCAGGTTGGAAGGACACATTGTCCATGGGACATTCTCCTCTATTCGAGGAAGCGGCTAATGGCATACACAGTTTGCCTCAAGTCGGTCTCTCTCGTCATGTACTTTATTGCCCCCAATAAAACTTCCTCTCTCTGTATTCAGACTTGGCTTTATACCTGCCTTGTACTAAGCAGGGACGGAAGGGCACTTTGCCCATTGGGTATTCATGGAAGCAGGCTTTGTTATTTGCAGTATGCCTCAAGTCGGTCTCTATCATCTCTGTTGCCCCCCCCCCCCCCATTAAAGTATATAGTGTTTCCCATGCCTTCAACTAGGCACCAACTATTTTCAGTGGACAAGTGTCCGTTCCTTAGGTAGAGTATTAATAATTCTTTTCATACCATTCCAAGAGATGTACTGCGTAAACTAAGCAGATTTCCCACAAGATGTATTACAATACAGAAAATTCACGAGAGCCAAGCAGTTAAGGACACGGCCGAACTAGCTTTTGGCGGGAAAGTCACTCGTCCGTTAGCCAACCAGATTTAATAAAAATCCAAATATCTCCGTTAATATTCAAGATAGAGAATAAATGTATATAATAATATTTATAGTAAATTTAATTTGCAATAAGATTGATTCTGTACAGTTTTTCGATACGACGTATAATAACGGAGATATTCCGAATTTTCGAAAATCCTCCCTTCTAAACCCCCCCTCCCACTGGTCCTATTTCAGCTATTAACGAACTTGATCTTTCTTTATACATAAAACTACTAAATATCGAGTTTGGTAACGATCAAACAAAAATTGCGACCGCTAGAGCGGTAACAGACAAATATATATATATATATATATATATATATATATATATATATATATATAGTTTTGAACGGACCTCATTTTCGTCATCTACTAGGTAAGATCGATGGACATTTGAAGAAAAGTTTCAAAAATTCCGTCATGAGTACAACCTCAATAGCTGATTTCCCTTAAGGGAAATCTGCTAAAAACTTGATATTTATATGTTTTACGTAACATTAAAGATTAAATTCGCAAATTATCATAACTGACGGAAGAGGAGGAAATTAAGACTTTTACCTCTCTAGTTCTTTTCGCTTGACAGCTACTAAACTCGATATATAAGCGTTTCATGACGTACTAAATATCATATAAGTTCGTTAACTGCTGACATGCGGGTTGGGAGGGGAGACTTGGAGGGGGAATTTCCACAATTCGAATTAAGGAAGATATTGGAATTTTAGCAGATTTCCCTCATGGGAAATCGGCTATTGAGGTCGTACTCATGACGCGATATTCGAAAAAGTTCTTCAAATGTCCATCGATACTACCCAGGAGCTGACGAAAATGAGGACCGTTCAAAATTATATATATATATATATATAAACGTTTTATGTAAAAAGGCAGATCAAGTTTTGAAATATCGCCGTTACTATACGTGGGATCAAATATTTGTATAGAATCAATCTTATTACAAATTACATGTACTATAAATATTGATATATACACTTATTCCCTATCTTGAATATTAATCGAGATATTTGCATTTTTCAGTTTTCAACCTTCAGTAAATCCCCACTTCTACCCGTTTTACTGAAACAATACTCTGTTATATAATAAACCACATTATTCAAAGCTTAAATACCAAACATTGTTTTCCTGAGACCCTTATTATGCGAGATACATGCAAATATCTTGTGAACCCCCCCCCTGTCTTAAATACTTGGACTATTAAAATTTGATTGAATGAGATAAAAATCATTCTGATTCACTGTAAATTACAGTGCTAGATATAGTGCATTGTTTTTAATAAAATTAATATGTGATATTCAGATATGTTTCAGTTATTGTTTTTCTGTCCGGTATGCCTTTGGCGGTTTGTTTACGTTTGAGACGCTTCCCCGCCGAAAGGGGAAATATTTCTTATTACCGTTTGTATTTATTCACTTAATATTCACGGTAGTGTTGTGTTAGCAGTTTGTAGGTGTATCTATTATTAAACCTCACAGGGAAATCTACTTATTTTACGCTGCCCTGCGTGACGGACTTTTTCAATTTCTAGCCTTGGGGAAAGCCCCACTGTTAGTAAAGGCACGTCAACTATAAGCCAACATATGAACAGTGATATCCCAAGCTTAAATTTAATATACTGTTTTCAATGACCTTTTATTAAGTGTGCCGGCTGAGTAAAGGTCTTGCTTATAATCTCACATGCTACAACTTGCCTTTAGGGATTTATTTAGCGACGGACTCATTAAATAAAATCCTTGGTCCAACCCTAGCTAAAACAGAGGGGTAGCCTGTAGATAACCCGTCCCAATTAGCCAGAATAGCACAAAATGGATGTTTATAAATAATATAAATATTATGCGAGATGCATGAAAATAGATAGAGTGGTGACGTCATCAATTCATATTTTAACACCCGCCCTCTTCGTTTCAGGAGTCAAGTTCCGAGTAAAATAGCAGAACGTGTTAAATCTATTAAAAAATATTTTTTTAAATAAATCGACGGAGTTCCTGATTAAAGGATGTTTTTTTGCACAAGGTGAATACTACCATAAAGGTTCAAATATTAAATAAAACTACAAAATATTCTTCACAAAAACTTGTCAAAAAAGAATATATGATCAAGTAGATCAGGTAGGACAAGTTTAACATAATTTATGAAGCATGTGATATTTTATTGAAGTTGCATATAAATGAATTAAAAATCTATCTTAATAAGGTAGAGTTGTTGTGTTAGTTGTATTATATAAGTATAAATGCTTATTCAATAATAATTAAACAAATTAATTGACATAATATTAAGAAATGTTTTATATTAAACAAAATTATTTGACCTATCCTATTATGGGTACAATAGGAATAAAAGTCCGTCACGCAGAGGCTGCGTAAACTAAGCAGATTTCCCACGTGACGTTTTTCAGTAGATAAACATGCCCAATAACACCTGTAGTAGCAAGGTATCTCTAAACCTATTCAAGAAGGACGAATAGTTATGGAAACGGCTGCCAGAGCTCTCGGCGGAAATTCTCGAACATAGCCGACTCCTGCCGACGATACACAGAATACAAATGCAAATATCTCGGTTAATATTCAAGATACAGAATAAATGTATAGAACAATATTTATAGTAAGCAATAAGATTGATTCTATACAATTTTTCGATCCGACGCATAATAACGGAGATATTGTGAATTTTCAAAAATTCCCCCTCCCACTGGTCCGATTTCAGCCATTAACGAACTTGATCTTCCTTTTTACATAAAACGATTAAATTCCGAGTTTGGTAACGATCAAACAAAAATTGCGACCGCTAGACAAATATATATATATATATATATATATATATATATATATAATTTTGAACGGACCTCATTTTCGTCATCTCCTGGGTAGGATCGATGGACATTTGAGGAATTTTTTCGAAACTCGCGCCATGAGTACGACCTAAATAGCTGATTTCCCTTAAGGGAAATCTGCTAAAATTTATTTCATGGAAATAAACACATACCGTTTCCACTTATCGGATTTTCATTTGGAAATAGAGAATAAATAGTGAGACGAATGTGCTTAGTTTTGGCAGATCCCCTGCGCAATAAAATAATTTAAAAAAGTCCGTCACGCAGGGGCTGCGTAAACTAAGCAGATTTCCCACGTCAAGTTTTACAATAGAGAAATCTTCATACTGGTAACACTTAACATCACCCTGAGTAAGTAATAACGGTAATGAGAAATCTTTCAATTAATTTTATTAAGCTCCCAACGGAAACAGCTTCAGAGTTGTAAACAAATAGGTCTGCCAACCACTCAGTGCTGAACAGATAGATAGACACATTCTTCACCGGAAAGAAAAACAATTACTGTATACATCTGAACACATTAACTTTATTGAAAACTAGTTACTATATCAAGTACAACAATTTATAATGGTTTAGAATAATTTATATTTTAATAACTCAAATTTTTGGAGTCCAAGAACTAAAGAAGGGGGGGGCGGATGAACAGAACGTTTTTTTCATATATCTCACAAAATAAAAGGTTATGCGATAAGAAGGTTAGAACTAGCTTAGTAGTAGGAAACGGCCGAACTAATCCGGCAACTTACGACAATAGCCGATCTCATCTCGTCCGCTACCCCCACACACTTAATAAAAATGCAAATATCTCGATTAATATTCAAGACAGAGGATAAATGTATATATCAATATTTATAGTAAATTTAATTTGCAATAAAATTAGTTCTATACAATATTTCGGT
Source organism: Riptortus pedestris (assembly GCA_019009955.1). Taxonomy (NCBI): domain Eukaryota; kingdom Metazoa; phylum Arthropoda; class Insecta; order Hemiptera; family Alydidae; genus Riptortus; species Riptortus pedestris. The sequence continues at coordinate 97,281,105 of CM032233.1, forward strand.
ACGACTTATTGTAACAGAGATATTTCGAATTTTCGAAAATCCCCCCTCTAAACCCCCCCCCTCCCACTGGTCCGATTTCAGCCATTAACGAACTTGATCTTTCTTTTGACATAAAAGGATTAAATATCGAGTTGGATAACGATCAAACAAAAATTGTGACCGCTAGAGCGTTAACAGATATATATATATAGATATATATATATATATATATATATATATATATATATATCTTTATATATATGATTCTACTGTACGTGTGTATTTCACTGAACTCTTCCTAAACGGCTGGACCGATTTGAATGATTTTTTTTTTGTACTCGTTTGGGTGACGCCCAGGATAGTTTAGCGTCACAAATCAGCTCGGCAGATAGAGCAGGCGTTGGGGTCGTAAGGGATGCCTGGAATTAAAAATAGCGATATTTCGTTTTCTATTGTTTTTTCGGCAAATATGCACAGGATAAAAGTTGTTTATGATGTTATTTAGAGCAACTTTTGTTACATTTACGTTTGTCGTATATCAAAGTATAAACGAGATATACACTAAAAGATTAAAGTGGGAGCCAACAATTTTATTGGTCACTTATGATTGAACGGAACTTAACAAAACTCGGTATGTGAATTAGCATTTATTCTTCCATGATTATAATGTATATATCAAATTTTTTAGGTTCGGTCGGTTGTGGGGGTTATAAGTTAGGTCTGAATAAAAAGTTTGCGATATTTTATTTTCTATTTTGCTTAGCAAACGTGCACATAACAAAAGTTGTTTTTTGTGTTATTAAACCTTTTAGTTTTAGCTTTTGTTTTAAACATAATATTATTAAATTTAATATCCTAATCGATTGAAATATCATGCAGGACAACTTCTGTCGGGTCAGCTAGTATATACACATATATATATATATATAGAACGGACCTCACTTTCGTCATCTCCTGGGTAGGATCGATGGACATTTTAAGAAATTTTTCGAAAATCGCGCCATGAGTACGACCTCAATAGCTGATTTTCCTTAAGTAAAATCTGCTAATATTCTATTTGAAATATTGGTCAGTGCTAGGTTAGGGGGTAGGTTGGTTGAAGAGGGTGGGGAAAGGCTAGGGGAGGGGGAACAACCTACGTCCTCACTTCTTCTGCCATCTTCGTCTGGACCACTCCAGCTCTCCTCAAGGTAAGCCATATCATTCAGTATCCTCTAAAGGCTAGTTGAAGTCAACCTATTCCTATTTTTTGATGCCTTCAAATTAGAATTTTCTAGGCGTCCCTCTTCCCCTTTTTTTTTATTATTTTTTTTTATTCCCACCTCTGCCCCCGCTGTACCTTTGGGTTTCCCCATACCAGCGGTCTCCATTTATTAAGAGATATAAAATTTTGAATAGCTAAATTGGGCCAGGTAACTTAGCCTAGCTCACCGAGCACAGCTAAGCATAAAAGTGCAATATTTGGGAGATTAAGTTTAAGTCCAAAAAGTCCTTGGGGAACCCGCAGCTGCGACCCCTTTGCCTCTATTCAGAGAAGTGGCAGCAAGAGCCTAATTAACTAGCCTACATACCTAAAGCCTAAATACTAACCTAAACTCACATAAACAATACATATTTACAAATAATTTACAAATAAATACATTTTTACTTCGTTTTCAACACATCTTGAGCAAAGGTCCTGAAGCCTGAAAATCTATCTGCGTCGTTTACAAACATATGGTAACTCTCAGGACGCCAGTTAGCATATGAGAAAGCACTCATTAGCCGAATACGCTTGGCGTTGAAACGCGTTCCTCTTCCCCTATGTCCTGTGGCCAATGACCTTAGCTTTATCTTTAGTGGCCTTTTCATTCTAGTCCCCAAACTCCTGACAACATTTTCAAAGTTCCTATTATGATGAATATGATTCCCATTTTTCGAGTAGGCCTGGAAAAGGGCAGTTTATATAGTCTATCAGCCTCTATATAATATAAATAGTTTTGTGGAATTTTCAACTAAATCAACTATAAATAAAAAGTCCTTCTAAATATCTTTCACTTTACAGTCGAAGAGTATATATTATATATACTATTATTTCAAAAATTAAAGATTTCATATATGGGGATGATTTCAGATAGCATATACTGTGTTTACTCAGCTCTCAATACAGTCTCCCATTTCATTGCACAGAATAAAAGTTTTTAGCAGATTTCCCTTAAGGGAAATCAGCTATTGAGGTTGTACTCATGACGCGATTTTCGAAAAATGTCTTCAAATATATATACTAGTTTAGATACCCGGCTTCGCCCGGGAATTCATTTGAGGCTGAATGGTGATGGTATTTTTTGGCAAGGCTTTACTTTGCACAATATTTTGACATTTCCCCGTCCCAGTGTTTAGGGTTTATACCTGTAGTTGCTGTGGATTTGTTAATAATAAAATTAATTTTATATGTAAGACTTCACTGTCCTCCATATTGTTGTATTTCCCGTCTTCTGTGCATTATGCATAGATGTGAGTTATTAAGGACAAAATATTAACATAGATTTGAAATAATTTTTCCAGGTGAGGTACCTGGTAGTTCAAATTGGAAAGAATTGTTGAGCATATCAATATTTCTACGCAAATTACTTGCTTCATACATTGTTCCCAAAAAAATGTATAAAACAAATGTTACTCTAAATAACAAAATAAACAACTTTTGTTCTATGCACGTTTGTCGAAAAACAAATAGACAATGAAATACCGCGAATTTTTATTTCAGGCCTCCCTCATAACCCCCACTTCCGTCGAACCTAAAAATTTTAATATAGCTTATAATCATGGAAGAATTAATGATAATTGACATACCGAGTTTTGTTAAGTTCGGTTCAATGGTTAGTGCCCAATAAAATAGTTGGCTCCCGCTTTAGTTTATAGTGTAAATCTCGTTTATACATTGTTATAAGACAAAAGTGAATATCAAAAAGTTCCTTTAAATAAAAAAATAAACTACTTTTGTTATGTGCATATTTGCAGAAAAACGAATAGAAAACGAAATACCGCTATTTTTAAATTCAGGCCTCCCTTACATCCCCCACTCCTGCCCCCCCCCCTAGAAACGTTGGTATGGCTTATTATAATGAAGGTGTTAGTGCTAATACACATACCGAGTTTTATTTAGTTTGGTTGAGTCTTTTGTGCCAAATAAAATTGTTCACTTCCGCTATACGTTTTAGCGTATATCACGTTTATAATTCGGGTTTCGAAAAAAAGTGTATATAACAAAAGTTACTCTAAATAACAAAATAAACTACTTTTGTTATGTTCATATTTGTCGAAAAAACAATAGGAAACGAAATATCGCTATTTCTAATTTGTGGCTTCCCTTATAACCCCCACTCCTGTTCGTCTCAAAGAATATTCAAATAGTCTAAAGTCTAAGTTGGGTTAGTAGTAATATATATACTAAGTTTCATAAAATTCGGTTCAGCCGTTTATGCGTGAAAAGGTAACAAACAAACAACATACACGAAAGAACAAATAGCAGATATGGTGCCTATGACATGTGAAACAAAAGAGTATCGTGAAATTTACAGGCAGAGGTTACAATTTTATACATATACTAGCTAAGGTACCCGGCTTCGCTTGGGAATTCATTTCAGGCTGAATGAAGAGCTACGCTAAAACCTATAGAGGAAGTGAAAAATTTTATTTGGCACAAAAGACTCAACCGAACTAACTAAAACTCGGTATGTGTATTAGCACTAACGCCTTCATTATAATAAGCCATACCAACATTTCTAGGGACGGGCAGGAGTAAGGGGAGGCTGAATTTAAAAATAGCGGTATTTCGTTTTGTGTTGGTTCTTCGGCAAATATGCACATAACAAAAGTTGTTTATTTTGTTATTTAGAGTAACTTTTATTATATAATTTTTTTTCGTATACCGAATTATGAACGAGATATTATATATTAAAAACTAAAGCGGAAGCCAACAATTTTGTTGGGCACTAACGATTGAACAGAACTTAACAAAAGTCGGTATGTGAATTAGCATTAATTCTTCCATGATTATAATCTATATTAAATTTTTAGGTGCAAACGGGAGTGGGGGTTATGAGAGAGGCCTGAAATGAAAAATTGTGATATACCGTTTCCTATTAGATTCTCGGAAAACATGCATATAAAAAAAGTTGTTTATTTTGTAATTTAGTGTAGCTTTTGTTGCATTCACTTTTAGCAGATTTCCCTTAAGGGAAATCAGCTATTGAGGTCGTACTCATGACGCGAGTTTCGAAAAATTTCTTCAAATGTCCATCAATCCTACCCAGGAGATGACGAAAATGAGGTCCGTTCAAAATTATATATATATATATATATATATATATATATATATATATATATATATATATATATATATTTGTCTGTTAACGCTCTAGCGGTCGTAATTTTCGTTTGATCGTTACCAAACTCGATATTTAAACGTTTTATGCATAAATAAAGATCAAGTTCGTTAATGGCTGAAAGCGGAACAGTGGGATGGGGGGGTTTAGAGGAGAGGATTTTCGAAAATTCGAAATATCTCCGTTACTATACGTCAAATCGAACAATTATATAGAATCAATCTTATTGTGAAGTATATTTACTATAAATAATGTTATATACATTTATTCTGTATCTTGAATATTAACCGAGCTATTCGCATTTTTCGTTTTTCAGCTTCTGAGATGAGATCGGCTAACTTCGGGTCTAGTCGTGAGTTTCAGACAAGAGCTAGTTCGGGCCGTTCCCGTAACTGTTTGACTCTCTATTCTGAAATTTCTCTATTGTAAAACTTCAAGTGGGAAATATGCTTAGTTTACGCAGCCCCTGCGTGACGGACTTTTACTTGGTAGATATATGCGAATACGTTCTGTTGATCCCCCTCCCTCCCTTCTTTTGTTCTGGATTACTAAAATTTAAGTAATTGAGATTAAAAGTATTCTGATTCATTACAAATTACAGCACAAGATTAAACTATTCAGATATATTTGATTAATGGTTTTTCTTTCCTGTCTAGAATTCAGGTTGGCTAGCCTGTTTGTTTGCAATTCAGACGTGTTGTAGAGTTATTAACTTGTAACTGAAAGATTTCTCATTACCGTTTGTATTAATTCAATTAATATTTGCGGTGGTGTTACCAGTATGTATATTTATCTATTGTCAACCTTCTCTTAGGAAATCTGTTTGGTCTACGCAGCACCTGCACGACGGACTTCTAGTAGATTTCCTTAAGGGAAATCAGCTATTGAGGTCGAACTCATGACATGATTTTCGAAAATTTTCTTCAAATGTCCATCGATCCTACCCAGGAGATGACAAAAATGAGGTCCGTTCGAAATTTTTGTATATATCTATATATATAGTGGTCGCAATTTTTCTTATTGTGAAAAATGCATTTTTCAGTTTTCAGCCTTCAGCAAACCTCCTCGTTACATAAACAATACTCGGTTATCTAATAAATACATCGTTTGAAGCTTAAATACCAAAATGTTTTTTCAAGAGACATTTATTATACAAGATACACGCAAATATGTTCTGGTGACCCCCCCCCTCTTTCTTAAGTTTTTGGACGACTTAAATTTGATTGATTCAGATAAAAATTATTCTGATTCATTATAAATTACTAGATATGGTAAATAGTTTACAATCAAATTAATACGATATATTCAGATATATTACAGTAATTGTTTTTCTTCCCGATAAGAAGTTGGCAGAACTGCTTGGTTACATTTCAGATGCTTTCCGTCGGAGGTTTCTTATTATCGTTTGTATTTCTTCACTTAATAGTCACGGTGGTGTTGTGTTACCGGTATGTAGATTTATCTATTGTTAAACATCACGAGGGAAATCTGCTTAGTTTACGCAGCCCCTGCGTGACGGACTTTTTTTCGTAAAATTAAGTGAACACGGGATATACGTTAAAACTATAGCGGGAGTCTTTAATTTTATTAGTGTTTATTTAAGTGTTTTTAATGAATGCATATTATGTCAAATTATTTTATATTTTAGTCTCATTTGATAACTCTAAATATGATTCTGATTAGTGAGGTTATATATCTCCGTCGCCCCTTCTCATTTATTTATTTATCCTTAACTTTGTTATTTATTTCCAATAGAAATGTAAAAATAAGAGAATTTTCGTTATTTAATTTGTATAATGTATTATTTAAACAAAATCATGCTGAATTGGCAAAAGGAGTGATAGCGGAAGTTATAGGGATCAAACTCTTTGGTTGTGCTAATATATTATCTTATTTCCGATATCTTGATGTAATTGGAAAAAATATTATGTACCATCATAACAATTAGACGTTAATGGTAATATCATTGTGACAAAAGACAATATGCGTTTAAACTCGATATGATTGTTTAAAGATTACTTATATTGCAAGGAGGGCAGCGATCTCTTCCCCTCACCTAGCTTTTTGGATATAAATGAAATTATTTTTAGGGTTCCACTATTATTTAATTCCATCAGGTTGATAAATTATTAAAATAATATTTTGGATCAATAATTTAAGGAAATCAATGTTGATGAGGGAGCAGACGGCGACGGGAGGCTAAATCAGTTAATTGAGTTTACTTATTTCCTGCGAAATGCTGCCATTACTGGAAGTGATTTCTACTGATTGTGAGACTTACTATTACGAATATAATCTTATGTACAAAACTATGCTTAAACTATATGTTCTCGGATTGGCTTTACCAGGAAATATATTCATTATAGATATTATTTAGTTATAATAGATGCTATTTATGATTATGGTGTGGATTATTCAAAACTACCGTTTTTGAATAATGGAACACAAAAAGGAATAGCTTAGGAACACATTTTTATTTATTCTTAATAACTAAAATTTCTATTCTATTATTCCACAAAAGTTACCCTTTAGGATTAGCTAGTTCGGAAAAACAATGTCGTGGAGTGAAGTGTAATTGTACACATCGAAGTGTTGCTATAAAAATACCATCATTAGTGAGTCTACAAATATTTCCCCGGCTTCACAGGGTACCTTAGCTAGTATATATATATATATATATATATATATATATTTATCTGTTAACACTCTATCGGTTGCAATTTTTGTTTGATCATGACCAAACTCGATATTTAACCGTTTTATGTAGAAAAGACAGATCAGGTTCATTAACGGCTGAAATCGGACCAGTGGGAGGGGGGTTTAGAGGGGGAGAGCATTTTGAAAATTCAAAATATCTCCGTTACTATAAGTTGGATCGCAAAATAATATAGAACCAATCTTATTGCAAATTTAATGATATATAAATATTGATCTATACATACACTCCCCGGCAAAATTATAGGCCACCTCTATTTTTTCTGTTAAAAATTAATTTTAGTTGATCAATTGTTATATAATTTATTTTATTTTATATGATTTTGCAAGGACAAATAAAAAAAAACAGTAAATTTTATGAAATAAGTATATATCTAATCGAAAAAACAAACAAAAACACATTGAATGACCGCGACAAAATTATAGGCGAGTTTATTTAATCTGTTACCTTTGATTATTCACCGCTTTAATAATACGTTGTGCCGCCATTTCTTTTTAAGACTTCAGCCAATCGCTTTGGGAGAGATTTAAAAAGTTTTTTTATATACATTTTACAAATAGTGGACCACTTTTGTTCGATGCAAGATTTCAGTTCTTCTACAGGGTTAAACTGTCTCCCCCGAGCATAAACTGCACGAGAAAGTTCACCCCAGCAGTTCTCAATTATGTTAAGGTGATCGGGCTGGCCAGGGTAAAACGGGAATATTTTTGGCAGCAAAAAAATGTTTACTATGCGAGCAGTGTGGACAGGTGAATTGTCTTGCTGAAAGATGAACCGCCCTCGAGTCAGTTCTTCTCCTCTCCCAACAATTTGCTCCCGGATGATGTGTATGTACTTTTTTGCGTTTAATGTTGCCGAGCAAAACACTAAATCTGTCTTTCCATAGTATCCTATCGCAGCCCAAACCATAACACCTCCTCTTCCCATTTGACGTTTACTTAAAAATAAATGTCCCTTCCGCAAATCATGAAAATAATATCGATATCCATCAGGCCCATCCAAATTAAACTTCTTTTCATCACTGAAGATAACTTTCTTCCATTTCCTTCCCCAAGTAATATGTTCCGAAGCAAACTTCTTTCTGTGTGCTTTTGAAAGAGGGGGCTTTGATTTCAGTTTAAGGCGCTTTAAAAGACTGGTCTTTTGCAAAAAGCATTGAACATTCCAGACGTTTGTTCACAAATTTCTCTCGCTGAGGCTGAAGAGTTGGATGCATGGCGTAAAATGGCTCGCTGTTCTCGAACAGTCATTGCCATGGGCCTACCTGTGCTTTTCTTCTTGCCATAATCATTGCCCAGCCTAATGAAATTTCTTTAGGCATTAACAGGCATTTAACTGTTTCTATTTAAAGTTCAAGCAATTTTCGATATTGGCAAGTTGTTATCGCGTAATGTTTTAATTACATCCTTTTCAATCGCAGATAACAGTTTTCCCCTAGGCATTACGTAATAAAGTTTAATTAGACTCACTGATCAAAACAACTAACACTTCCCAGTAGCATTAGTCACTAACAGTGTTCCAATAGCAAGATTTAGATAAGAACTGAGAGGCTGGCCTATACTTTTGTCGCATGTCAATATTTACATTTTAGCTATTCTATGGTAAGAAGGATCAGGACTTATTACTGATATTCCATTCTGGAAGGCAGTGGGATTAGAACAGTATTTGTTTGCTTTCGAGGAAGTATGACATTCAATATTGCCAAAAACTGGCAAAATTTGGGGTGGCCTATAATTTTGTCGGGGAGTGTATTTTCTGTGTCATGAATATTAACGGAGATATTTGCATTATCCAGTTTTAAGCCTTTAGCAAACCCCCACTTCTATTCATGTTACATAAACAATACTCGGTTATGTAATGAACCACATCATTCGAAGCTTAAATATCAAATATTGTTTTCAAGAGGCGTTTATTATACGAGATAAATGCAAATATGTTTTGGTGACCGCCCCTCCCCTTTTTCTTTCCGTTGAGAGTCAGGTTGGCAGAACTGTTTGTTTACATTTCATACACTTCCTGCCTGGAGGGGAAAGATTTCTTATTCGTTTGTATTTATTTAGTTAATATTCAAGGCGGTGTTGCGTTACCAGTATGTAGATTTATCTTTTATTAAACTTCACGAGGGAAATCTGCTAAGTTTACGCAGCCCCTGCGTTACGGACTTTTATTCATGTTTAACTGAGGTGTTACCTTGGATTTCATTATAAAATGAAATATTAGAAATTTAATTTTAGATTTTTGAATTTTAGGAAAATGCCTGCTCGTTATTCAAGAGATCTGGGACGTTCAAGGCAGAATAATATCGAGGAAGAAAACCAGAATATGAGAAATTTGAGAGGAAGAGGTGAGGCTGATTTAGAACTCGACCAAGAGGCAAGAAATTATAATTTGGGGAGTCGTGCTCCTCGATCAGTTCTATTTGACGACTTACGACTCAGCGACTCAGATGATTCTGAGTCGGAGCTGCCTGAGTATGATTCAATAATCTTCAGACATTCAGTGCCCAATGTGGAGATAGTGGGCGATGCCCCTCCCCGGGACCAATCCAGGTCGCTACGGCCCCAGTTACCTCCCAGCTATGAAGAGCTGCTATCGCACTTCCACAACCCTTCTTCTGGTGTACTAATGTTCGTCGTCAGAAAAAGCAGAGCTAGTCGAAGATACTCAGCCTATTGATAAACACTTGCAAATCAAAAGGAGCAGCATGCTATCTGGAGGTACATTATTTTCTTATTATCTTTCATTTAATATTTTAATTTTCATTATTCGAGTATATGATAACCAATGATAAACGATATAGACGAACTGGGAAACATGTATCAAAGAGACAATCTTCCTACTTTACCTTAGAGACCCTATACTTCTTACATTTACAAGTACTGCAGACAACATTAAAAAGCTGGTAAAGATGTTGGAAACAGAACTCATCCGACACGATCCTTTCGAGTCTAAACAAATCTCAAATCGAGTGAGTATTGGAATTTTTAGCATATTTCCCTTAAGGGGCACTACTGAGCCCAAGGAGGTGTGGGGATACTTCCATTGTCCTATCAGTTCTGACGCTTCCCTGTCGATCTCATATTGCTCTAGGTTTACACGTTACTTGATGCTTATACTTTTAGCAATGTAGTTTTATTCTCATAAATAGTTTTAGTTCTTCAAATTAGTTTAATTATCATAAATAAATTATTTAAAAGGATGAACGCTGTGGAGATACACCCAGTTATTTCTTGTATTTATTAACTCTGATCCGTTGATATATGATATACTTTACTGAATCATTTTTATGTACCAATATGAAAATACAGTTTACACTCGAGACTTACAAAAGTGTATTTTTAATAGTGGTTATAACCTCCCAAAACAGGTGTCATCGTTGGAATTTGTACCACATCAAGGGAAAGGAACTTTCATTCATACATGGTTTGGAAGACAGAATACATTCTATGGTAATGAATTATATGGCCCATTACGCTATACAAAATACTACAAACACAGGAGACGGGAAATATAATAATATTGAGGACAGTGAAGCCTTACATAACAAATAATTTTATTACTAACAAATCCACAGCAACAACGGGTATAAATAATTTGTATAATAAATTGAGTATTTATTATTATGGTTGCAATTATTGTTTGATCGTTATGAAACTCGATATTTACTCGTTTTATGCTAAAGGATAGATCAAGTACGTTAATGGCTGAAATCGGACCAGTGGGAGGGGTGATTTTCGAAAATTCGAAATATCTCCGTTACTACATGTTGGATCGAAATCTTGTATAGAACCATTCTTATTGAAAATTAAATTTACTATAAATTATGCTATATACATTTATTCTGTATCTTGAATATTAACCGAGATATTTGCATTTTTATTAAGTGTTAAGTATGGGGATAACGGACGAGATGAGATCGGCTATTGTCGGTTCTGTTCGTGAGAAAATTGGTTCAGCCGTTTCCGTAACTGTTCGGTTCTCGTGAAATTGGTTTAGCTTAGACTCGTGTAAGCTTTTTCTTTGTGAGATATATGTAAATATGTCCTGCTGCCCCCCCCCCCCGTTCTTTAGTTCTAAGACTACTAAAATAAGAGTTATTAAAATATAAATTATTCTGATTCATTATAAATTACAGTACTCGATACAGTAAATAGTTTGCACTAAAGTTAATATGTTATATCAGTAATTGGTTTTCTTTCCGGTGAAGAATATGTCTATCTATCTGTTCAGCTCTGAGTGGTTGGCAAACCTATTTGGTTTCAATTCAGAAGCCATTACCGTTGGGAGCTTATTGAAATTAACTGAATGATTTCTCATTACCGTTAGTATTCACACACGGTGGTGTTAAGTGTTACCAGCATGCAGATTTCTCTATTCTAAAACTTCACATGGGAAATCTGCTTAGTTTACGCAGCGCCTGCGTGACGGACTTTTTTTACTCCCATTTGCTCCTCACATTAGTGAAAAGACTGCTATGAGGCTAGACTTCCTAAAGACAGTCGTTTCTCTTCTTCGGTAACTAGATCGAGCTGCTCAAAAACATTTCAATATTCGTAATGTGAGAGTTCTTATTAATCCTGAAAGAATCCAATCCTTCTAGTCCCTCTCCAGCTGCACATGCCAGTAAATCAAAAATCCGGAATTCCATTTTAATCTTAGGCTGCGACCATCAGCTGTTTTTTTTTTTTTTTTTTTACAAGGAACCTATTCCCACGGTCTGTATGGTGTTGACCCAAAATTCGGTAACTCACTATTAGAAATTCTATGAATGCCTCCAAAATATTCCCATTACTTCTCTCATGCATATATTCAGCCAGCCGGCATCTATTACATCTAGTAATAAAGCCCTTCTTATTAATGGGTTGTATCATTGTTTCAATAGAATCTAGATTGTGTAACCAATTGTCCCTCGTGGCCGACCTCGGACTGTGTACGGCAAATATCCCGTAAAAAGGTCTTTCCATTGATAAGAAACCATCCAGCAAATGCTAAAACTTCAAAAATCGATATTGACATTTTTTTTTAAATTCTATTTTAACTTGCTCATCTTCTATCTAATTAAGTAGGAAGTTCGAGTTCTATGAATGTCTACATTCAATGCAAAAGAGTTATTGACTGGGTTCCTCTCCAGCACTCCTGTCTACGGCTCCAGCTCTCCGGCCTGCTCCTCTGGCTCTCCTACCTGCTGCTTCAGCTCTCCTACCTGCTGCTTCAGCTCTCCTACCTGCTGGTCCAGCTCTCCTATCTGCGGCTTCAGCTCTCTTACCTGCAGCACCAGCTCTCCTACCTGCTGCTCTAGGTCTCCTACCTGCACTTCAGCTCTCCTACCTGCTGCTCCAGGTCTCCTACCTGCACTTCAGCTCTCCTACCTGCTGCTTCAGCTCTCCTATCTGCGGCTTCAGCTCTCTTACCTGCAGCACCAGCTCTCCTACCTGCTGCTCCAGGTCTCCTACCTGCACTTCAGCTCTCCTACCTGCTGCTTCAGCTCTCCTATCTGCGGCTTCAGCTCTCCGACCTGCTGCTCCAGGTCTCCTAACTGCACGTCAGCTCTTCTACCTGCAGCTCCAGCTCTCCTACCTGCTGCTCCAGGTCTCCTACCTGCACTTCAGCTCTCCTACCTGCACTTCAGCTCTCCTACCTGCAGCTCCAGCTCTCCTACCTGCTGCTCCAGGTCTCCTACCTGCACTTCAGCTCTCCTACCTGCTGCTCCAGCTCTCCTACCTGCACTTCAGCTCTCCTACCTGCACTTCAGCTCTCCTACCTGCACTTCAGCTCTCCTACCTGCTGCTCCAGCTCTCCTACCTGCACTTCAGCTCTCCTACCTGCTGCTTCAGCTCTCCTATCTGCGGCTTCAGCTCTCTTACCTGCAGCACCAGCTCTCCTACCTGCTGCTCTAGGTCTCCTACCTGCACTTCAGCTCTCCTACCTGCTGCTCCAGGTCTCCTACCTGCACTTCAGCTCTCCTACCTGCTGCTTCAGCTCTCCTACCTGCACTTCAGCTCTCCTACCTGCTGCTCCAGGTCTCCTACCTGCACTTCAGCTCTCCTACCTGCTGCTCCAGGTCTCCTACCTGCACTTCAGCTCTCCTACCTGCAGCTCCAGCTCTCCTACCTGCTGCTCCAGCTCTCCTACCTGCTGCTCCAGCTCTCCTACCTGCTGCTCCAGCTCTCCTACCTGCTGCTCCAGGTCTCCTACCTCCACTTCAGCTCTCCTACCTGCACTTCAGCTCTCCTACCTGCACTTCAGCTCTCCTACCTGCACTTCAGCTCTCCTACCTGCTGCTCCAGCTCTCCTACCTGCACTTCAGCTCTCCTACCTGCACTTCACCTCTCCTACCTGCTGCTCCAGCTCTCCTATCTGCTGCTCCAGGTCTCCTATCTACTGCTCCAGATCTCCTACCTGCTGCTCCAGGTCTCCTACCTCCCCTTCAGCTCTCCTACCTGCACTTCAGCTCTCCTACCTGCACTTCATCTGTTCCTACCGGGGCTTCAGCTCTCCGACCAGCAGCTCCAGCTCTCCTACCTGCTGCTCAAGGTCTCCTACCTGCACTTCAGGTCTCCTATCTGCACTTCAGCTCTCCTACCTGCACTTCAGCTCTCCTACCTGCAGCTCCAGCTCTCCTACCTGCTGCTCCAGGTCTCCTACCTGCTGCTCCAGGTCTCCTACCTGCACTTCAGCTCTCCTACCTGCACTTCAGCTCTCCTACCTGCTACTCTGGCTCGCCTACCTGCTGCTTCAGCTCTCCTACCTGCTGTTCCAGCTCTCCGGCCTGCTCCTCTGGCTCTCCTACCTGCTGCTTCAGCTCTCCTATCTGCGGCTTCAGCTCTCTTACCTGCAGCACCAGCTCTCCTACCTGCTGCTCCAGCTCTCCTATCTGCTGCTCCAGGTCACCTATCTACTGCTCCAGATCTCCTACCTGCTGCTCCAGGTCTCCTACCTGCACTTCAGCTCTCCTACCTGCACTTCAGCTCTCCTACCTGCAGCTCCAGCTCTCCTATCTGCTGCTCCAGGTCACCTATCTACTGCTCCAGATCTCCTACCTGCTGCTCCAGGTCTCCTACCTGCACTTCAGCTCTCCTACCTGCTACTCTGGCTCGCCTACCTGCTGCTTCAGCTCTCCTACCTGCTGTTCCAGCTCTCCGGCCTGCTCCTCTGGCTCTCCTACCTGCTGCTTCAGCTCTCCTATCTGCGGCTTCAGCTCTCTTACCTGCAGCACCAGCTCTCCTACCTGCTGCTCCAGGTCTCCTACCTGCACTTCAGCTCTCCTACCTGCTGCTCCAGGTCTCCTACCTGCACTTCAGCTCTCCTACCTGCAGCTCCAGCTCTCCTACCTGCTGCTCCAGGTCTCCTACCTGCTGCTCCAGGTCTCCTACCTCCACTTCAGCTCTCCTACCTGCACTTCAGCTCTCCTACCTGCACTTCAGCTCTCCTACCTGCACTTCAGCTCTCCTACCTGCACTTCAGCTCTCCTACCTGCACTTCACCTCACCTACCTGCTGCTCCAGCTCTCCTATCTGCTGCTCCAGGTCTCCTATCTACTGCTCCAGATCTCCTACCTGCTACTCCAGGTCTCCTACCTGCACTTCAGCTCTCCTACCTGCAGCTCCAGCTCTCCTACCTGCTGCTCCAGGTCTCCTACCTGCTGCTCCAGGTCTCCTACCTGCACTTCAGCTCTACTACCTGCTTCTTCTGCTCACCTACCTGCTGCTACAGGTATCCTTACTGCTGCTCCAGCTCTCCTACCTGCTGCTCCAGCTCTCCTACCTGCTGCTTCAGCTCTCCTACCTGCTGCTCCAGGTCTCCTACCTGCACTTCAGCTCTCCTACCTGCAGCTCCAGCTCTCCTACCTGCTGCTCCAGGTCTCCTACCTGCTGCTCCAGGGCTCCTACCTGCACTTCAGCTCTCCTACCTGCACTTCAGCTCTCCTACCTGCACTTCAGCTCTCCTACCTGCACTTCAGCTCTCCTACCTGCTGCTCCAGCTCTCCTACCTGCACTTCAGCTCTCCTACCTGCACTTCACCTCTCCGGCCTGCTCCTCTGGCTCTCCTACCTGCTGCTTCAGCTCTCCTATCTGCGGCTTCAGCTCTCTTACCTGCAGCACCAGCTCTCCTACCTGCTGCTCCAGGTCTCCTACCTGCACTTCTGCTCTCCTACCTGCTGCTCCAGGTCTCCTACCTGCACTTCAGCTCTCCTACCTGCAGCTCCAGCTCTCCTACCTGCTGCTCCAGGTCTCCTACCTGCTGCTCCAGGGCTCCTACCTGCACTTCAGCTCTCCTACCTGCACTTCAGCTCTCCTACCTGCACTTCAGCTCTCCTACCTGCACTTCAGCTCTCCTACCTGCACTTCAGCTCTCCTACCTGCACTTCACCTCACCTACCAGCTCCTCCAGCTCACCTATCTGCTCCTCCAGGTATCCTATCTACTGCTCCAGCTCTCCTACCCGCTGCTCCAGGTCTCCTACCTGCACTTCAGCTCTCCTACCTGCAGCTCCAGCTCTCCTACCTGCTGCTCCAGGTCTCCTACCTGCTGCTCCAGGTCTCCTACCTGCACTTCAGCTCTCCTACCTGCTTCTTCTGCTCCCCTACCTGCTGCTCCAGCTCTCCTGCCTGCTGCTCCAGCTCTCCTACCTGCTGCTCCAGCTCTCCTACCTGCTGCTTCAGCTCTCCTACCTGCTGCTCCAGGTCTCCTACCTGCACTTCAGCTCTCCTACCTGCAGCTCCAGCTCTCCTACCGGCTGATCCAGGTCTCCTACCTGCTGCTCCAGGTCTCCTACCGACACTTCCGCTCTCCTACCTGCACTTCAGCTCTCCTACCTGCACTTCAGCTCTCCTACCTGCACTTCAGCTCTCCTACCTGCACTTCAGCTCTCCTACCTGCTGCTCCAGCTCTCCTACCTGCACTTCAGCTCTCCTACCTGCACTTCACCTCTCCTACCTGCTGCTCCAGCTCTCCTATCTGCTGCTCCAGGTCTCCTATCTACTGCTCCAGATCTCCTACCTGCTGCTCCAGGTCTCCTACCTGCACTTCAGCTCTCCTACCTGCACTTCAGCTCTCCTACCTGCAGCTCCAGCTCTCCTACCTGCTGCTCCAGCTCTCCTACCTGCTGCTCCAGGTCTCCTACCTGCACTTCAGCTCTCCTACCTGCAGCTCCAGCTCTCCTACCTGCTGCTCCAGGTCTCCTACCTGCTGCTCCAGGTCTCCTACCTGCACTTCAGCTCTCCTACCTGCTTCTTCTGCTCCCCTACCTGCTGCTCCAGCTCTCCTGCCTGCTGCTCCAGCTCTCCTACCTGCTGCTCCAGCTCTCCTACCTGCTGCTTCTGCTCCCCTACCTGCTGCTTCAGCTCTCTTACCTGCTGCTTCAGCTCTCTTACCTGCTGCTTCAGCTCTTCTACCTGCTGCTCCATCTCTCCTATCTGCGGATTCAGCTCTCTTACCTGCTGATCCAGCTCCCCTCTCTGCTTCGGCTTCAAAAAATATTTTATTCTTTTAATTTGATAATAAATAAATGTTATTTATTATACCACAACTATCCTTTTAATGAGACATTATAATTACTCCTACATTGGGCGATTATATGGGTGTAATTAATGAGAATTACGTCTGCCAATAGAATGTTGTTGAAATGGAGATTGTGTGTTTGAAAATGTTTCAGTCGCGGTAAATACGAAAATGAGTGTTATTCGACTGCTTCTACATTTCTCGTATTAAAAGAAAAGCTTATATTCTTTGTTGTTGTAATTAGCAATCAGCAATTTAGGTCAAATGTCCTTGGATCCTACCTGGATGATGGTGATGGAAGAATATCTGTATACTATATTTATACAATATATTTAAAATGCTAAGCACTATCGGTACATTGATATTTTTTCTCCAGTATTTTGTGATACTTTTTGGTTGCAAATGGAATCGAAATGATATTTGGCTTTGGTGTCGGTTTGGTTGGTTGGTCCCTTTTCACGGCTAAGCAACTACTTTATCGAATTTTATGAAACTGGATAGGTTTATAATTACTAAGGCAACTTTGTGCTATGCTAATATTTTCAGAGACAAACTCTTTCGACTTTATACCAGCACCCTCCCATCCGTTGAGCAGGGTCAGCTTTTGGCGGGAAAGCGGCAGATATTGCTTTATATTAATGAATTATTAACTATTAATAACATTATTATGGCTGAGGTGAGCTATCTGAATTAATGCATTGTGGGATAGATGTTGGGCTAAGGTAAGCTTTCTGAATAAAGGCATTGGGTTATACATTTGGGGCTGAAGAGAGCCATCTGAATAAAGGCATTGGGTTATACATTTGGGGCTGAAGAGAGCCATCTGAATAAAGGCATTGGGTTATACATTTGAGGCTGAAGAGAGCCATCTGAATAAAGGCATTGGGTTATACATTTGGGGCTGAAGAGAGCCATCTGAATAAAGGCATTGGGTTATACATTTGGGGCTGAAGAGAGCCATCTAAATAAAGGCCTTGGGTTATACATTTGAGGCTGAAGAGAGCCATCTTAATAAAGGCATTGGGTTATACATTTGAGGCTGAAGAGAGCCATCTGAATAAAGGCATTGGGTTATACATATGAGGCTGAAGAGAGCCATCTTAATAAAGGCATTGGGTTATACATTGGAGGCTGAAGAGAGCCATCTGAATAAAGGCATTGGGTTATACATTTGAGGCTGAAGAGAGCCATCTGAATAAAGGCATTGGGTTATACATTTGAGGCTGAAGAGAGCCATCTGAATAAAGGCATTGGGTTATACATTTGAGGCTGAAGAGAGCCGTCTGATTAAATGCATTAGGGAATATATTTGGGGCTGATATGAGAATTCTGAATTAAGGCATTAAGGACTAGACTTCCGGGTCCGGAGTGTGCAATCTTAATTATGGCATCAGGGGATGGATTTGTGACTAAGGTGAGTGTAATCAATTGGTGCATTAGGAAGTAGGTTTGGGGCTGAGGTAAGACATCTGAAGTCTATCATTAGGCAATAGATTTGTGGCAGAGGTAAGCCATCTGAATTAAGGCACTGGGGAATAGATTAGTGATCAGGAGTGCAATTTCAATTATTATTATTATTATTTATTAACGTATTAATAAATTCAATTAAGGCATTAGGGAATAGAGTTTGGTCTAAGGTAAACAATCTAATTTAGGGATTAAGGAATAGAATTAGAGCGGAGGTGAGTCATCTAACTTAAGACATTAGGATAAGACTTGGGGCTGAGCTTAGTCATCAAAATTATTTCATTGATGAATAGAATTGTGGCTGAGGTGAGCCATCAGGACTAAGGCATTGATGAATAGATTTGTGGCTGAGGTGAGCCATCAGGACTAAGGCATTGGGGATTAGATTTGTGGCTGAGGTGACCCATCATGACTAATGCATTGGGGATTAGATTTGTGGCTGAGGTGAGCCATCAGGACTAAGGCATTGGGGATTAGATTTGTGGCTGAGGTGAGCCATCAGGACTAATGCATTGGGGAATAGATTTGTAGCTGAGGTGAGCCATCAGGACTAAGGCATTGGGGATTAGATTTGTGGCTGAGGTGAGCCATCAGGACTAAAAGCATTGGGGAATAGATTTGTGGCTGAGGTGAGCCATCAGGACTAAGGCATTGGGGATTAGATTTGTGGCTGACGTGAGCCATCAGGACTAATGCATTGGGGATTAGATTTGTGGCTGAGGTGAGCTATCAGGACTAATGCATTGGGGAATAGATTTTTGGCTGAGGTGAGCCATCAGGACTAATGCATTGGGGAATAGATTTGTGGCTGAGGTGAGCCATCAGGACTAAGGCATTGGGGATTAGATTTGTGGTTGAGGTGATCGACCAAAATTAATGCCTTAGGGAGTAGATTAGGTGCTGAGCTAACCTATTATAAGTAGGGAATGATGAGTACAATTGGGGCTGAGGTGAGCCATCTGATTTAAGGCAGTGGTGAATAGATTTGCGGGTGTGGTGAGCCATATGATTTAAAGCATTAGACAATAGATTTCGGGTTAAACCGAGCTATCTGATTTAAGGCATTGGGGAGTAGATTTGGTGTTGAGGTTATACGTCTGAATTAAGGCATTAAGGAAGTAGATTAGGTGCTGAGCTAAGCTATTATAAGTAGGGAATGATGAATACAAGTGGGGCTGAGTTGAGCCATCTGAATTCGGATGTTAAGCAATAGTTTTAGGGATGAGCTGACCCATCTGAATTATGGCATTGTGGGATAGATTTGCGGCTAAGGTGAGCTACCTGTGTTAAGGCATTTGTGAATGGATTTGCGGCTATGATGCGCCATCTGAATTATGGCATTAGGTAGTAGACTTGGGTCTGGGATTAATTATGGAATTAGGAAATAGATTTGTGGTTGAGGTGAGAGTTCTCAATTAGTGCATTAGGACATAGATTTCGGTCAAATGTGAGCTATCTCAGTTCTGGCATTAGGACATACATTTGGGATTGAGGTAACCAATCTGAATAGATTTAGGCATTCAGGTTTAGATAAGGTGCTGAGAAAAGCTATTATAAGTAGGGTATTGATGAATACAATTGGGGCTGAAATTAGCTATCCGAATAAAGGCATTGGTGAATAGATTTGCGGCTGAGGTCAGCCATATGATTTAAAGCATTAGTGAGACTTGGAGCTGAGTTGAGTCATAGAATTCAGATGTTAGATAGACAATAGATGTCGGGCTAAGCTGAATTTAATGCATTGGGGAATACATTTGGGGCTGAGATGAGCCATCCGAATTAAGGCATTTTTTAATAGATTTGCGAGTAAGGTGAGCCATATGATTTACGGCATTAGGGTGTAGACTTGGGGCTGAGGTATGCCATCTTTAGTATGGTATTAGCGAATATATTTGTGGCTGAAGTGAGCAATCTGAATTAAGGAATTACGGAATAGATTTGGGGCGCTGAGGAGAGCAAGCTAAGTTAAGACATTAGTAAATAGTTTTGCCACCTGACTTAAGGAATTAGAGAAAAGATTTAGTGGCTCACCTCCAGCGCAAATCTATTAACGAACGCCATAATTCTGAATGCCCAACGCAGTCCCAAATCTATTCCTCAACGCCTCAATTCTGATGGATCACCTCAGCTCCAACCCCCAGGAAGACCCTCTTCCCAGGTGAGTTTCCCTGAATTCAGAAAAGTACTTGCTACAACAAGGCGTAGTTTAAGATCCACTTCTTAAGGCGAATGAATGATTTTAGTGAAGTAAGGATCTAAACTCCTCTAATTTGAGACGTTTGGGACTAGCTCGTGGGCCAACAGACCCTTAACACAAGTGTGTTTGTCATAAATTAGTTTTTCTCTGCCCAACCCCACATTAGTTTTTCTCCCTTCCTCACCCTTCCTCAGACAACGCATAATATGGCTGGTTCTGTCCTATCCACAAATATGAAACTTATTCAAAGAGTAGAGCTGGCTTGAATATTTTTTCTATATTCAATCTTTACAATCTACTTCGTTTTGTAAGAATATTAATGAAGTCAAAAGACCTATCCGGCATTCCTAAAATACAAATATTGAGGTCAGTAGCATATTCGTATTTGACGAAAACTTATAGAACCAAAGTTGCTCTATATAAGAAAATAAAAAAAAAATTATTAGGTACATATTGGCAGAAAAGCTAATAGTTAACAAAATATTGCGATTTTTCAAATCAGGCCTCCTTTACAACCCCTACTCCTGTTTGTCCCTAAAAATGGTAATATAGCATATATCCAAGGAGGAATGCGTGTCATCTCACTTACGGAATTACGGTGAATTCGGTTATGTTTTTGGTGCTCTATATAACTATTGACTCCTGTTATAGTTTTTAGTGTATATCTTGTTTATAGATCGTTATACGACGGAATTGTATATAATAAAAGTTACTCAAAATAATAAAATAAACAACACATGTTGCAGGGCGCGCCAGAGAAACTTACTTATTTGAAAGGTCTATAAAAACCTGAAGTATTTATTAGCGATAATAATATCTTATAATGATTATTTGCTACGCTTAAGATTTTATACTGAGTGTTTATGGTAGTAGAACTCGACACAGGGCATAGACCTTTCTTCTGAGAAAAGAAAAAAAAATTGGGGGCTGGGGGGCTTTTCTGTTCACTGAGGCTTAAATTGTTTTGTATATTGGTTTACAACTCTTGAATGAATAGCCTTCTCTCTAGACCGCTTGGAAACAACGTTCTCAAAATATTTTTGTTGTAAACAAGTCAGTGTAGCGGAAGAATCTAAACTCTCAACGACTCGTCTTCTAGGCGTACCTAAGAAGAATTTTAATTAGTGTCTACTTTATTCATTCAGTCTTGTTTTTGTATCACTTTAGAAGAGTGGATTGGACAGGAGGTCCAAGCTATTGGCCACAAATACCAAAAAGGTATTAGAGCAAAACCTGCTATATTTGAGTCTCTTTCTAAAGCGCTAATTTCATCAGAAAACATAAATAACAGTATCGAGCCAGCCTTTGAACAATGCAGACGTCCTGTGCCACTCTTGGGGCTTATCTCGGATTCGCCAGATAGCAGGGATACCTCCAAAAATATTCAAACCCCTACTATACTTTTAACAGAATTCAAAAAAATAATGACATCGATAGGAAAATCAAATAAAATATACACGGATGGATCTAAAGGAAGCGGTGTCGACAGGACTTTGTTTCAAATATCAAAGAAAATATCAGAAGTGCATGGAAGAGAGAATAGTTTAATTTTGGCGATAAAAAGTTTCGCGAAATCAAGTCTACTAGCCGTGCCTGGTCAACATCTGTACGGGAGAATAGACGGGACGAGGTGGTGCTGACACGTCTTAGGATCGGTCACACCCGACTCACCCACTTGTATCACATGAAGAAGGAGGACCCTCCGATCTGCGAGACTTGCGGCACTAATCTTAGTATCAAACACCTTCTCACCGATTGTCTTAAGTACCAGGGCAACAGGAACCTCTACAACATCTCAGGGGGGCTCGATGAAATTCTAGGCAATGACCATAACAAAATAGCAAACATACAGCAATTCATAAAATCAACGGATATCTATGAGAAAATTTAACATCAATTAAACACATGACATCAACCTACACTACTAATACATATATTTACTAGCTTTTATTAAAAATTCTCGAATATAACATATCTTGCAATATGTCATACCTCGTATCGCAATCATTAACTAATAATAATAATAATATTGACTGCTAAACATAATGGAATAATACATATTAAAATATTTTGATTAATAATCCACAAAAACGGTTTGGCGTTAATGACCAAAATGGTTGACACGCCACAAAAAAAAAAAAAAAAAACAAAAAAAAAAAAAAAAAAAAAAAAAAAAAAAAAAAAAAAAAAATAAATAACCCATTATGCATGCAACAAAAAAAACTCTTAACACTTGAGAGAAAAATAAATAAAATAAGATTATTATATCAATAATTCCTGGGGGAAAAACTTCTTTTATTAACTTCTGAAAAAAAAAAAAAAAATCATTGGCTTTCTCCGGGTCATAGGAACCTACTCTTCCTGCTGAGGAAGAATTTCTGCAGTTTACCCTCTTGCTTGGGAGCTATGCCTTGGCAATTTACCCTCTTGCTCTTGGTGGGGAGCTATGCCTTGGCAGTTTACCCTCTTGCTCTTGCTTAGGAGCAATGCCTGGCAGTTTACCCTCTTGCTCTTGCTTAGGAGCAATGCCTGGCAGTTTACCCTCTTGCTCTTGCTTAGGAGCAATGCCTGGCAGTTTACCCTCTTGCTCTTGCTTAGGAGCAATGCCTGGCAGTTTACCCTCTTGCTCTTGCTTAGGAGCAATGCCTGGCAGTTTACCCTCTTGCTCTTGCTTAGGAGCAATGCCTGGCAGTTTACCCTCTTGCTCTTGCTTAAGAGCAATGCCTGGCAGTTTACCCTCTTGCTCTTGCTTAGGAGCAATGCCTGGCAGTTTACCCTCTTGCTCTTGCTTAGGAGCAATGCCTGGCAGTTTACCCTCTTGCTCTTGCTTAGGAGCAATGCCTGGCAGTTTACCCTCTTGCTCTTGCTTAGGAGCAATGCCTGGCAGTTTACCCTCTTGCTCTTGCTTAGGAGCAATGCCTGGCAGTTTACCCTCTTGCTCTTGCTTAGGAGCAATGCCTGGCAGTTTACCCTCTTGCTCTTGCTTAGGAGCAATGCCTGGCAGTTTACCCTCTTGCTCTTGCTTAGGAGCAATGCCTGGCAGTTTGCCCTCTTGCTCTTGCTTAGGAACAATGCCTGGCAGTTTACCCTCTTGCTCTTGCTTAGGAGCAATGCCTGGCAGTTTACCCTCTTGCTCAGGAGCATTAGCCACTTTTAGCGATCTTTTGAGACCATATGTAGGATTTTAATAGTTCCATACGCCCTTCCACTTCCTTCCTGCATAGATGGTGGCCCGTCCAGCTGAAGGTCCCACTGAAGTGCAGAGGAGTAATTAGTTCTCTCCCTAAGAATAAAGTTGATGGAAAAAATTTAACAACATTTTCATTTATTCTTCAAAACTAAAATTTGTATTCTATTATTCCCCAAACGTTACACATTAGATTGGCTATTTCGGAAAAACAATACTACGCAGAGGGAAGTGCAATTGTACACATTGAAGTCTTGGCATAAAAACAGTCAGTAAACAATGATTTCCCGGGCATCGCCGGGTACCTTAGCTAGTAGTATACACACACACACACACACGTCTATATATGTATAGATATATAGATATACTAGATAAGATGCCCGTCTTCGCTCGGGAAATCATTAGAGGCTGAATATTGAGGGTATTATTATAGCAAAGCTTCAATATATACTTTAAACAATCAAATCGAGTTCAAACGCATATTGTCTTTTGTCATAATGACATTATCAAGTAACGTTTAATAGTTATATATAGTACATAGTTGTTTCAATAACGTCAATATATAGGAGGAAATAACCTACTATATACCAGAATTAAACAGTTTGATTTTCCTCAACTTCCGCTATCACTCCTTGTATAAATTCAGCATTACTTTGTTTAAAAATTACGTAATATAAATTGAATAATGAATATTCTCTTATAGTTTTTATTTTGGCATTGGAAATAAATAATGTTCTTTCCTAGTGAAAAGAAATATTAAAGGAGGTGGGAGGAGAGATTATAACCTCATTAATCCGAATTATACATAGAACTACCATTTAAAAAACATAACATTATTACGCCTATATCAAATAAACATTAATTTTACTAATACAATTGGTTACTCCCGCTATAGTTTTAGCGTATATCTCGTTTATACTTTCTTAAACGACAAAAGTGTGTATAATAAAAGTTATTTTAAATAACAAACTAAAAACCTTCTGTAATGTGCATGAGATAATAGGCTTCCCTGATAACCCTCACTCCCGTTTGGACCTAAAAACTTTAATATAGGTAATAATCATAGAAGAATTAATGTTAATTCACATACCGAGTTTTGTTTACTTCGGTTGTCTTTTGCGCCCAATAAAATTTTTGACTTCCGCTGTAGGTTTTAGCGTATGTATCTTTTATCCTTCGGTATACGAAACAAATAAATATAACAAAAGTTACTTTAAATAACACTATGAACAACTTTTGTTACTCGCATCTGTTGAAAAACCAATGGGAAACGGAATATAATCCCCACTCACGCTACTCTAAAAATGTTAATATAGCTTATAATCAAAGGAGAATTAATGCTAATTCACATACCGAGTTTTGTTATGTTCGGTTCAATCGGTAGTGCCCAACAAAATTGTTAGCTCTCCTTTAGTTTTTAGTGTATAACTCATTTATACTTCGGTATACGACAAAAGTGTATATAACAAAAGTTACTTTAAATAACAAAATAAACAACTTTTGTTATGAGCATATTTGCCGAAAAGGCAATAGGAAACGAAATATCGAATATATATATTTTAGATTCAGGACTCCCTTATAAACCCCACTCCTGCTCCAGTTTAGAGTTTTAAATTCCCCTTAACATATATCAAAATTATAAATCCTTATAGGGTTGATTTTACACCAGTTTTACTGAGCATAAATCTCCCCAGTAATAATAATAATAAAGTATGTTTATTTAAAACATTAGCAAGTAATAAATTACAAATTTACAAGTTTTTTAAATAATAAATATAAAAGAAAATATTTCTAAAACACCTTGGAATACATCGTCCGTCTGTTGAGTTCTGCCTATTCATTCATGGCTTCATATATTTACAATGTTCAAATACAGAGAATATTTAATTATTGCATTCATCAGTTCGGAATTTTCGATATCATTGTGAGACACACAAATACTTATACAAAGCCAGTCTTTACCATTCAAAAATAAAATATAATCACTGTAACTTAATTGAAAAATTCTATATAAACAATGTTGTTAGAGTTTTCTAAATATATTGTTCTACACACGCTTTTTCGTGGTCGAATAATAATCTAGTTCATTTTATTTTTTTGGTATAAGGCTTTTGTAAACAACCACTTGTTTTAGGTCCAGCTAACATTTTAATTTCTGTTTGCATAGGTTTCTTAATCCGGGCGAAATAGAGAATAGATGGTGAGAAGAGGTCATTACAATATTCCAGCAAGTGGGAAATCTGCTTAGTTTACGTAGGCCCGGCATGAAAAGCTTTTTCGTCCTGGAAGCTGTAGCCCAAGAATAGGGATAGGGATCAATACCGCGCACCCTATTGAGCGTTTGAAGTAGTTGCTGAGTAACTGGTGAAACGGCCGCTAGATGGCATCGAGTTCCCTCCTAGGGCCTCGCTGACTAGGAGCAGAGCTCCTTTTCGGGCATATTCTCCTAATAGCCAGCCACGAATTTCAGGCCCCATTTCGACGTTTAATGTCCATCTAAATGGACGATAAAACATCTGAATAGGCCATAAATCGCCCTTAGGGGAAACTGGCGTTTCTCATGGATTAATTTTAAATTGGAAATAAATAAGGAAGCTGTAGGCACAGAATGGGGATAGGGATCAATGCAGCGCACCCTATTGAGGGTTTGAAGTAGTTGCTGAGTAACTGGTGCACCCGCCGCTAGATGGCATGGAGTTCCCTCCGAGGGCCTAGCTGACTAGGAGCAGAGCTCCTGTTCGGGCATATTCTCCTCATAGCCAGCCACGAATTTCAGGCCCCATTTCGACGTTTAATTCCTCCGCCCTTAGGCGTTTCTCATAAATTAATGTTTGGTATGATAGAAGGGGAGGGGGACAGTATACTTTACTTGGTGCAATCTGTTACTGGCGTTAAAAAATAACATAGATTTAAATTATTAAGAATAAAATGTTAACAAGGATTTGAATTAATTTATCCAGGTGATTGGGTAGTTCATATTGGAAAGAATTGTTGAGCATATATATTTCTACGCAAAATACTTGCTTTATACCTTATTATACAAAAATAATTATAGAACAAAAGTTACTCTAAATAAAAAAGTAAACTGTTTTTGTTATGTGCACGATTGCCGAAAAACAAATAGAAAATCAAATATCGCAGATTTTTACTTCAGGCCTCCCTCATAACTCCCACTCCCGTTCGAACCTAAAAATTTTAATATAGCTTATAATCATAGAAGAATTCATGCTAATTCACATACCAAGTTTTGTTAAGTTCGGTTCAATCGCTAGTGCCCAACAAAATTGTTAGCTTCCGCTTTAGTTTTTAAAGTATATCTCGTTTATACTTTGTTATAGGGTAAAAGTGAATATAATAAATGTTACTTTAAATAACAAAATAAACAACTTTTGCCATGTGCGTATTTGTATAAAAACCAGTAGAAAATGAAATACCGCTATTTTTAATTTGAGCCTCCCTTACAATCCCCTCTCCTGCCCGTCCCTAGAAATGTTGGTTTGGCTTATGATAATTAAGACGTCACTGCGTGATATGAACATAACAAAAGTTGTTTATTTTGTTATTTAGAGTAACTTTTGTTTTATACACTTTTTTCGTATACCGAATTATAAACGAGATATACGCTAAAACCTATAGCGGAAGTGAACAATTTTATTAGGGACAAAAGACCCAACCGAAATAAATAAAACTCGGTATATGTATTAGCACTAACCCTTTCATTATTACCAGCCATACCAACATTTCTAGGGACGGGCAGGAGTGGGGGTTATAAAGATAGCCAGAACTTAAAAATAGCAAATAACAAAAGTTGTTTACTTTGTAATTTAGAGTAACTTTTGTTATATGCACTTTTGCCGTATACGGAAGTATAAATGAGTTATACGCTAATAACTATAGCGAAAGTCCCCGATTTTATTTGGCACAAAAGACTAAAGAACTAAACCAAACTCAGTATGTGAATTATCACTAATGCCTTCCTTATAATAAGCCATACTAACATTTCTAGGGACGGGCAGGAGTGGGGGTTATAAGGAAGGCTTGAAATTAATAATAGTGATATTTCGTTTCCTATTGCATTTTCGGCAAATATGCACATAACAAAAGTTGTTTATTTTGTTATTTAGAGAAACTTTTTTTATATACACTATCGTCGTATACCGGCGTTATACGCTAAAAATTATAGCGGGAGTGAACAATTTTATTTGGGACAAAAGACCCAACCGAAATAAATAAAACTCGGTAGTTGTATTAGCACTAACGCTTTCATTATAATAAGCCATACCAACATTTCTAGGGACGGGCAAGAGTGGGGGTTGTAGGGAAGGCCTGAATTTAAAAATAGCGGTATTTCGTTTTCTATTCGTTTTTCGGCAAATATGAACATAACAAAAGTTGTTTATTTTGTTATTTAGAGTAACTTTTATCATATTGATTTTTGTCTTTTAACAAAGTATAAACGAGATATACACTATAAACTAAAGCGGGAGTCAATTATTTTATTGGGAGCTAACGATTGAACCGAACTTAACAAAACTCGGTATGTCACTTAGCATTAATTCTTCCATGTTTATAAGCTATATTAAAATTTTTAGGTTAGAACGGGAGTGGGGGTTATAAGGGACGCCAGAAATAAAAATTCGCGATATTTCATCGCCTATTTGTTTTTCGACAAACATGCACAAAACAAACGTTGTTTACTTTGTTATTTAGATTAACTTTTGTTTTATACATTTCTCCAGGAACAATGAATGGAGCAAGTAATTTGCGTAAAAATATTGATATGCTCAACAATTCATTCCAATTTGAACTATGAGGTACCTCACCTGGAAAATTAATTCAAATCTATGTTAATATTTTGTCCTTAATAACTGAAATCTATGCATAATGCACAGGAGACGGGAAATATGACAATATGGAGGACAGAGAAGTCTTACATAAAAAATTAATTTTATTATTAACAAACGCCAAAAACGGGTATTAACCCAAATCACTGGGACGGGTAAATGTCAAATATTGTTCAAAGTAAAGCCTTGCCAAAAAAATACCATCACCATTCAGCCTCAAATCAATTCCCGGGCGATGCCGGGTATCTGAGCTTGTATATATATATATATATATATATTTATATATATATATATATATATATATATATATATATATATGTGTGTGTGTGTGTGTGTGTGTGTGTGTGTGTGTTTGTGTGTTTTGAACGGACCTCATTTTCGTCATCTCCTAGGTAGGACATTTGAAAAAAATCGCGTTATGACTACGACCTCAATAGATGATTCCATTAAGGGAAATCTGCTAATAAAGATCGTCACGGATGCAATCGGACCGGGGGGGAGGGGGGTTAGATAGGGGATTTTCGACAAAATCTTAATATCTCCGTTATTGTGTGTAGGATAAACAAATTCTATAGAACCAATCTTTTTCCAAAAAATAATGTACTATAAATATTTTTATGTAAATTAATTCTGTATCTTGAATATTAACCGAGATATTTGCATTTTTCAGTTTTCAGCGTTCAGCGACTCCCCACTTCTACTCTAGTTACGTAAACAATACTCTGTTATACAATAAACCATTTTATTCGAAGCTTATATACCAAACATTGTTTTCAAGAGGCCTATATTATACAAGATACGTGCAAATATTTTCTGGTGCCCCCTCCCATGTCTTAATTTCTTGGACTACTAAAATTTGATTGATTGAGATAAAAATTCTAATTCATTAGTACTAGTATAGATATAGTAAATAGTTTTCAATAAAATTAATATGACGTTTCCCGTCAGGAAATTATCAAAATTTACTGAAAGATTTCTCATTACCGTTTGTACATTCACTTAATATTCACGGTGGTCTTGTGTTACCACGATGTAGATTTATCTATTGTTAAACTTTTTTTTATTTAGTTTACGCTTCCCCTGCGTGACGGACTTTTTTTTTATATTTCAACCTTCAGTAAACTCCCACTTTTAGTCATCGCACGTTAACAAAAAGCCAATTTATGAAGAAACGTCTTATTCCATGCTTAAATAAAAAATTTCGATTTCGGCAAACCTCTATAATTTGAGATGCATGCAAATACGTAGGGTCATCGATTAAGATTTTACTTTCTATAGTAGAAAATGATCATTAATTCTATACTATACTCTATATTTAAAAGTTTCTTTCATCACTAAAATTTATTTTAGTTAATGACTTCAATCGGACGAGCGAATTGGTTATAATAGATGACGAAAATAGTGTCCGTACAAAATTACATATATATATATATATATATATATATATATATATATATATATATATATATACTAGCTCAGATACCCGGCTTCGCCCGGGAATTCATTTTAGGCTGGATGGTGATGGTATTTTTTTGGCAAGGCTTTACTTTGCACAATATTTTGACATTTAGGGTTAATACCCGTCGTTTAGGATTAATACCCGTCGTTTCTGTGGATTTGTTAATAATAAAATTAATTTTTTATGTAAGACTTCACTGTCCTCCATATTGTCATATTTCCCGTTTCCTGTGCATTTTGAATTATGAGATTTTAATTATTGAGGACAAAATATTATAATTTGAATTAATTTTTCCAGGTGAGGTACCTGGTAGTTCCTATTGAAAAAAATTGTTGATCAAATTTCTCTAAATAACAAAATTAACAACTTTTGTTATGTTCATATTTGTCGAAAAACGAATAGATAACGAAATACTACTATTTTTAAATTCAGGCCTCCCTAACAACCCCCACTCCTGCCCGTCCCTAGAAATGTTGGCAAGGCTTGTTATAATGAAAGCGTTAGTGCTAATACACATACAGAGTGTTTTATTTAGTTCCGTTTAGTCTTTTGTGCCAAATAAAATTGTTGACTACAGCTAAAATTTTTAGCGTATAACGCCTTTATACTTCGGTATTCGGCGATAGTGTATATAACAAAAGTTTCTCTAAATAACAAAATAAACAACTTTTGTTATGTTCAAATTTGCCGAAACCCGAATAGGAAACGAAATATCACTATTTTTAATTTCAGGCCTCCCCTATAACCCCCACTCCTGCCCTTCCCTAGAAATGATAGTATGGCTTATTATAAGGCAGGCGTTAGTGCTAATTCACATACCGAGTTCGGTTTAATCGTTAGAGCCCAATGAAATAGTTGACTCCCGCTTTAATTTATAGTGTATATCTCATCTATAATTCGGTATAAGAAAGAAGTGTATATAATAAAAGTTACTTTAAATAATAAAATAAACAACTTTTGTTATGTTCATATTTGCCGAAAAACGAATAGATACCGAAATACCGCTATTTTTAAATTCAGGCCTCCCTAACAACCCCCACTCCTGCCCGTCCCTAGAAATGTTGGCAAGGCTTGTTATAATGAAAGCGTTAGTGCTAATACTCATACCGAGTTTTATTTAGTTCGGTTGATTCTTTTGTGCCAAATAGAATTGTTGACGCCTGCTATAATTTTTAGCGTATAACGCCTTTATAATTCGGTATTCGACGATAGTGTATATAACAAAAGTTTCTCTAAATAACAAAATAAACAACTTTTGTTATGTGCATATTTGCCGAAACCCCAATAGGAAACGAAATATCACTATTGTTAATTTCAGGCCTCCCTTATAACCCCCACTCCTGCCCTTCCCTAGAAATGTTTGTATGGCTTATTATAAGGAAGGCGTTAGTGCTAATACACATACCGAGTTTTATTTAGTTCGTTTGAGTTTTTGTGCCAAATAAAATTGTTGACTCCCGCTATAATTTTTAGCGTATAACGCCTTTATAGTTCGGTATACGAAAAAAGTGTATATAACAAAAGTTACTCTAAATAACAAAATAAACAACTTTTGTTATATGCATATTTGCCAAAAAACCAATAGGAAACGAAATATCGCTATTTTTAATTTCAGGTCTCCCTTATAATCCCCACTCCTGTTCGTCTCAGAGAGTATTAATATAGCCTAAAGTCTAAGTTGGGTTAGTAGTAATATACATACCAAGTTTCATAAAATTCGGTTCAGCCGTTTATGCGTGAAAAGGTAACAAACAAACAAACAAACAAACAAACAAATAAACAAACAAACAGACACCAAAGAAACAAAATGCAGTTATGGTGTCTATGACATGTGAAACGAAAATTTATCGTGAAATTTCGCGAAAAAAATCAATGTACAGGCAGAGGTTACAATTATATATATATATATATATATATATATATATACATATCTATATATATATATATATATATACTCGTCTGTTCTAGCTCTAGAGGTTACAATTTTTGTTTGATCATTACCAAACTTGATATATAAGTGTTTCATGCAAATCTAAAGGTCAAGTTCATTAATGGCTGAAATTGGACAAGTGAGGGGAGAGTTTAGAGGGAGGATTTAGAAATTTCAAATTTCTGCGTTATTATAAGTCGGATCGAAAAATTGTATAGAACCACTCTTGTTAAATTTACTATAAATATTGTTATATTTCTTTATTCTCTATCTTCAATGTTAATCCAGATATTTGGACTTTTTAGTTTTCAGTCTTTCGTGAACCTTCACTGTTGCTCATATGATATTTAAAGTAAAGCTACTATATCATAAACCACTTTATTCCAAGGTTAAATACCAAATATTGTTTTCATTGAATATCTAATTTGTGAGATACATGCAAATTCGTAGTGCAATGATGTCATCAATTAAGGTCGTTGCTGGTGATGGATTATTTTTTTGTATCTATTTGTTGTCATAATTCAATAAAATTTTATGATTATCAATCATTAAACTTTAAATTATTCCTCGAAATTATTTAGATTGTCCAGAACATGCAATTGTTTTCTGAAGGTTTTTTTTTTTAAAGTTATTTTATTTTGATGAGTGAGGAATAGGTTTCTTGATATACTTACGTAAAAACGTTTACTATCTTCAAACTTTTAAAGTAAATTAAAATTTAAAGTTGTCATGATGATCAGATTTTTAAAAACTCCTTTATAAATTTATTAAATACCTAACCTTCTCACCTGAGAGTATTCATGTTAAAAGTATTAACACTATTACCAAGGAAATACATTACTGGTAAAATATTAATAATGATTTCTCCCAGTTAAATACTTCTTCCTATATATATTAGTGAATATCAGTTTGAAAAAGTGTGATATCCACGGCTTCTGGCGACATGCTTTTGGTTGACAACGGTTTGGAAAATCGAAAGCAAATGTAAATGACATAGTAGTTTAAGAATTGAGTCTCCCATACGAACCTGCCATCATGGTTTCTTCTATAGTGCTGGAGAACTGGAAGAGATTAGAAAGGCGACTTCAGAAAAATAAATTTCATTCTCCCCAACTATGACCTACTAAGTTTCATTTCAATACTCATAAAATTATTCAATAAAAAAATGGGGTAAGGTGTGAGTAGGGAGTTTGAAACACCTCGTATATTAATGTTTTTACTTTCTTGCACAAAGTAAAAGAAGTATTGTATTAAAAAAATGAAAGTTTTCAATAGAATTATCTGTGTTTACCTTCTTTAAAGTCATTTTGACTAGTTTTGATGTGGCGCCTGTAGTATCTCACATAAGTCAAAAATAATGAGCCTTACGATATTGAAATATCATACTTGGGACAGCTACATAATCCGTTCGTGCAGCTCGTCTTTTGATTAACATTGACTAAGGGGAGGGTCGTTTAGAGTGGGTGGAAGCAAAAAATTGCAAATTTCTTTGTACTTATTAGAGATATGAAAAATTTGTATAGAACCATTTTTATTTATCATAAAATGATCTATAAATTATATTTTAGAACATTTTTTGATCTCATGTATTGGAATGGTGATATCGTAAATTGCTTTCAAATGAAATTATGAGAAAAAGAAGCTCATCAAAAAATTATTTTATTTAATAGGAGTACAAAGAAGTCATGTAGTGCCAAAATCAGTTTTTTTTATAACTAAGTGTCGTAAACAACACAATGGTACACTAACCTTAATGTGGGGGGTGGGGAGTCAGAGAAAAGATTCTGAAACTTCTGAAATTACATTCTTATTCTATCTTATTTCTTAAAATCAGGAATTTCAGAGAAAGGTTAAACATTGAATGGAATATTCTTTATTAGGTTCATTCTGGTTTACATTCTATACTGTGCAGAAATTAATATAACTTCAGATATAAATTTAAAAGTTAAGTGTGTTCAGCTTAAGTAATCCTGCTGCTCCCAACTCTTCAAAAAAGTAGAATTGACATACTCTATCAGCTAAATCCTTCTGTTCATCACTGAGAGGTTCAGAAGCTACTAATTCCTTCTCAAGAATACAGTAGTCAATCATAATTTGTATGCCCTAAAATGAAAGATTAGTTGTGTATATAATAGATAAATAGATGAACAACCACTTTAATAACATTTGAATATTTTTATTATTATTAGAAATAGGTGGGGGCTTATTCTCAGAAAATTGGAGGAAAAATCTAACCAATGTGAAGCTTGTTAT
>CM032233.1:97320000-97375000 GCA_019009955.1 Riptortus pedestris
ACTACTACATTTTTTAAACTTTGTGTTAAATTATGTAAAAATATAATGATAGCACAGTATGCAATTGATGCATTCCTTTCCTGCTTTAATATTTGCATTAATTGTTCACTATAACGAAAAAGGTCTAAAAGCTATAGAGTTCAATAGAGTATTATGGATAGCCATTATTCTAAAAAAATAGTAATGTAAATAATTACTTGCAGGATAAGTACCAAACCTAAAAAAAAAGGTTAAAAGAACTGCTTGGGGATGTTGAGGGTGAGAAAAAAATGTTTGTCATGCAGATGCAGTGTAAACTAAGCAGATTTCCCCACGTATTGAAACAGTTCACTGATTTTGTCAAATCAAATTAGATTTTCTATTTCTCCACTTGTAAAAATTAGTAGCAATATTTAAATAAGTTTCAAAATTATATAAACAGAAGATAAGTGTGTATAGATGAACAGTGAAGAGACAAATAAACAAATGTCAGGTTTAGGAGGCTGTGGGGTAAGGGGGCGCCCTAGGCTCAACCCTTAGTAGGCAAACAAGACATAACCTATCACCTCAAGTATTTCTCCTAAACATTTTAATATAATTTACTTTCATTACGCAGCTTGTAAAAGGATATTGGGCATAACTTTTTTTTATTATTAAAAAAACTAACAGTTAGTTATAAATGGAATGTGTTTTTTTATCATGAAATAAGTAAGGTTAAGTGAATTCATTATGAATATTTGATATACGGAGAAGCCACTGAGATAATTTAATGCCTTGTATGTTTCATAGATGGTAGTAGCAAAACAATGTATCAGACTGTAACAGAAATCTGATAATAATTGGTTGTATTATTAATAAGGTCATAATAACTAGGCAATAGATATGGCCAAAAGGAATATTTTTTCTTCTCAAAATAGGTTGCAAAACACTATATATTTGGGGAAAATCACTAATACATTTACTAATTTGAATAGTTAATGTCAATGCACTCACCTGAACCACCAAAAAGCTGTTAAAAGGCAGGATCGTTGAGGGTTTCAACTTTTCTCCTCAGCGACAGCCATTAGCTAACACAAGGGCTGCCCTATTCGATGTGACGAATCTTTCCGGACATGTACGAACTGACTGTGTATAGATCAACATTTTTATATATACAACTTTTCAATCCTACTTATAATAACGAAGATATATTGAATTTTCGATTTTTACCTTCTAACCCCCCCCCCCCTCCCTCTTGCCCGATTTCAGCCGTTAACGTATATGGTTTTTAGTGAAACGGCCAAACATTGAATATTGTAAAGGTCAAATAAACATTTTCGAGGCAAGAATTAGGTCTTTAGTCTTGCAAGAAATGCTTATAAAACGAGTTTGGTAACGATGAAAGAACGATTTCGACCGCCAAAGTGGTAAAAGACAAATATATACTAGGAGGATTAGGAGTATGGAGAAGTTTTTTATTTTAACAGGAGAAATTATACAACTACCAGTTTATCAGCGAAAGTATACAAGTTCAGCTCTGCCGCTCCACTGCCGGCCTCATATTGGTATATGATTACATGTCACTTGATGCTTATACTTTAAGTAATGTAGTGTTATTCTCAGCAATGTGAATTGGTTTAATTATCACAAGTAAGTAATTTAAAAAGTCCGTCACGCAGGGGCTGCGTAAACTAAGCAGATTTCCCACGTGAAGTTTTACAATAGAGAAATCTGCCTAATAACAACTGTAGTAGTAAGAAACCTCTAAACCTAAAACATTATTTAGGGCGTAATAACCCAGAAGTTTATAGCCCCAAAAAACAGTTAACCTAACCTCTAAACCTATTCACGAGGGACGAATAGTTATGGAAATGGCCACCAGAGCTCTCGGCGGAAAGTCCGAACATGCAGATTACAAATGCAAATATCTCGGTTAATATTCAAGATAGAGAATAAATGCATATAACAATATTTATAGTAAATTTAATTTCCAATAAGATTGGTTCTACACAATTTTTCGATCCGATGCATAATAACGGAGATATGTCGAATTTTTGAAAATCCCCCCTCTTAACCCCCCCTCCCACTGGTCCGATTTCAGCCGTTAACGAACTTGATCTTCCTTTTTCCATACAACGATTAAATACCGAGTTTGGTGACGATTAAACAAAAATTGCGACCGCTAGAGTGTTAACAGACAAATATATATATATATATATATATATATATATATATATATATATATATATATATATGTCTAGAGATATATATAGATATATATATATATATAGTATTGAACGGACCTCATTTTCGTCATCTCCTGGGTAGGATCTATGGACATTTGAAGAAATTTTTCGAAAATTCGGTCATGAGTACGACCTCAATAGCTGATTTCCCTTAAGGGAAATCTGCTAAAATGGGGAAGGTAGGTGGAGTGAAATTGCTAGGGAGGTGTACCAAGTTATTTCTGCTACCTATTAACACTGCTCCGTTAATATATTATACTAACACTGAGCTGTATTGTACTACTTCACTGAACTTTCTTTGAACCATTATGAATATAAAGTTTAATTCCCAAACATACAAAAGGGTATTTTAAATAATGGTTATTATAATGGGCTGCCTATAGTTATGCTTTGGGCCGGTTTCGGGCAACAGAATACAATCCACGGCTATGAATTATATAGTTTATGGTGTTTTGAAAAAAGTATATATACACTAGAGACGGTTAAACGGATGTCATTTTCAAGAGGCGGAAGGTGACTAACCTAAATGGGCGGGAGCATTAGTATTGGTAATAAATTTGTTCTGTGAATTTTTTTTCTACTCAAGTACTCACCAAGTTATTTGACTCACTGGTTTATGTCAGAATTAGAGAATATGTGGTGAGATGAGATCGACAAACTAGTGGGGAATCTGCTTAGTTCACGCAGCCCCTGTGTGACGGAGTTTTTACATTACGTTTCTAACTACAGAAAGTATAGTGAATAAATGGTGAGATGTGATCACCTGCGCGTCATTCTGGCACATGTGAAATCTGCTTAAGTTTCCTAGTCTCAGCTCAATACACACATTTCGTTCTGAATTTTTCGCATTGAGCCGAAAGTTTTTATTGTCTACAATAGGAGCTGTTTGTGAATTCAGGCTAACACCTTTCTGCAAGATTCCGGGATTTTAAAAACTGCCCTAAGAGCATAAGTCTGGATATATATTGCTCGATTTTTAAAGATTCGTAAAGTATTGTATGGGATCGAATTTGGGCTTATGAGTTTTATTTACCGAGATTATACAATCATTTTCGCCTCTATGCCATTTTGATCTTCTAATTCCTATTTTATTTCCTCTTCTAAATGAAATTGCAAGTCATTAGAACAAATTAACTCACTACAATGGCCAGCAACCAGATCCTCGATGTTTACTTCTACCGTTTTTTTCATATCACTTTTAACTATATTTTTCTAATAATAATGAACCGTTTCAAATTTATTACGTTTTTCCACTCTTTACTACAGGTAAGAGACATATTTTTTTTTGTGAATCGTGAAGTCTTCTAACGTTTTAGTTATCAGTTCCAGTCTAATGGAGAAAATATTTACAATCCGGGTTATTATTATTTTCAGTTCCAGATCATATATAACCCAAAAAATAAAACAAAAGCCCTCCAACCAGGGACTACCTGTAAACAGAATATTAAATTTTACCCCGCCTTATTTAACCCCCACTCCGATTTCGATTACAAACGAACATGACCTGAAATGATTAAATATCGAGTAAAGTATCGATCAAATAGAAGTTGGAGTCTCTGGAGCACAGAATGTTCATTGATGACGTCAGGTAATAAACGTATACATGTATCTGACATATTAACGATACGATGAAAATAATAGGTTGGTTTTAAACTTGGAGTAAGTCGTTTCGTTATATGTAGGATTATTATTAATTTGAGATAACTAAGGGTGGGAATATACTTAAAACTGAATCTTAAAAATACCAGTAGCTCTGTTAATATTCTAAAAAATGTACATGCAACAAGGGTAGACAGACTATTCCATTTTCAACAAGAAATGTAAAGACAAGGTGTTCGTTTTCATTCAAGCCCATAATTCCGATTTGAAGGGAAATCAGCTATTGAGGTCGTACTCATGATGCTATTTTCAAAACATTTCTTCAGATGTCCATCGATCCTACCCAGGAGATGACGAAAATGAGGTCCGTTCAAAACTCTCTCTCTCTCTCTCTCTCTCTCTCTCTCTCTATATATATATATATATATATATATATATATATATATATATATATATATATGTCTGTTAACACTCTAGCGGTCGCAATTTTTGTTAGATCGTCACCAAACTCGATATTTAATCGTTTTATGTAAAAAGGAAGATCAAGTTCGTTAACGGTTGAAATCGGACCAGTGGGAGGGGGGGGGGGAATTTCGAAAACATAATAAATATTGTTATATACATTTATTCTCTATCTTGAATATTAACCGAGATATTTGCATTTATATTAAGTGTAACGAATGAGCTGTGGTTGCTTCTATTTGGGTCCGAGGAAAGCTAGTTCGGCACTCATATGGAGGTTTCTCTATTGTATAACTTTACGTGGAAAATCTGCTTAGTTTACGCAGCCCCTGCGTGACGGACTTTTTTTAATTCCCTTATCTAAACCTCTACTCCTCGTTGCACGATTTCAATTGCTAAGAGTATGTCCTTATTTAAATGAAATGGTCAAATATCAAATGAAAATAAACGCCTCCAGAGGATAGAATTTTTATTGATTTCGTCATGTTCATGGATCCAACATCCACATAGTAAAGGATTGAAAAACACAGTATATGCTATTTAACATTAAAATGTGGATTTTCAAAATGCATTGCTTTTAATATGGGATGTATAGAAGTGGGTGTTTACTGAAGACAGAAAAAAGTCCGTCACGCAGGGGCTGCGTGAACTTGAAAGTTTACAATAGATAAATATATATTCAAGTACTACTACAGTGAATAAGTGAATTAATACAAACGGTGATGAGAAACGTTTCAGTTACAAGTTAATAACTCTGCAACAGAAAGTGCCTGAATTGTAAACAAACAGGCCAGCCAACCTGAATTGAACACCGGAAAGAAATACCATTAATGAAATATATCTGAATATAACATATTAAGTTTATTGAAAACTTCTACTACAGCTAGTGCTTTAATTTGTAATGAATCAGAATAATTTTAATCTCAATTAGTTAAATTTTAGTAATCCAAAAACAAAAGAAGGGGGTGGGGGATCAACAGTACGTATTTGCATATATCTCACAAAGTAAAAGTTCAATGATAACAATTTGCCTTATTTAACCATGTAATGAAGTGGTTCATGATATAACAGCTTATTATTAATATAACTTGAGTAGGAGTGGGGGTTCACTGAAAGCAGAAAACTATAAAATCCAAATATCTCGGTTAATATTCATGATAAAGAAAATACGTATAGAACAATATTTATAGATCATTTAATTTGGAATAAGATTGGTTTTATACAATTTTCCGATCCGACTTATAGTAACGGAGATATTTCAAAATTCCCCCTCTAACCCCCCCCCCTCCCACTTGTCCGATTTCAGCCATTAACGAACTTGATCTTCCTTTTTACATAAAACGATTAAATATGGAGTTTGGTAACGATCAAAGAAAAATTGCGACCGCTAGAGCGGTAACAGACAAATATATATATATATATATATATATATATATATATATATATATATATATATATATATATAATTTTGAACGGTCCTCATTTTTGTCATCTCCGGGGTAGAATCGATGGACATTTGAGGAAATTTTTCGCTTAAGGGAAATATACTAACAAACAAAAAATACAAATAGCAAGGTTTATATTGACCAATGCTATAGCATTATTCGATCCAACTCAAAATAGCGGAGAATACACTCTTCTATTTTCGTATATTACTAAATTTGTTCTTCAGTTTAACATTTAATACTTAAATTTGGCAATGGTCATAAAAAACGAGAGTTAAGTGACACACAAAAATTTAAATTTAAATAGAACTGATTTTAGTGATCTCTTAAGTAGGGTTTTTCAAAAATCGTGTCATTAGCACAACTCCAATAGCTGATTTCCTCTTAGAAAAACTGTCTAATAAATACCTAATGTCTACTTTCGAATTCATGAAATAAGTAAATAAAATCATTATATTCGGAGTAAAACATCACAGTAAAAGTTCAATGAAAACAATATTTGGCATTTAAGCTTCCAATAAAGTGGACCATGATATATGTAATGGCTTATTGTAAATATGAGATGAGCAGGAGTATACTGAAGGCTGAAAACTAAGATATGCAAATATCTCGGTTAATATTCATGATAGGGTAAAATAAGTATATAACATTGAATGGTAAGTAAATTTGCAACAATGCATTTGATATTTATAGTAACTGAGTAACGGTTGTATTATAACGGAGATATTTCGAATTTTTGTAATTCACCCTCTAAATCCGTTTTACATCAACCGCTTATATATCGCGTATGGTAGCGATAAGATATATATTCAATTTTGAACGGACCTTACTTTCGTCATCTCCTAGGTAGGATCGATGGGCATTTGAGGAAAGTTATCTAAAATCGCCTCAAGAGTATATCCTCAATAGCTGTTTTCCCTTAAGGGAAATCTGCTAAAAGGATGAATAAATTAATGACTAATTCAGCAATTGAAAAAAAAAAAGAAAAGAAAAAAAAACGCTAAGAGAAACTCATTTTCAGACGAATATCTAAATAGGAATAACAAAGAAGAAAAATTAAATTATTGATGCAC
This sequence comes from Riptortus pedestris, assembly GCA_019009955.1. NCBI lineage: Eukaryota > Metazoa > Arthropoda > Insecta > Hemiptera > Alydidae > Riptortus > Riptortus pedestris. The sequence goes on from CM032233.1 coordinate 97,326,784, forward strand.
GAATATCGAAGTAAATATTTGAAATATCGATGTGGCATAGCTATTCCTGCACCCTCCCAAATATTACCGCCATTCCTTCCAGACCATTCCACTGAAACGCTTCTCTCAACACACTATGTTGCCATTTCAAGGGTTTTGTGAAATATGCATTAATGATATATATGCTGAATTTGGTGGGTTTTTTAGATGTGCTTATTGCTGGAGACCCTTTCATTTACGATGCATCAATGCTATCGCTATGACATATATTACAAGAAAGGTTCGTTGGTTCTGCAGAATTTGTGGATTTCTTAACAGATCCAATTATTAGAAATGGTAAGTATTGCAATTACAGTATTATTTTATAACCGCCATTATATGTAATTTTTAATTTTTTAACGTAAAAACCAGTTGATATACTAGTCTAGAACTTATGTTTTTGTGGTTCTGAAATCGTGTCTATATGAATTTATGGGACTTTTTTTTTTTTTTTTTGTTAAACTTAGTTCACAGACAATACGAAAAATAATGTGTGTTACTCAGGGAACTCTGTAGACTATTGATCTTTCCAAAGGCTAAATATTGAATTGGACATGTTAAGTGATAGAATTGCTTTAACCAAAAATCCTATGAGTAAGTGTGGGGGTTTACTGAAAGCTCAAAATAATAAACACAAATAACACAGTTAATTTCCAGTTAGTAGAAAGTGCGTAGAACAACAGTTGTAGTACATTACGTTGTTAATAAAACTAGTTAAATAACATTTTTGATCTATAATAATAGAAATGTGCATGATCTTCAAAAAACCTCCACTGCTCATTATCTGATTTCATCCTTGAACACACTTGTTCTTTACCTGTACTTTTAATAAATACCTTTAATTAAGGATTTAATTTTACAGATGAATACTATTTAAATACTATGTGTAAAAATATATCATACATTTAAATTATCAAATATTCACATTTAACACTGAAATCTTATAACATATTCATTCTTCTGTTCTCCAAAGAATATATACTTATATATTATTTACCACCCAAGTATTTTCTCTTAATCTGTAAAATAATAAAATTGGCATAGCTTAGAGTGTAAATGCATTCATTATTGAGGGTTTGTCGTATAATCTTAGATGATGATATACCTCCTTCAAAGTGATTTACCTTCAATCAAATTCATATTGAAGAGGAAGATGAAACTACTCATTTTACAATCACACAGAACACTTCCTTTATTTGGAGATAACATTCAATATCTGCATGAAAACTTTCAATTTAAAAGTCGTTATCAATCTTGAGCAGGAGCAGTTATCCCTTTTGTAGCCAAAGTGGCAACGGAATAGCTTCTGATCTTCCCTCAGAACGATTATATCGTTTTAATAAGACAAACTGTTCAAATAAAGGAAAAGTTTAGAGGGATTATGCACACATTTTTCCATCCTCCACTTATTCCTGTGATAAATTCCTCCACTTCTCAAGTGCAAATTCGAGGTTGCAGCACATTTTCAAAAGAATATATCTTATTCATATCAGTCATTTGAAGTTTAATAAGAAACTTTTTCTGTTCCAGGGACCAAAACCTGCTATCACGCAACAAGCAACGAACCTTCTATTGTCATTGCAATGCTATATTCAAGATTCTTTTGTAAAATTTATTGGATGTTTTATTGAGGTTACTGGAAACTTGGATTTATTATCTACCACTGAATTCCTTATCTAATAAACTTGTTGTTATATTTTAGTCTGGTTATTTATCAATTAGAACTTGGTTTGTCAGATTTTGGTAGTATTTTGTTACTTTTGATGAGAAATGTATTTTTAATAAAAAAAATTTATGTTTAAAAGAAAGTTATAGATGATTCTTTTTGTTCACTGCATTTAAAATTTCAAATGTTTAATAATTAATAGTTTATTAGCAGACACCCACTCTCTTCTGTATCTAAAACAACTTATAGCTGATACTGATCAAGAAAAGAAAATTGTGTATACCGCAAGTATCTATATATTTTCTTTTATACTAACATATTTTTGGCAGACCCTGCTGCCATCATCAGGTGCTCTCTACTACTCCACTGCCAGTAGCTAGGTCCCTTGCAGCAATGTCGTCGCTTATAATGCAGAGCTCCTAATGGTGGGAACAGGGTCTACTGAAAAATATGTTAGCATAAAGGAAAACACGTAGATACCTGCAACAGACACAATTTTCATATCCTGACTTCAACCCTGCAAACCAGTATATCAAATGATACTTATTGTTCATATAGAAATGTTTTGTAATAAGTAATGTATAATGTATCTATTGGCAAACTATTACATTATGTCTTTTTATAAATGATATTTTGAATCTGTCATGTTAATTAAAACAACTTAAAAATAAATAAATATTTTTCAACAAATGGCTGTTGTCCCTTTTCTTGAAAATATTCCTACAATAATGCCTATCCAACACTTTTTTGGCTAATAACTAGTACTATTACGCTCAATCAAAATTAAATAATCAATTGGGAACCTGTGTCCAGTGTAGAGAAAACTTAATGGTCGTGTGGTTGATGTAAGAGTCAAGTCTATTTAATTTCACATGGGCAAAAGGAACTAACAAGAATATCATCTGCAAAGTAATACCAATGAATTGTTATTCTGAAAATAATATGGATTTAAATAAATCTTGAACAATGATATGAATTCTTTAGAAATAATATGGTTATCTTTATATGAAGATATTGCTCAAACTTTAAAAAAACACGAGCGGGTGGATAATATAAATTTCAAGATGTCTTTTACAAAATTATACAAGGTTCTGGTAGATTTAATCACAAATTGTATGACCAATTATATTAGATATAATCATGACAGATTTCATCACTAAAAAAATGTAACACTTCCATTATGACATTCAGAATTGTTTTCCTTTTCATATTATTAAATATAGATTAATAAGCATTCCCTGTGTACTTCTATCTCAGTCTATGTATTTATGGGCAGTGAATTACAACTTTAATTTCAACATTATCGCTCATGAGAAAAGACCATAAGTAAATACAGCAAGCAGTCTTAAAAAATGTAATATTAAAACAACTTACACTATTGACAAGAATAAAAGCCAGAAATACCAATAGCACAATCATGGACTCTATTACTTCCCAATGCTCTGTAGGCTGCCTGACTGTCAGTCATAATATTAATGATTGCTCCCATCACTTACAGCTCAGCTACTTGACGGGCTACAGTCTAAATTACAAAAATTCTGAACTGAAAGAATGTTGAGTTGGGTCCCAACGCAATGCAATTATTTAAGCTATTTCCACCCTCCTTGCAACACACTCCTGCCCCAGTCAGTTCTTCCGTCTTAGGGCCATTCACATTCAGACAGACATTTACTGTTTAACCCTTAACTACACTTCTGGAGTCTCTCAGACTCCGCTCACTTTTTCCAGTTCTGTGAAAAACAGAGGGGAGGTCGGATAGGGGTGGGGGGCTTGTTACCCTCCTAGGTCAAGGTCAGTTTCCTAGCAGTACCACACTCAGCCTCTTCCCGGGTTGTTGTTGGTTTTTAGTGGGCCTTTGGAGTCTGTGAGACTCCACGTGTGTAGCAACTTATTGATTTTGTGGTAGTCTGAGAGATTCCACCTGTGTTGGAACGTTACATTTGTTCTTTTTTTTTACAATGGAAGGAAGTTCCAAACGCCGGAAAATCACACCTGCCGACCAAGATTTTGAAGAAGTTGTTGATAGTTTGCTTCATTATGTGTCTTCTGACTATAGTGACGAAGAATTGGAGAGCAACCACTCCAGTGACAGTGAGGTGGAAGTCATGTAGGAAAATATAGATGATGAAATTGAGTCAAATACAGATGGGGATTATCTTCAGCCCGAACAAGAAAAGGTAATATATGATGAAATTGAGCTGAATAAGGGTGGGGATTGTCTTCAAGCCGTGGGAAAAAATATACGTGATGAGATTGAGCCGAGAACGGATGGGTATAATATTCAGGTACGGAGGCATAAAAGATACCATCCGTAGAATACTTGATGTAAAAGAAGAGCCTACATCAAAACCAGACAAGAAAATTTTAGAGCCAAGAGAATATTGGAGTATTTGTCCTCGGTCTCTGAAACGGAAAACACAATACCCTTGTGAAAAATGTGGACAACCTGTATGCTTACAGTGTGCATCAAAAATCTGTCCTACTTGCCATGAACAATGCTTAAATTAATATAAAACTGTGGAAGCGAGAAAAAGTGTCCGAATCTCTCTAATGCATCCAAAAAGCAGATCGACAAAACATGATCCTTTGGACATTGCATTTTTTACTAAATATTTTTTATTCTTGTAAAATGTGTTAATTATTTGTTTTTTACTATATTGTAGTTATATAAAATAAAGTAATAATAAAAAAAAATATTGTTCAATGATATTGCCTAGGTAATGTTAAAAGTAAAGTAATGTACAACATTTTTTTGTTATTATTATTGAATCAAAAATAATACTGATGTGTCTTCTTCTTTTTTTCCTTTTTCATAACTCTAATGAATGTTGAAATAAAGGGTTAGTAGCAAAGTTTTGTAAAAATATTATTAATAGTGCATACAAAAACGCCGGAGTCCGGTAGACTCCAGGTATGGAACAATGTACTGATTGTATGTCATGTGTAGTTAAGGGTTAAATCAGTCCATTTTCAATTGGCAGAGTCAATATATGTCCACCCTAAGCATACTACGTTCTAGTATCTACCCAATGATTTCCAACATCCTTTGGAAGCCAGCAATTCCGTCTGGCTCAACAATGGATAACCTTCATTCTCATCATCCTGATCTTTCCTTTCCCTCAATGAAGATTTCTATTGATATGAGGTCGAGGATTATCCCGTAAGTATGGAAGCTTCCAATTCAGTAAGTTTCCTCCTCCCTGTAGAGGGTCAACCACTGTTTTCTTTGAATTTAAAGTGAGTCCCGTTTTCCTACACAGTCTCTCTATTAAATTCAGGGCTCTATTCATCAGATCTGATATCACTGATTGCACCTTACATCCAATAATTATTACCACATCATTGTTGTGTCCTCCTGTCCTAAAGCCTTGTCTATTTAAATCCTCCAGGAGGGGGCTCCACAGCAGGGAGATAGTACTCCCCCAGTGGACATCCCATCACTGTCCTCGCTCTGACTCTGAAGGCCCCCTTCATGACCTGAACGTTTCTAACATCAAAGACATTTCCTCCCCATTTCTCTGCAGAAAAACTGGATATATTCCATCATACCCGGGTTATATGGCTTAATACTCTTTGATCACCTATTTTACAGCACCTGCACTTATGACTTCTTTAGCTCCACTCTCCAGTTGCAGTCACTTTCAACTAAGGGCACCTCATTTGCTTTGGAATTCCTTTCTACTTGGAACCTTAACTCTTGACTGCTGCTGTGCCTACCCAGCATTCTATGTAGCCAGGCACCTGTATTATATTTCTCTATCTCTTGGCAGAACATCCCCCAAGAGTCTTTTTTGAACTTTTCAATTGGTTATTAAATTCTGTTAGAGCTTTCTTATACTCTTCCCAGCTTCCTTATATTTTGGCTCTAATAAAGAGTCTTCTAACCTTGGCTCTCATTTTCTCTAGCTGCTTGCTCCAATAGGTATTCTTTCTGTTGGTTCTCTTGCTGATTAACCTACAGCTATTCTCATACACTCTATTTATATCTGAAGGGATAGTATTGTTTAATACATCTATCTCCAAAGGGGACTGAAGTTGAAGCAGACCAAATTTAACATAGCCAATATTTCCCCAAAGTAACAAAGTTCAAGACAGGATTCATCAGAGAAGCCATCAAATGAAAAATGTTCTAATAATTTTAATAGAAAATGTGGCAATAAGCTCAAAAATCTGAGAGCATATCTTATCACAAAGAGATTTCTAATTAATCCTGTAGGAATAGAAGAACACTCAGATGTTTAAATCAATAAATTGTTCAACTCAGGCCCATGGAGATCCAGGATTGGGACAAGAAATGTATGATTTCATTAAATCTGACAGCTGTCCCTCACTCTCAATTTAGATACTCTAAGGAAGCTAGTAGTATGACTAGGAAAACATCAGGAAAAAACACCATGAAATGGCCAAAACCAGAATATCTTGATGCTCATTTCTATTTATATCTAATACCTCAAGGTAGATGAAAAAGAATCATATGTTAGAATCAGGAGTTAGGGCTTACTTCCTAGTTAAAATATATAGCCGCCAATGTCTTCATTACTATTGGATTTATCAAAAAAAATTAAAAAATAAATAAAAAAGTGGGTTTAGAATATTTTTACATTCCTAAAATACCTTTGAAGTAAGGATTTATCAATTTCCATCTACAAAATGTGGTCGCCAGAACATACTTCTCATATTTCAAGGGAATAACAAAAATCTGAGGACTTATTTCTATTTCTCTACAAAAAATAAATATGCGACGAGTGTTTGTGTTAACCATTTTGTTGTATTATTGAAAAAATAGACTGGTCACAAACATTTGTCACATGACTGGAGAGGTTAAAGGAGGAGAAGACATGGTCTTGCCTGGATAACAGATAGTTCACTGATCAGAACATTATCTCACACTTTTAAAAACAAATTAAAAATGCTTGGAACGTCTATAAGATGAAATGAAAAAATACATTATTGCGAAAGGCAAATGAAAGACTACGTATCAATTGTTAGTCGCTTATTACACACTTCTATCAGAGAGTCTTCAGACACTTCAACAGAAAGATTGGCTTCAAAACTAGTTTTGATTTGGTCCACAATAATAGTGAAATTTATAATTCTCTCTCTCTCTCTCTCTCTCTCTCTCTCTATATATATATATATATATATATATATATATATATATATATATATATATATATATATATTAGGTCACTAGAGTGTTAACAGATTACTGTAATATATTTTAAATTATCATTTACTAGATAGGATGGGAGAATATTTAAAGAAAAATTCATGCCATGATGACAACCTCAATCGCCAATTTTCTTCAAATGAAATATTAACAATTTTATTCTCTTTATGAACATGATGGTTTCTAGAACACTAATTATTGAAAATGTAATTAGGAACTAGATAGGTTATATAACATTTTTGGAGCAACTCAAAATAAATTTGACTTTGAATTTTATATTGCCTCCCCTCTCTAAACTGTAGGAAGGACATTGAAGACATTTTTTGAAAATTGTGTCGTGAATACAACCTCAATTTCTGATAAATAAAATATACTAAAACAAAAGGTCTGAAAGAAAAATTCAAATAAGTTACATTTACCTAGATCATTCCAAAGCATGGTTGATCTTTTTTGTGCATCATTTGGGAATAAAAATTAAATATCTCAATGATAGTTATATATACAAACACAATATTTTTTTAATTTAAAATTCCATTTTTATTTATTTTATTTGAATTTAAAGATATTTAATTGTTTTATTGTGAGGGGGAATAGCTAGAATTTGGTTATGGAAAAAACAAATTTTTGTCCATGCTTATTATTATGCCAATGTTTAGGCTGAATATTAAGGACCTCCAAAACCCCTTTGGAGAGAGGTAATGAGATAACTCGATTGAACAAAATAAATATTCATTAGAAAATTTAGAAACAGGAAAAAATGAAACCCAAACCAATGAGTAAAAGATCCAAAAAGCAATATGTACAAGGGAAAAAATAAAGAAAAAACAGATGAATAAGAAAATTAAAGTAAACTGAGGATAAATATTAATACGGAATGTAAATTAAAACTTGGATGACAATAACAACTAATGCACAAACCCTGATGATTAGTTGGCAAGGATACTTTCAGAGTGAGTTGGAAGGAAACTAGCTAAAAAATCAAGTGCCACCAAATAGAGGAAAGAGGAAAAGGGAGACGGAGTCTTTGGGAAAGTCATTGTGGTTGATTGCTGAATTGTTAGGAGATGAAGGCAGCTTGATTGTTTCTAGAGAAAAAATAAAAAAATGGCCAAAATCAAATGTTTATTTTTCAGTACTAATATTTGGAGAACACTGTATATATGCACACAATACAGAGGTTGTGATCTTTGATTTGAAAATAAAGGAGGGGGGTGGGTTGTTCTATGAAGTAGATATTGCAGTTAAAAGTAAAATAAGCTCTGCAGTAAATAACCCTAGAGATGACTTTAGGAAGGATTGGATCTTTAAGTTTAGAATGGAGGCTGTGCAGTTTATTTCGAGTAAAGAGGGCTGATAGGTAGAGAGATTTTCAAAACAATGTTTTTTTTGTATTTTATCATATATAAATATATATATATATATATATATATATATATTTATATATATATATATGAAGGCTGTCCCAAGTTCCCGTGCCACTCCCATCTCAAATTATTTTAATACAAGGATGAGACTTGGTGTGCCATAATTGGGATCCCTGAAGAATCCTTTCAGTCCATATTCAACCTCCTAATCTTCTCCAACGACCATAACATTGGAGTTTCTAATGGAATGCCCTACTTTTTACAATGGGTTCTTGTAGGAAATTAAATTCTAAAACGAGTTTATATCAGTGAATTGTTTGCTTTGGCTCACCCTTTAGCCGTAAAATGCACAAATCTTTATTTCAGAAACGGCACATTTTATTGAAAAATGCGGTGACATAAAAGTTATAGTCAACAAATTATCTTTGAAACAAGTATGCAGGAAAAGGAATGAATTCTAAAATTTATAATAGTATTTAAAATGAAATAATACAAAAGTATTCTTGAATGAATCCAAAAAAAGGTTTACTTCAAAAAACATCGGCATAACAAGCGTTATTTTGTTTTAATGTTTTTTTTTTATTTCAGAATTCATTCCTCTTCCCATAGGCTTGTTTTAAAGATAGTTTTGTTGGCTACAACATTTATGTCACAGCATTTTTCAATGAAACTACAAATAAACAACGGGTTTCTTTTTTTTTTACATGAAACTATGCAGGAATCCATCATAAAAAATACGCATTTAATTGGAAATTCCAAAGTCATGTTCGCTGCAACACTTTTTTTTTTTATTTCAGAATCCATTTCTTCTTGTTGTAGCTAACAAAAGTATCTGTGAAACAATCCTAGGGGAAAATAATTGATTCTGGAAAAAAATAAATAAAAAATTATTTAAAACAAAATAACGCAAAATTATTCTTTCCCCCCCCCCCCCCCCGTGAAAGATTAATATTTATTTCCAAATGAATTACCCTTCACATTTTCCTTTGGAACGTGGATATTTAACTTGCTCCCACCAGGCTGCAGTTACTACAATTATACAAATTAAATTCTTTCCATTTTATGACTCATAAATATTTATGTAATTTAGCAAATTTAAGTTTAATTTTGAATGTAAGAACTGCCATCTTATTGAACAAAATAATTTATTCATATTATTCACAAGTACAGAATATTATATAATTAATTTCTCAAAAGATAAGATAATTATATACCACCTATCATTGAAAATTTCAAGATTATCAGTACAGTTGAAGGGCATTAATTACCACTTGATAAGGTTTAAAATTAGTTTAGTTCCAATGTTTCCTTTATTGCAAATTTCGAGACTGATCAATAAAAGAAATCAATTTAATTTCATTTATTTACATTTTCACTTTATTTATGTTGAACTCGGTTCTGAGCAACTCTTCAATTTTATAATAGAGTAATATGCGTCATATTCATTTTAATGTAAGGGGTCAAATTATTAGCAGTCATTTTTCTTGTTAAAAGGATTAATTAACAGCTATAAATACATATATATTATTTTTCATATTTGTATTCATTTCAATGATTAGCGTATTAAATAATTAGCAATATTTATCATCATTCATGTCTTAACATGTCATTTTTACCTGATCTGTATATTATATCTTTATTATGTGTAACACATTCACTACATATGGTTTAGGAAAGCAGAAATTAAAAAAAATTTGGTAATCTTGATTTAATTGTCACAAATACACACTTTATAACATTCAATTCAAGTATTATCATTAACAGTACAATATATAATTACCACACTAGCATAACTATGAACCACATGCTAAATAGAATGAACTGAGGGTATGGCGTCATGCAAATAATGCTGCCAAGGAACCCTCTGAATAGAACAGATACTTAGTTGATAACATCAGGTGAGAAATGCCAACAATCCCATAGAACAATCATGATTCATTACATGGTTCATTTGGATGACTTAAGAGCGTATGCAAGAAATGCTCTCAGAATGCATTTGAATTTTTTAAATTTAGAATTATTAAAAGGCAAATAATTTATATTGCCTTAAAGTTTAAATGACAATAAAAAAACACTTTATAAGTAATGATTATTCTTGTTAATTTTATTTTAAGTAGATGTTTCAGTAATATTGCATACTTAGTTAGTTAGTTGAGTAACTTTCTTTGGTTACTAAGAACTAACTACTAACTTAGTTGAAGTAACTTTCTTTGGTTTGTTTATGTTAAGTATTATAATGAGCAGTACTGAGGCTTCTAAATTTGTGTTTAGTTAAATTAAATATAACAATTATAAGATCATTCATGATTGTAATATGACTATTTTACAAAAAAAAATGCTCTAAGTGGATAAGGAAGCAGTATTTATATTTAAAATTATATTAATTAACTGCAGGGGAAAATGTGCAAGTTTATTTGAATTATAATATTTTAATAATGATTTTTAGTTACATTCAATACATTATGATTAAGCTTTTAAATAATTTTGTCAGTGGCAGGACTATTATGAATCTTTTACAAAAAATATAAAGACTTTTTGGTGTTTACCTAAGCATACCTTATGTGAATTCTTATGCATTAAATTTACACGAGTTTTATAAATATATACAGTTATTGCAGAGTTATCTTTATAATTCAGTACTTAATAAAGATTATTATGAATATATTTTACGTCATCACTCAAAACTTTTTTTTTTTTTTTTTTAGTTCCTCCACTTACTTCCTTTTCATTGCAGTTTAATAATCTCTAAACACTGATATTTTATTTTTAATTGCTGTCTTGTGTTCTTTCCCTGTTGCTTATGCCTGAGTTGAATTCATCTTAATATATATATATATATATATATATATATATATATATATATATATATATATATATATATATATATATATGTGAAAACCATTGTTTATTCCTAAACCATAATTTATTTAACTTGTGGATATAAACTATATTTATGACATATAGTTTAAAAAATAAAAAAAAAAAAAAAACCGCAAGCGCAGTCACTTTTTAAATTTTACATGCTCAAGGGTCTTCATTCTGCTCTCATACATGGTAAATTTTATTCCTTAAGATAGTTCCTGTATTTCTGTCACTCTTCCACTGTTGTGACAATTGTCAAAGCAAAAAATTTATAGATAAATCCTCCTAAATGGCAGTAGAGGTATTAGCATAATAAATAAGTTTACTTTACAGTGCTTCTTCTTGTAGAATTAATTTTCCCATACTTTTCTTTTGACTATATATATATGTGTGTGTGTGTGTGTGTGAATATTTCTATTTTTTCCCCTAAAATTAGGTCGAGTATAAGGGAGATGTTAAATTACAAATCACAGAATTTCAGTTGGTTTTTGGGTCGTAATTCAGAGAAATTTGGTTTTTATTCTTAACAGAGAATAAGAATAACCTTTATTATGCTTATATATGTTGTACAAAGTAGTAGGTGATAGTTGGGTTTCGGCTAATAAACTTTTCTTAGCCTGAAGCAGTTTCAGCTCTTCAGAGCTGAACAATGAAAACGAAAAATATAAATATTCAATAATGGAATAAATGGAGCATATTATTATCTTTTAAGTGTCCAATGGCCATAAGTTGTAATTTATAATGAATAAAAACCATAACATGAAATGAAGCGTACTAAATCTAAAAAAACAAAAAAAATGTATGAAAATGTACATACCAGTTTTTTTTATATTATATGGGGAAGAGCACTTTAGAAAACTTTATTAGCCGAAACCCAACTATCAACTACTAATTTGAATTATAATAACGGCTAACAATAAAACTGATTGATATATGCTGTACTAAAAGTAATTTTCAATTTATGTATACATTATTAAATATTAAGACCATATAGCTTCCCATAAGGGCGAGTACCAATTGCAGAACCTGGCGGCTCTAAAATTTAAATTGATATGAAACAATTCCATTCACATATAACTTCACTATAATGATTTTGAAAAAAAGAAAAAACGATTTCAGTACCAGTGGCAGTGATAAAAATGTCAATGTTTTTATCCTTGCTATTCTCAGATTGGAAGTATAGAAAATATCTCAATTACTTCATATTATTATTTGGGGGGCTCTGGTTAGCCATGCGAGTTAAAGCGTTGACCTTTATCTCACATGGCAAACCTAGAGTGGCGAGTTCGATTCTCGCCTGGGCAAAGGAAATTATTTAGTGGCGAAATTCATTAAATAACATCCTAAAATCCTACCCTTGCTAGAAAAGGGTGGTAACCTGTAGAAAACCCGTCCCAATTAGCCTGAGTTGCAAAAAGTGGATGTTAATAAATAATAATAATAATAATAATAATATTATTATTTACACAAACTTCATAAATAGCTTTAAAAGCCTACAATTTTTCCATAAATCCTACTTTACCAAGAACATTGATTTAAAAAAAGAAATGGTACAAAGTTCTAATAAACTTGTACCAGTAAAAAAACTAATGCCAAGCAAACCAGGACTGCACAACTGATCTTTGCACCATTTTTTACCATTGTCTCACCATCTGTCAAGTTCTTATAACTCTCTGTTTGTTATTGTAGATTGAAATTCTTGATGAATAATCATCTGGAACATCAGCTTATTACTAATGAGGGGGGGGGGCGGTGGAGGGACCTTCAACATTTTGCTTTTAAATATTTATTTTGAATTTTTTAATCTGCAAAAGGGATTATTGAAGTGACCATTTTCTTGTCTCCCTCCTACTTTCACGCCTCTACGATTTTTTTTTTTTAAAAATTTCAAGTTAAAAGATTAGAATTAATTTCATTGTACCTAAAATATTTTATTTTACATTTATTTAATATTAAATAATTCTATATCAAGTAAAATGCTAAACATATTTCACTATTTTTGAAAAAGGGAGTATTTTTAATTTAATTAAAAGTATGCTAGCCTGAGGGTTGCTCTGACAGTCCAAGTTGGATGATCTTAGTCCTTCAGCTGTCTCAACTACATTCACCTACTCAAATAGTAATCTAATGGATTTATGTAACATTTGTAATTTGTAGATTGCAAATTTCATAATACAACAAAGCAAACAAGTGACACTTGTTTTTTTTGTCTTTCGTTTTAGTCAATACATCAACATTAGAAAAAAAACAACCTTTTTGAAATGTTTGGACAGCAGAGCCTCTGTCTCAAGAGCATTTGCACTCAAGGCAGGGTCAATATTTTACACTGCTGCAGTGTGAATATTAATTATTGTGATTCCGTGAAAGCCAACAAAAGATAGTTGGTGTAAAAAAAAAAATAGGAGCCAAATCTATAGTGAAAAAATTATTTTTAAATGCGGTGCTCCGTACCTTCAAAAAGAATTGGTTGATGTGAGAAACTTGAATAGAAGAAGTTGAAATTCTAGAATGGGGTGCATGTAATCATGTTTAATATAAACAGGCTCAGCTATTTGAACATGACTAGGAAAAACTAACAGCACCACTTCATGGAATGTAGAGGAAATGGAGTAATACATTCTAAAATGTGCACAAAAACTATTAAGTAGTTATTTTACTAATTTATTAAGTAACAAAAAAATATTATTTTCTAAAAATTGAATTAATAAAACAATCTTGTGTCTCAGGAATAAAATATAAATACATCTTAAAGAATCAAGGGTTTGCAGCTGGTTAGTCACCTGAAACAAAATAAGAATGAATTCGTTAAATATTAAATAAATAATTAAATTTTTGAAGAAATAATTTTGATATATATAATTCTGGATTACAAGTCTCTATATCTATTTCCATTATTATTGAACTTATTTCAAGAATCACTATAAATCAACTTCTAAAAGCTATTAGTGCCTTTAAAATAAATTCAATTATCTGGAATAACAATTAATACATTAAGGACGAGGGCATTTTTGGGGTCCAACAAGAAAGTAATATAATACGAACTGGCAGCAATATAAAAGTAATCCATAGTTTCGCTTCTGTGATATGAACCATAGTTAACCTCATATTAACTTTAATTCATTAGTTACTAGAAATGATAATTTATATTAAATGTTAAAAAAACATTGAAAAATAGTAATCAGGGCAAATGACTTTTTTCTTCTTGCATGTTTCGACTGCAGAGTCATGGCTGAATAAGCTGAGGACCACAGATAAAGAAAAAAAAAAGGTTATGAAAATATACATGTATTTTAGTGTATGGAAATGGGCAAAAAAAAAAAGTTTATCCCATAAGGGATGCATAAACCAAGCAGATATCCACCTGTTGCAATGACTCAGACATTATTCCACTTTCTGTTCTACATGTATCCTAAAATAGCAACTCTTAACTAATACAACTTTAAGAAATTTGAGATCATATATGTGAAAATGGCAAGAGGGGGAGAAAGGAAAACAGTGCTTCTAATTAAATATATCTATTAGTGAGCCAGTATTAACAATATAGGGTAGTTTGCTTAGTAAAAAGATGTTGACAAATTGTACTGTTGGGCTCATTCCATGTCAAATCAACACAACCATTCAACCTCAGTATTTCTATTTTATATTTTCATCCTTTTTGCCTACATTACATTAATGTGTGTGTGTGTGTGTGTGTGTGTGTACAGTTCTATTGTAAAATTTTTGTAAATACATGTTGTTATTTCTCCCCAAATTATAAAAGAAAAGATGAATTTATTATCAGGCTAATATAATACACTTTAAGAAAACAAAGCTACACTTTATGTACGTACAAAGCTAAATAATTCAGTTAAAACATTATTATATTACAGAAATAATAACAGATTTTTCTTATTATTATTCAAACTTGGAAAAAGTTATTAAAAGGACAAGGAACAAAATTACTGTCAAATAGGCACAGACATAAATGTCAGGAGTTTTAAAACACTTAGTATATAATGAATGTAAAGTTAGCTAACAACATACCCAATTCCTATATGTTCATAAAAAAGAATAAGAGATTTTGTGATTTCAAAAATAAATATTCTTAAGAATCAAAGGAAAGAGAATATTATTACAAAATTGCTTCAAGTTTAATCAGGGAACAAGAAACTAACATTTCAAATATTGGCAGTATTTTGTTAGGAATTTCATAGATAATTTTCACTAAGTGCTGGTTTAATTCAATGAAATATATATCATCTTAGTCAATATATAGACAATAGGTGAGTGAAAATTCATTAAAATCTGATAGTAATGACAATAGAAAAATTTCTATTTAAATAGATTACAAGGATGAAATACTCTTAAACATAGTTAATATATTGAAAAGGCTTATACCTAACATAAGCACATAAATATAAATCACTAATAGTACATATATTCAGTGTTTACTTTATTTATGAATAGACAAGACTAACGAAAATGGTAATATTTATCTAATGATAATCATTTAATGAAAGACAGCTTAAGGATACACTAGAAGAAAAAAAAAACTAACTCCTTGCTCCTGAAGAAATTTGGTATAGTTAGCATAAAACATACTTAAAGTGACATAACAGAAGTTAACTTACTTATTAAACAGATTATCCAAAATACTCCAATATTTGGAAATTGATCAATGTAAAGTAACATGGCTGGCGGGCAGCTGTATTGGCGGGAATAAAATATTGTTATTCAAAGAGATTCAAAGAGACCTCTCAGGTATACTTGCCTGCTCGCTACAGTGACGTCATACTCACTTGGCTACTACCTCTATTCATTATTTATTTATTATAGCCATTAACTTATTTTCATTTATTTATAGTGGCATCTCTGTTACACAATGAGCAGACACAGCTGTTTTTCTTTCTACAGTTTACTGTGATTATTATTGGGTGATTTTTTTAATCTTCTCTCAAGCATTCATCAACCTTATTATCCATCGCCAATCGCACGGACTTGTCAATAATTAATTAAGAACTATTTCTTACGAGGCTAGTTGTGTTTTAGCAGCTATAATACCAGCAGAATAAAAAGCAGAACTAGCGACACTGTACAATATAAATAAACAACGAACTAACTACAAGGACATAATGAATATTACAATAGATAAATACATTGACTGCTCACTTTGGCTACACCCGGCACTATTTGCGAAAGTAACATCACATTTGGACGAACCATGGACTGAAAACATTATGACATCCCACTTATTTACTGACGGAAGCAAAACTGACGAGACACTTGGAGCAGCATTAATTGTTGAGTCTACAATTTGGCGTACTCTAACATACAAATACCGACTTGATGACAGATGCACCAATAATCAAGCTGAAAATATAATGTTTTAAAAGCTACCGAATATATTATAAAATCATCATATAACCTATGCAAATATACGATCACACGCAACCGAAAACACGACTCTCATTTACTCAATTCGCAACCATACTAAACACGACCCGCTGACAGAAAACATTACACAAAAAATTTTGGAAATTATACATTTAAATCAACACATACACATAGACTTGGTAAAAGCCCATTCATGAAATATTGGAAACGAACAAGCTGACGTGTTAGCAAAGGAAGCAGCTCAAGCGACAAAAATAATTCCAGAATTCTCTCTCGTACCACTCTCATACATTAAAAAAGAATTGAGAAGAGATGCATAAGTGGAACAGAGAATGGATGATATGTAACAAATCTTACAGCTTACATCAATATATACCAAATATAACTCACAACAACTACTACACAATTAAGAGACCATCAGAAATGCCTACAATTTCTAACTGAACATGACAGACAGGATATTATTTAACAAGATTTAAAATTCAAGACAATGACAATGTGCTTCCGACTCAGACAACAAAAACGTGTTTACGTGTACTTAATGACTGTTCAAACGTTTAATAAAAATAGATCAAATGTAATAATGAACATAATTTTAAAAGGAGGTAATGGGCCAAAACCACCTCATATGATATTTAACAAGTGTAATAAAGAACTCATAAAGTTTTTCAAAAGTATAGATATGGATGTAGCAAAAATACATTAGAAAATAAAGTTGATTGTGAGGATAGAGAATTATAATTCAATATATTTACGTTACAGGTATATATAGGTTGAATTTAACTTATGTAATCTGTTTTTGTTTTTTTCATTTTATGTAATGTAAGGGGTCAAATCTATTAGCAGTTATTTTTCTTGTTAAAAGGATTAATTATCAGGTATAAATACTTATATTATTTATCATATTTGTATTCATTTCAATAATTTGCGTATTAAATTATTAGCAGAATTTATGTCTTTACATGCCAAGTGAATTACCCTTCACATTTAACTTGCTCCCACCAGGCTGCAGATACTACGATTATAAAAATTAAATTCTTTCCATATTATGACTCATAAATATTTATGTAATTTAGGTTTAATTTTGAAAGTAAACACTACCTTCTTATTGAACAAAATAAGTTATTTGTATTATTCACAAGTACAGAATATTTATATAATTTACTTCTCAAAAGATATGATAATTTTATTCCACCTATCATTGAAAATTTCAAGATTATCAGAGCAGTAAAATGGCATTAATTACCACTTCATATGCTTTAAAATTAATTTAGTTCCAATGTTTCCTTTATTGCAAATTTCGAGACTGATCAATAAAAGATTCAATTTAATTTCATTTATTTTCATTTTCACTATATTTATGTTGAACCCAGTTCTAAACAACCCTTCAATTTTATAAAAGAGTTATACGACATAAACGTTGTTGTCAACAAAAGTATCTTTCAAACAAGTCTATGGGAAGAGGAATGAATTCTGAAATTAAAAAGGAATGACGCTTGTTATGGTGATGTTTTTTGAATTAAAACATTTTTTTCTTTTTACTCAGTTCTAAGCAACCCTTAAATTTTATAAAAGAGTAATATGCGTCATATTCATTTTAATGTAAGGGGTCAAATCTATTAACAGTTATTTTTCTTGTTAAAAGGATTAATTATCAGCTATAAATACATATATATTATTTATCATATTTTTATTCATTTCAATAATTTGCGTATTAAATTATTAGCAGTAGTATTTATCATCATTTATGTCTTTACATGTCATTTTTACCTGATGTGTATATTATTATATGTAACGCTTACCTCATTTTTTAGAGACCTTCTGAAGTGGTTACACTTAAGAGATACTTTTCAGTCGATAGATCACAATAACCCTACTTTGTCTAACACAGAGAAATTACATTAATTAGATGCTTCCGTCAGTAAATGAGTGGGATGTCATAATGTTTTTAGTCCATAGTTCGTCCAAATGTGATGTTACTTTCGCAAATAGTTCCGGATGTAGCCAAAGTGAGCAGTTAATGTATTTATCTATTGTAATATTCATTATGTCTTTGTAGTTAGTTCGTTGTTTTTGTTTTATTGTACAGTATCGCCAGTTCTTCGGCTTTGTATTCTGCTGGTATTATAGCTGCTAAAACACAACTATCTTAGTAAGAAATAGTTCGATATCCTTTCGCAGTTTTAATGCCTATGAGTCGTTGTAGCCTATGAAATTTCTTCAGTTTCCTTTTCTGAGTATAGCAAGCTAGGGGTGGAAGGAAGAGAAGACAACATAGAAAGAGAAAGCGAGAGAAATATGCAACGAAGGCTATAAGTCGACTTAACATTAATATGGTGTACTAAGGCACTGACGATAGGAGAAAAAAAGCCCTTTTAGCAGATTTTTTGTTTTCCACATAGTAACCCAATGAGGAGTTATTTATTTGAATAGATGTTCCATTGTTAAATGGCATATTACATTGATGATTGTATTTAAATACATTTTTATTTTACAATATATACACATTAATCAACCATATAATCAAATACAATAAAAAAAATAATAATACAAATTAAATTAAATTAAATAAAAATGGAATGGAATAATAAAAAGATAAAATAATAAAAATAAAATATTGGAATAAGTAACATATAATTACAAATAAAATAATAAATAAAATGAAAAAACAAAAAAAAAAAAACAGATTACATAAGTTAAATTGAACCTAAGTTTGATTTGCGAGTCTGTGTAAGGTAAATATATTGAATTATAATTCTCTTTCATTACAATCAACTTTATAATCTAATTCATTTTTGCTACATCCATATCTAAACTTTTGATAAACCTTATGAGTTCTTTATTATATTTATTAAATATCATATGAGGAGGTTCTGGCCCATTACCTCCTTTTAAAATTATGTTCATTATTAAATTTGATCGATTTTTATTAAATGTTGAACAGTCATAAAGTATATGTAAAAATGTTTTTGTTGCCTGTGAGTCGGAAGTACACTTGTCATTGTCTTGAATTTTAAATCTTATTAAATAATGTCCTGCCAGGTTGTTCTTTTGTTTATTTACGTCCGCTTTATGCTAAAATGGCTAATCGGGACGGGTTATCTACAGGTTACCACCCTTTACTAGCCAGGGTGGGCCCAAGGAGTTTATTTAATGAGTCCGTCACTAAATAAATTTCTACTGCGCAGGGCGGGAATCGAACCCACCACTCTAGGCCTACCAGGCGAGATTAAGACCAACGCTTTAACTCGCATGGCCAACCTGAGAAAAACAGCTATGTTTGCTCACCGAGTAACAGAGATATGAGTATAAATAAACGAAAATAAGTGAATGGTTATAATAAATAAATAATGAATAGAGATAGGAGCCTAGTGAGTATGACGTCCCAGTAGCGAGCTGTATACCTCAGAGGGTATCTCTTTGAAAAAGAGGCACGAAGATAACACTACATAAAGCTCAACTGCATATCAGTGATTATTCTTATGTTTATATATTGCACTGTTAATGATTATATGTGAATTGAATTTTATAAAGTTGTGTGTATTTGTGACAATTAAATCAAGGTTACCAACTTTTTTTTTATATTTTCTGTTTTCTTAAACCATATGTAGTGAATGTGTCACATATAATAAAGATATAATATACAGATCAGGTAAAAATGACATTTAAAGACATAAATGATGATAAATACTGCTAATAATTTAATATGCAAATTATTGAAATGAATACAAATATGATAAATAATATATATGTATTTATAGCTGATAATTAATCCTTTTAACAAGAAAAATAACTGCTAATAGATTTGATTCCTTACATTAAAATGAATATGACACATATTACTCTTTTATAAAATTGAAGGGTTGCTTAGAACTGAGTTAAAATGAAAAAAATGTTTTAATTCAAAATACATCACCATAACAAGCGTTATTCCTTTTTAAATTTTTTTTAATTTCAGAATTCATTCCTCTTCCCATAGACTTTTTTTAAAGATACTTTTGTTGGCTACAACGTTTATGTCGTATTACTCTTTTATAAAATTGGATGATTGCTTAGAACTGGGTTCAACACAAATATAGTGAAAATTCAAATACAAACAATCAATTTAATTTCATTTAATCAAATTAATTGTTGGTATTGATCAGCCTCGAAATTTGCAATAAAGGAAACATTGGAACTAAATTAATTTTAAAGCATATGAAGTGGTAATTAATGCCATTTTACTGCACTGATAATCTTGAAATTTTCAATGATAGGTGGAATAAAATTATCATATCTTTTGAGAAGTAAATTATATAAATATTCTGTACTTGTGAATAATACAAATAAATTATTTTGTTCAATAAGAAGGTAGTGTTTACTTTCAAAATTAAACTTATTTTTGCTAAATTACATAAATACTTCTGAGTCATAATATGGAAAGAATTTAATTTGTATAATCGTAGTATCTGCAGTCTGGTGGGAGCAAGTTAAATGTTAAGGGTAATTCACTTGGAAATAAATATTACCCTTTCACTCGGGGGTTCAAGACCACCTTTGCATTATTTTGTTTTAATTACTTTTTTATTTTATTTTTTTCAGAATCAATTATTTTCCCATAGGATTATATCACAGGTAAAAATGACATGTAAAGACATAAATGATGATAAATTCTGCTAATAATTTAATACGCAAATTATTGAAATGAATACAAATATAATAAATAATATAAGTATTTATACCTTATAATTAATCCTTTTATATTTGACCCCTTACATTACATAAAATTAAAAAAAAAAACAGATTTCATAAGTTAAATTCAACCTATATATACCTGTAAGGTAAATATATTGAATCATAATTCTCTTTCCTCACAATCAACTTTATTTTCTAATGTATTTTTGCTACATCCATATCTATACTGGAAACATTGGAACTAAATTAATTTTAAAGCATATGAAGTGGCAATTAATGCCATTTTACTGCACTGATAATCTTGAAATTTTCAATGATAGGTGGAATAAAATTATCATATCTTTTGAGAAGTAAATTATATAAATATTCTGTACTTGTGAATAATAAAAATAAATTATTTTGTTCAATAAGAAGTTAGTGTTTACTTTCAAAACTAAACCTATTTTTGCTAAATTACATAAATATTTATGAGTCATAATATGGAAAGAATTTAATTTTTATAATCGTAGTAGCTGCAGCCTGGTGGGAGCAAGTTAAATATCCACGGTCCAGAGTACCATGTTAAATGTGAAGGGTAATTCATTTGGAAATGAATATTGCCCTTTCACTGGGAGGTTATGCAGATGCTAGCTTTATGCTAGTGGACTGTATAATGGGGAGAGAATGGTAAAATAAATAAGTCTATGGAAATGATACTAAACAATGAATATATTAATTAAATTTACACTCTTGAAGGATGACTTGTGATGTTGAAAATATTCTGAATTATTGTACCTGGCTCCTGACGCATTAAAATGTTGGGGTTGTTTACCACATTGAAGAGTTGCTAGTTTATTTTTTTCCAATGGTTTTTTTTTATCTGAGACCCAGCTTCTTCGTAAGGTTGGTATAAAGGTAGTGTAACCTACCGGGGGTAAGAATAGATCCATTTCTACTGAACTATAGTTCCATTATAAGGGTGTGGGTACACTGAGGGTGGGTTACCCGACAGCTGGTGATACTGGGTGGATTGTAATGGATAGGAGAAAATGAAAGAAGAAAGGATAGGGATAGATGGAGAGGAGATAAGAAGAAAAAGAATAAAGATGGGCCCTATGGTTATTTTCTCTTTCTATTCATCCCTTCTCCCCTACCAGCAGCCTTGGCTTCAAGGCTAGTTACTTAGCCATGTTGGTGGGTCATGTTAACACCATAAAAAAAAAAAAATAAAACAATATTTAAATGTCAATGAATTGAGCACTCATAAAATATAGCCTGACTGCAATATGCTACACAACTTTTTCTGAGCTGCATCAATTGTGCTAGTGGTTCCTAGGGGTGGCCCAGAGATAGCAGCACCATAGGGGCCCTCTTGACAGGATAGAGATGTGCTTAGAGAAAAAGTCCCTCTTCGAAATGTCTCCGTTATTGTATGTCCGATCGAAAAATAGTATAGAACCAATCTTATTGCAAATAAAATGTACTATAAATATCGCCTTTACATTTATTCTCTATCTTTAATACTAGCGAAAATATTCGCATTTTTATATAGGTCGTACTCATGACGCGATTTTCGAAATTTTTTTTCAATCGTTCATCGATCCTTCCTAGGAGATGACGAAGATGAGGTCCGTTCAAAATTGTATATATGCATATATATTTGTCTGTTACCGCTCTAGCGGTCGCAATTTTTGTCTAATCGTTACCAAACTCGATATATAATCGTTTTTTGTAAAAAAAAAAGATTATGTTCGCTAACATCTGAAATCGAACCAAAGGGGGAGGGGGAGAATTTCGAAAATTCTTAATATTTCCGTTATTATGCGTCAGATTGAAAAATTGTATAGAACCGATGTTATCGCAAATGTAATGTTCTATAAATTTTGTTATGTAAATTTTTCACTATCTTGATTTTAACCGAGGTATTTGCATTTGTTAGTTTTTGGCTTTCAGTAAACCCCCACTCCTACTCATCTCATATTAACAATTTGCTATTATGTTATGAAGCACTTTATTTGAAGCCTAAATACCAAATATTGTTATAATTGAACGATTACGTTTTGAGTTAAAAGCAAATAAGTAACGCACGTGGGAAATCTGCTTAGTTAACGCAGCCTTTGCGTGGCGGAGTTATTACATACTGAGGTGGTACTCGTGGTGCGATTTCCAAAAACGTAAACAAAAAGTCTGCCAACTTGTCACCGGAATGAAAAACAATTACTGAAATATATCAGAATATAACATATTAATGGGCTGCGTAAACTAAGCAGATTTCCCACGTGAAGGTTTACAATAGATTGAAATTCTTCATTCTGGTAAAACCACCGTGAATATTAAGTTAATAAATACAAAGGGTAATCAGAAATCGTTCAGGCAATTTACAAGTTAATAATCTCTACAACGAGGGGCGTCTGGATTGTAGAGAAGCAGGTCAGCCAACCTCGCAGAAATGAATAGATAGATAAAAATATTCTTCACCGGAAAGAAAAACTATTACTGAAATATCTCTCAATATAACAAATTAATTTTTATAGAAAACTATTTACTATATCGACTACTGTAATTTATAATGAATCAGAATAATTTTTATCTCAATCAATCAAATTGTAGTAGCCCAAGAAGGACGGGGGGGGGGGGTCACCAGAACATATTTGCATGTGTCTCGTATAATAAAGGTCTCTTGAAAAAAATATTTGGTATTTAAGCTTCGAATAATGTCGTTTATTATATAACAGAGTACTGTTTATGTTACGTGAGTAGAAGTGGGAGTTTGCTGAAGTTTAAAAGCTGAAAAATGCAAATGTTTCGGTTAATATTCAAGATAGAAAATAAATGTATATAGGGATATTTATAGTAGATTTAATTTGCAATAAGATTGGTTCTATAAAAATTTTCGATCCCTTAAGGGAAATCTACTAAAAGGTTTGGAAGCTTAGGAAAGGAAGTTCCAGATGTCTAAAATGGCATCGTGCATGTCAGCTCCCATTGGACAGAAGGTGATAGTGGGAAGACCAAGGCTGCCGGCTGGAAACCGGTTTATAATCTAGTCAATCCTTTCTAGCATTATGGGTTTATCCCTTTTATCTCTCTAGCAATGGCCGCCCCTTAATTTCTACGCGCTTAAGTGTTTTTAAAACATCCGTCACTCAGGCGTTTACTTAGCAGATTTCCCACTTGTTCGATTGACAACCTGCTTACGTCAATTCACTTTCCATATCCATATTTCCCATGGAACGAAGCCTGTGTAGACAAGTGTTCAAATATAAGTATGTATTTGCAAAAACTTCCGTCACGCAGATGCTGCGTAAACTAAGCAGAATTCCCACGATTTAACAAGATTGTTGCTATAACATTTTCCTATGCAATAACGGAGATATGAATTTTCGAATTCCCACCCACCTCTCGTCCCTTCCCCATTCCTCGTTCGGTTTCAGCCACTAACTAATATGATCTTTAGAGTTGAATTTAAATATGAATAATTGTACAGATTAAATAAATATTTCGGTTTAATAATTTAAAATCTTAAACGATGACGTCATCACACAACGTAGCTCCACTTACATCACAGTAAAAGCCAATGAAAACGATATTTGGTATTTAATCTTCAAGAATAGTGTTTCATGATATAACAGCGCATTGTTAATATGACATGAGTAGGAGAGTGGATTTACAAAAGGCTGAATATCTCTGTCACTATTCATGACAAAGAAAATGCTTACATTAATAGGCAATTAAAGTCACAAGATGATTAGTTTTATACAATTTTTCGATCAAAAGTATATAACGGAGGTAGATTATAAAAATTAAAGAAGTAATATAGTTTACAATTATGTAACTGAAAGCAAATTATCTTTTATTTTCATTTTTTTTTAATACTATGAAACATTACCTGGGTCATCAGAAAGAGAATTCTATCCTCCAAGAGGTCAGAAGCCCCTCTCACCAATAGTCGCCATTCACGATTTATGAAATATTTCTTATATAAGGTCCGTGTGTGTGTTTGTATGTGCATCATTGCACTATATTTTAATTTATTTATAGAGCATCAATAGTTTAATGGGATTTGGTTTATGAAATTTTGCAGTAAAGACTCAAAATAACGGAGATATATTCAAACTCTACCGTCTAAACGCCCCCCTCTTATTCTACCCCCGATTTCAGCCTTAAAAAAGAAGAAGTTTCTTACCTGTAGGAGTTTCGATCCGCCTACTCTAACCACTAGACCTTCTAAATTCCTCCCCTATAAACCAACCCCCTCCCCCACAGTCCGATTTCAGCCGTTAACGAACTTGATCTAACTTTTTATATAAAAGCTTATATATCAAGTTTGGTAACGGTTTAACAAAAATTGTGACCGCTAGAGTGGTAACAGACATATATATAGTTATAATTAATAAATCAATATATGATAAATTATTTATTAAAAAATAACATAATTATAAGGGGAATAATCTGGAAAAAAGAAGAAAAGAAAAACAGATTTTCCATTTGCGGGGGAACGCGCTATTGATCTCATCTCACCATATATAAAACTACATACACCACAAAAAAAAAAGTCCGTCACGCAGGGGCTGCGTAAACTAAGCAGATTTCCCCTGTGAAGTTTTACAATAGAGAAATCTGCATACTGGTAACACAACACCACCGTGATTAGATATAGAGAAATCTTTCAGTTAATTAAAATAAATACCCAACTGAAACGGATTCTGAATTGTAAGAATAATTTATATTTTAATAACTCAAATTTCAGTAGTCCAAGAACTAAAGACGGGGGGGGGCGGATGAACAGAACGTATTTGCATAAATCTCACAAAGTAAGGAAGGTAAGGTAAGGTTAAAAACGCCAGGTTAGAAGCTCCGCCTGAGCCGAGAAATGACGAAGATGGCCGACATAATCCGAACTATACCCCACCACAGACTTCATAAAAATGCAAATATCTCGGTTAATATTAAAGATAGAGAATAAATGTATATAACAATATTTATAGTAAATTTAATTTGCAAACGAAATATTGATTTTTAATCTATACAATTTTTCGATCCGATGCATAATAACGGAGATATTTTGAATTTTCATAAAATCCCCCCCTCTAAACAAACCCCCCCTCCCTCTGGTCCGATTTCAGCCATTAACGAACTTGGTCTTTTTACATAAAACGGTTAATATCGAGTTTCGTAACCATAAGACAAATATTGCGACCGCTAGAGCGATAACAGACAATTTTATATATATATATATATATATATATTTATATATATATATATATATAGATATATATATATATATATAATTTTGAACGGACCTCATTTTCGTCATCTCCTGGGTAGGATCGATGGACATTTGAAGAAAATTTTCGAAAATCGCGTCTTGAGTACGACCTCAATAGCTGATTTCCCTTAAGGGAAATCTGTTAATAAGTGCACCAAAATATACTTTATTTAATTGGATTGTAAGAAAGTCTTGTGGTCTCCACGTCGAATTTTTTTCTCTTTAGTGATGATACTTTGTAAGGTGAATTGAATTGCTTCACTTTATCATTTATGATACTTTCAATTGTGGTATTGATAGTAAAACTGCTTTGTACCTTTTTATTATTAAATATTTATTAGTGTAAAGTGTTTTTTTAGGACTTGCATAATTTTAGTAATTTCACTTTCCGGTTACCTGTTAATCTGTATACCATCAGATCTTAAATATATGTATAACGAATTTTATATATATATATGATGGACTGAAAAATAAACGATTAGATCTAGAAAGTAGTTATTTAAATATTAAATTTTCCCGGCTTTATTAGGCGAGTAAGGTGGGGATGGAGGGGAGGGGAGGTAGTGGGGAGAGCCCCCTCTCTTTCTGATCAGTCAGTGGCGGCGTTATATTCTTCCTCTTAGATCTCCTAGCTTCCGCACCTCCGTTTCGCTAATTATACAATGGGAAAGTGTGAATCGAAGGAACTTTACGTGCCGATGAACATCGAGCGGCCAAGAGAAGTGCAGTTTCTCAAAAGAAGATTTCTTCTATTACCCCGTTCTTTGATCACAGCTTCAAGAAGTCAAGCAAAGTACTTGGAGCTTGAGAAAGTTAATGTGCTTTTTAGAATCTGTTACCCTTTGGAGGATGAAGTTAGGGATTCGGAGAGTTTCAATGTTGTCCATCTTCATTTCGATGGTAATGTGCCGCCTAAAGAAATTGTGGCTCAGTTCGTCGATACACTAGTAGCAGTGTACAATGTAAGAAGAAATGCGTGTGTTGCTATTCAAAGCAATAGTGGCTACGAGCCCTGTGCTTATTTAGTGTTTATAGCCCTCTTGGAGATGGGCTTAGAATTTATGGATGCTCTAAAGTTCTTCTCAAATCTTGTGAAGGGAGTTTTGGAGCTAGAGCAGTACATAGATCTGTTTAATTATGCTCCAAAAAGAAAACTTCTGAGAAATGTACACATTCATTTTCGTATGCCTACAGGTAATATTTATGTTCATATTTGTTACTCTTTTTTTCTCATGATTCATCGATGAAAACCAAAAGTTTTCATTTAAATAAATAAACTCTTAATTGATGGTTGATAAAGAATAATAAAAAAACCAAACTTTTTTGTTTATATTCTCGACGATTTGAATTAATTTGAAAATCATGGCTGATTCAACGATACTGAGTATAATAACAATTCACTGTGCTATGAGGTTTCCCGTTTATTGACAATGAATATACTTAATTGAAGAATCGATTCCATTATTCTTAGTATAATTGTTTATTTTTATTTTTCAGAGCACAATGAAGAGGAAGATGAACAAGAAATTCTGGTGTGAGAAGAATAGATGAAATATTAAAATAATGCAACTCATCATATATTTTATGTTTGCCTTTATTCAGTGTAATAATAAAAGTGTATTTTAAAAAATTCAGTGAGATTTGTCTAATTCCAAAAACATTATTTAATAATGTACAATTGGTAATTCAGGGATTATTTACATTTTGACAACAATTTAATTTCATTATAATTACAAGTACCTATCAAGATTTCATGATAAGCATGAATATAATATTTTATGGACGACATTTATCTTAGTATTATAAGAATAAAAAAAAAGTAATAAAAACATATAATAGTAATTGAAAATGCTAATTATAAATTATAGAGTTTTAAAATAAATTTAGTATTTTACAATTTTTAATTTAAAAATAAGATTATTTAGATTTGTCTCAGACGATTTGAGTTAACGCAAATGAAATGCATAAAAGTGCATATATGTGAATAGAATAAGAAAAAATAGAGTTAATTTAAATTAAATACGGGATTCATATATTTTAAACTAAAGAATAGCCAGATGAAGTAAACAACAACATAAAGGAGGTTTATAGCTATAATGACACATATAACACTCATAGGTTAGTAATTAAAGACTCTTTGTGATTCAGGCCATAAGTCTTTTATGTTTTAGTCATCCACACGTCATTCTGGCTCTTAATTGCATTACATATCTGGAAACCTGATGCAAGTGTATTTAAATAAAAGTAAAATAATAAGAAATACAAGAGGCATACGTTTTATGGAAAACCCGCGAAAAGGTAATTTCATATTCCCTTAAGGGGAATCAGCTATTGAGGGCGTACTCATGACGCGATTTTTGAAAAATTTCTTCAAATGTCCATCGATTCTACCCAGGAGATGACGAAAATGAGGTCCGTTCAAAATTATATATATATATATATATATATATATATATATATATATTTATTTATTTGTCTGTTAAAACTCTAGCGGTCGCAATTTTTGTTTAATCGTCACCAAACTTGATATTTAAACGTTTTATATAAAAAGACAGGTCAAGTTCGTTAATGGCTGAAATCGGACCAGTGTGATGTGGGGATTACAGGGAGGATTTTCGAAATATCTCCGTTACTATACGTCGGATCGAAAAATTGTATAGAATCAATCTTATTGCAAATTTAATATACTATAAATATTGTTATATGCATCTATTCTCTATCTTGAATATTAACCGAGATATTTGCATTATTATTATATGAGGGCAAATAACGAGAGTGAGTTTCCCGCCAAAACCTTGTTCGGCCGTTTTCGTAACTGTTCGGCTCTCGTGAAATTTCTCTATTAAAACTTCACTTGGGGAATCTGCTTAGTTTACGCAGCCCCTGCGTGACGGACTTTTCCGGAATTGAAATGATAGCAGGACATGTGATGTTTAATGAATGATGTACTTGAAATGAAAATCAGATTAATAAATAAAAAGTCCGTCACGCAGGGGCTGCGTAAACTAAGCAGATTTTTCACGTGAAGTTATACAATAGAGAAATCTCCATACGAGGGGCGGGAAACTGTCATTCGTTATCGGCCCAAATTTAATAAAAATGCAAATATCTCGGTTAATATCCAAGATAGAGAATAAATGCATAGAAAAATATTTATAGTAAATTTAATTTACAATAACATTGGTTCTATACAATGTTTTGATCTGACGTATGGTAACGGAGATATTTCGAAAATCCCCCCTCCTCCCACTGGTCCGATTTCAGCCATTAACGAACTTGATCTGATTCTTTGCATAAAACGTTTAAATATCCAGTTTGGTAACGATCAAACAAAAATTGCGACCGCTAGAGCGATAACAGACATATATATATATATATATATATATATATATATATATATATATATATATATATATATATATATATATATATAATTTTGAACGGAACTCATTTTCGTCATCTCCTGGGTAGGATCGATGGACATTTGAAGAAAATTTTCGAAAATCGCGTCATGAGTACGACCTAAACAGCTCATTTCCCTTAAGGGAAATCTGCTAAAATGAGGGTTTACAAAATGCTGAAAACAAGAAAATACAAATTACTCGGTCAATAATCTATAGTTAGAGAAAGCATGTATATAACAATAGTTGTAGAAAATTAAAATTTAAACAATGTTGGTTATATAGAATTTTTAGATATGTTTCGTAGTAACACAGATATCTCAAATATTCTATTTTCCCCCAAACCCCCCACCCCCAAGTGATTTCAGTTATTACCTTAAATAACGTTTATTTTCCACGAAACCTGTGAAATTTCGAGTGCGGCGTTATTAAAACAAAAACCATTTAGTTCAGAACGTAAAATCTTAAATGATGACGACAAAACAAAAATATTTGCATATATCTCACACAGTAAACGTTTAATAAAAGCAATATTTGGTATTTGGGCTTCAAATAAAGCGTACCAACAATATCTGGACCCATTCTGATAGTTAAAATTAACTTAAAATGAAGGCCAATTCAAAATTTTTAAATGGCGAGATTTTAACAACTAAAATGCTTTTTATCTTCATCATAAATGAAAATATGATAACAAATTCTTATGGAAAAATAATTTCTCAAACGATTTTATTTTTTATGTTTGCTTCCGATTCCCCGAAACTCAGCTGTTTGCTCAACTTCCCCGAATTGATAATTGTTATATACTTATGTTTTCAATTAATAATATATTTGTTGTATAATATTAAATATTTCATTATATCAATTACATTTTTGACAGAAAGCATTCGAATATTCTTTAAATAAATGGAACATGCTAAAAATTAAAAAAAAAAAAATTTATTTATTTATTAATATTAAATAAACATCCTAGAAGCAAAAAATTGAAAAAAATCCAGAAAAAAAGTAATCGCTCCTGGCGAGTTTTGACCTGGAGATTTCCGATTTCAAAAGGAAAACGGTACCCCTGAGCCACAGAGTACTTCCTTAGTCGTTGTCTCAAGAATAACTCAAGCGTTCAGGCGGACTTTAATAATTTTTTTATACGAACGCTTGAGAAGTGCGTTCTCTCGGTTTAACAGAATTGTTTTTTCTTTAGGTACTAAACAATAAAAATGTTTCGTTCAAATCGGTGGGGGGTCCGACGGTCATGTGTAGTTACTCAAAAAGACGGAATATCGTAGAGGTGGCGGTTTTTTCTATATCTTCTTTCGCTATAGTAATATAATGGCCTTTAGCATGTCTTATGTTGAATATATTGTTGCTTCATCCAACCTGTGGTTTAAATCTATCAAATTCGGGACACCATACTGATCTGGGACGGTGTGAGCACTAAGCAAACGGTAGTCGCTACATAACCGCAATCCCCCTTCCTTCTTGACAAACACATGGAGGTGCTCAAACATGGCCTCTTGGATTTTGATTAAAAGAGAAGAGGCACAACTAGATAACAGCCCTACATATGAAATTGCAAGACTCTTAGTATTTTATTTAGAAATATTTAAGAAATTTCTGTAATAAGAAACGTATACTCGTTCATGAGGTGTTCCACATGAACTTATCCATTGTTCTGCCAAAGGTTCTCGGATTGCCTGCGAAGAGAGAGGTCAGTATGCGACACCAGTCATTCGTGTTAAAGGGTGGCACAGCCTAAGCCTTGGTCTACATGTAACTCGATAAATACAGATCTGTACAAAGGCGAACAAAGGTTGCTTGAGAGCTCATTTTCATTCAAATTGTCTATTCACATGCCACGTCACATTTCAGCCGCCGTACTAGAACCGCATTTGTACATTGATGGCGAGAGGGATATCCACTAAAAATAAAGGCAGATTATCCAAGAGGATATTTAAATATCTTTCACTCTTGGAAGAACATCCTACAATAAAGTATTGCCTAAGCTAGCTGTCCTCTAGCCTACACCCCACATTGGGTGGATAGCGAACACACCTCCCTGGAATCATATTCGTCCATTGGTGGCGAGAGGAAGATCTGCACTTTTAAGCTCCTACTTCGATAAAAAAAAAAATATAAAACGATATCGTTTCTTAACCTTAGCTATAAATGCTAATTTCACCAGTGAAAATAGTCTCTAAAGATAGGAGTTGAAAATGAGAAATTCCGCTTTTTAGAAATTAAAAAAACTATGAAGGAAATACTTAGTAGAGTCATTTTTATTTTGTAGCAAGCTATCATCAAATATTAACATTTTATAGAGTAACAGCATTGGAAATGGTTTCCTTATTTTTAAAATTTGGATCCTTCCAATTTTTGCAAAGTTTGAGGTAGTATATCTCTGATGGGACTGAATATGAAATCGAGATTTTTTCACTATATGTAGTCCTATAGGATAGCAAAGTGGGTTGAAAATATATACTTTGGTATTGGACTCTGAACCAAGTTATGAATTTTTGAAAAATGCTAATCTTATATTTCATCCTGTATTATATATGTGAAGTTTTCTGCCAAAAAGTTCAATTACAGTTTGTTGACCAGGACATACGATCTGAAAGTAAATGGAAGCAACGTTTCGTCAATTTTGAGATATTTTCAAGAAATTTTGTTACTCCCGCAAGTTATTAGATTAAATGACAGAAAGATTAGCATTTCCCCCCAATTTTCAAAAATTCATAACTTCGCTCAGAGTCAAATATCAAAGTAGAAATTTGTACTCCACTTTGCTATAATATAGTACTATATAATCTGTAAAAATCTTAATTTTCTATTCAGTCCCATCGGACATATACAACCTCAAACTTTACAAAAATGAAAAAATCTAAATTTTAAAAAGTCATAAAAAATATAAGGTAACCATTTCTAATGCTGTTCTTTATAAAATGTTTATACTTGATGATATCTTACTACAAAATAAAAATGACCTCTACTAAGTTACTCCTTCATGGTTTTTTTAATTTCTAAAAAGCGGAATTTCTCAATTGCCTACCATCAATTTTGGTGGCTATTTTGACTAGTAACCTTAGCATTTAGGGAATCATTTATAAGGAACGA
Organism: Riptortus pedestris; assembly: GCA_019009955.1. Taxonomy (NCBI): domain Eukaryota; kingdom Metazoa; phylum Arthropoda; class Insecta; order Hemiptera; family Alydidae; genus Riptortus; species Riptortus pedestris. The sequence goes on from CM032233.1 coordinate 97,359,665, forward strand.
TATTGTAGAGGAGAATGTTCTGAAAAAAATGATGCCAATTCCAATGTTGCAGAATGATCCAGTCCAGAGATAATCAATTTAAATCTAACGTCTTCGAAGCGAAAACTGCTGCGTTTTTCTAAACAAAAATGGCAACCATACATAAACGGTGTAAGATAAAAATTTTTAAAAACCTGTTTTGAACTTCCTATTTGTGTAGTAAAACCATATAAAAAAATTAAAATGGTCAAGCAACACATTTAATGTTTTTTTGGATTTCATGTGAAACTACATTTATAGAAAATTCAATATGCCACAAGATTGGTTATATTGGATTTTTTAATTCGAATCTTAGTAATCTCAATAGCTTACTTCCCTGAAGGGAAATCTGCTGAAAAAATAATACCAAAAATAGTTTAATATTTATATAAAATATGATCATTGTAAGGGGAAGGCTGTATGAGTCTGCGAGTGAGGTGGTGGGGGGCGTTGGATGGAGAGGGGGCATCTCAACTACTCAGTCTTCCCACCTCCAGCCTCTAGGATTCCCTCCGAACCAAGAAGCACTCGATTAACTACTCTCTCATGGCAGAACATCTTCAAGAAAACCCACAGGTACCTTAATCAAATACATTGACTAACATACAAATGAAAAGGAAAAGATATTCAATAATTCTGACCTTCCCTATAAATTACTGCCGCTAATACTGCAGCCCAATAGAATCCATTTCATCCCATTAAACATTTCGTAGAATTTTGATTTTGTTACTTAAATGAATTATTAATACTATAATTAAGCATCGGAATTCGGTCACTAGCGAGATTCATCCACTAATGTCTGTTTTATTTGGGTTAGCATTTCGGGTTTTCTTTTAGACTGCGTTTGTCTATTAAAAAAAGTAATTAATGAGCAGAAACTAGCGATTTGAAAGGACCTGGGTGGCTAGTAAGGAATAAATATATTCTTATTCCGTAATTTAGTGACCACATCAACGTTTTCTTATGTAAAAACGCTGCTTTGCATATTATCCCATGTTCGAATGAAATAATGATTTTACACCTGAAGTGAACTCATGTTCTTGAAGGACTGTGCTCTTATAATCCGCATTAAAATTAGTACGAAACCGAGCAAAAAAATATTCAAAGATGAATTTATAATAGAATAAAATATAACATGAGTATTTTAAGTCGGTGAAGTAATGCATCAACTGGAGCTCTCCAGGAGGAGGAGAGCAGGTTGTTTTGTCTACTGATATCGTATTAATCACCTTTTTATTGTCAACATGGGTCATTTACGACCTCTGGCGAATTGGACTTACGACCAGCTCTTTTCTACAGGCATGCTTAGAAAAAATGTTGAACGTGATTTTCTATCGCCCTTCTTATTATGCATGGTCTTTAACATGTTATTATCAAACTAAAAATAGCATTCACAGGTAAGAATCAGCAAACGCGGGTCTTGCTTCTTCACAATAATTTATTCGAAGCGACAGAGCGCTTTCGGAGCACACGCCCCATCATCAGTGCCCTGCCCTTCACAGAGAATTTGTTGGAACCAAGGATTCCTTGTATTGTAGGATGAAAAAATAATATTATTTCTAATTAATTATTTATTTTTCGATTTTAATTTTTTAAGTTGTCAAAATATATCTGGACCCAATCATAAAAGTACCCTTTTCATCATTATAAACTATAAATGCTTATTCGAGGATATAAGAATTTTAAAGCAATTACTTGGGTTTCAAAAATATTTGTATTATTTAAAAAATTACATCCCAATGAAGTACGTAATACATGAAATTTCTTCTGGCTCAAAAAAATAAATACATTAATATACCTCATATTTCATGGCAAGGATCACCAATAAAACATATTTTTTCCTCGCAAACTTTATTCATACTGCCCTACATGTTTCGTGGCTTACTTACCACCTCTTCAGGGGCTATCCTTTCTGAAGTGCTCGTTCCCTCTTACGTTCGTTGCTCCTCATCAGTTAGGAAGGGACATCCTGAAGAGGTAGTATGTAAGCCATGAAACATGTAGGGCAATATGAATAAAGTTTGCGAAAGAAAAATGGTTTTTATTGGCAGCCCTTGCTATGAAACTATGAAGAACATATAAAAATAATGGCTACAAAATTAGAAGCATTAATATACCGTACGAAGTAGAATCTCTTAAAGTTTCCATAACCTTGAAGAATATAATAATATTGTTGAAGAATTTAGTGATTAATGGATGGTTTTTGGGAGCTGAAAGCACATTTGAAAACTTCATCCATTGTTAATTAATCACAGTATATATAACAGATTTCTCGTCTTCCATTTTCAAACTGTTGTGACAAACATGTTTGAATCTTTCCAAGGGATCCTTCCAAAGATAGATTTCCTACTAAGATTCTACTTTTTAGGGTTTAAAAAAGAAATAATAATCAATTTATCTTCCTACGTTGTCCTTCCGCATCAAATCAACCAATTGAAAAATAATTTTGGTAAGGTTTCAAAATGTCCCAATTTTTTTTTTTAATTTTTGTTCTTAGGGTGAGACATAAGTTATGGTCAAATGAAAAGTTTCATCTTATTTCGACTTTTAATATTTAAATTATTAATTTAAAAAAAAACAAATTTGGCTAACGAAGAACTATTTAAAAGGCCCTATTTCAGAACCTTTTGGACATAGAAGACTATAATAATCACTATTTTAATCTGATTTATATATGCTTTCATTTAATGGCAAGCATAAATAACTTGTTGACATTCATTACTTTCAAAGAAAACATTTTTTCAAATTTTCAAAACGCAGTTTTTAAAAAAAATAAATACATGTTCTCCACATATAAATAGTAGTTGGGCAACCTGCACTCTCGAATTGCAAAACTTATTACCGGTCACTATCTTATTTATGTGTTTTGTAACCCCCTTGTTCATTATAGATGTTATTTCCTACTTTGCCAGGTAATTGGCAAACCATTGGTTGCATAAATGTTCACCCTATGCAGGTTTGTACTAATGTTGATAATGAGGATAATATGATAAATCATTCAGGGCAGTTTCCGGTTTTTGGGATTCAGAAAACACTTTATTGCAAAATCTGAAAAACGTAATTTTTATCTTTTTCGCAAAAAATATATTTTCATCTTACAATAATATGGTACATATATATAAAATTTTACAATTGGGTGACCTTTTACTGTATTAATGTATATAAGCAAAGAGTATCAAGTTCTGCACCTCTCATTTTGATTGAAATCGACTGTTGAGGAAGGGAAGTTTAAAGGATTGCGAAAATAAAAGGCTGCCTCTTTTGTTTGTCATAAAAATGTCAATGAATTATGTCCTATTACATTATTTGATCTAGCACATTGGAACGGAGAAATCGCAACGACTTTTACTCACATAATTGCAGAAGTGCAGCACACATTTTTAAAATTGAATTAAATCGGAGATCCAGGAAGTAATGTGGTGTTCAAATCGGATTTTGTTTTGTTATGGAGAAAACTCACCAATTTTATCAAAGCTATCTGATGTAGTTCAATGATTCCTACTAACACCAGTAACCCTACAGTGAAGGTTATTTATTCCGAAGGTTCTTTCATTGAGCAGTGGAAAGTGGAAAACGATGTGTTTATCAAATAAAAGTCAGTCACGCAGGAGCTGCGTAAACTAAGCAGATTTATAACGTGTTGGTATGACACACTACTGATTTCATTTCACAATATATTCTCTATTTCTAAAGATAACATAGACTTTTTGAATTTTTGAACTCCTTCCCCCTCTGACAAATATGATCATTAGAGTTGTATAAAAGAGTTTAGTCTTTTCACCATCAAATCAGTAGCTGATTTCCCTTGGGGCAATCTGATACAATCATATGTTTATTAGGAATGTTAATATATAAATTTTATAGTGAAGATTGTTTAATAATAAAATAGTCAGTATTTTAAGAATCCATATGCAAAACTAGATAATTCATCCAGTTAACTAATGAGTGTTTGTGTCTTCTTTATTATTCAATTAGACAATATAAACAGAAAACGCTTAATTTGAATTGAGGAACCTCTAACGTCAAAAGATCGAAATGGCCTCGTGACTAAAAGGAGAGAAAGGCGTGGCTAAGCTCCTCCCCTTTAACAGCTGATGGGGAGCAATGACCCTCTACGAACATAAATGAAGATAGACTGTATGTGAGTGCGTGCGTGTGTGTGTGTGTGTGTGTGTGTGTGTGTGCGTGCGAGAGAGAGAGAGAGAGAGAGAGAGAGAGAGAGAGAGAGAGAGAGAGAGAGAGAGAGAGAGAGAGAGAGAGAGAGAGAGAGAGAGAGAGAGAGAGAGAGAGAGAGAGAGAGAGAGAGAGAGAGAGAGAGAGAGAGAGAGAGAGAGAGAGGTGTTGCACAGACTAATCAGGTTACCAACCCGCGCATTCTATTCTATAATTTTCCCGGCAAAAGAAGATTTATGGGAAGAGGGCTTGAGATTTAAGCTGTACAAGTCTCATTTTTGATACCGTTATTTTAATTACAAATCGGGTGTGTAGAAGTGGGGGTTAACTTTTTTTATATACTCGTAATAACGGAGTAGTCACGAGTTCCTTATTTCAGCGCTTCTGTAAACCTCCAATCACCTGGTTCCATTTTAATTACCAACAAACGAAACTTGTAGTTTGCAACGGTTAAATATCGAGTATGATATCAATGTAGTTTATTTTAATGCTTCTAGAAAATTAAATATGAAGAGGAGTAATACAAAAAAATCGAAATATGTGTTATTTATTGGAATTGTTAAAGTTTGCTTGAACGTCTCGATTTGATCCCAAATCATCTATTTCAAACAGGATAAGAAGATGAAGGAGTCCCCCGGGGAATACTGGAGATCAAATCCCGCCGGGAGCCACAATTTTTTTTTCTGGAATATTTTTCATTTTTTGCTTCTAGGGCGTTTATTTAATATTAATAAATAAATAAAACGTTTTATTTTATTTTTAGCGGGTTCCATATATTTAAAGAAAATTAGAATGCTATCTATCAAAAATGTAATTGGTATAAGGAAATATTTAATATTATACAAGAAATATATTATTAATTGAAAACATAAATATAACAATTATCAATAATAATGAAGATGTTTTTTTTTTATATTTCTATCGTTACCAGTTTATTTGATTTTATTTTATTATACAAGTAATAAAGATATTTAAAATTTTCTCGCTCTAAACATGAAAATATTCTTTAACCGTTTTATACGTTAGAGATATAATTTCCATTTCATTTTTGGCCCTGGATCACTGATGTATATTTCTATTATCATGTTAACAATTTTATCAATTGTCTCCAAAACTGCTCGTATATGATCGAACAGAATCGCAAAATATCATGTAGTATTAAAATAAATTCTATTCTTCAACACCACTGTCATCCGCAATAAAATGTTTAACTTGTTGATAGAAATATACGTCAGTGATCCAATGCCAAGCTCAATGAAAAACCTCTAAAGTATAAAAAATATTTCTGTTAAAAGAATATGTTTTTGTCTAGAGCTAGAAAATTTTAAATATCTTTATTAATTGTAAAATAAAATAATATCAAATAAATTGGCAAAAATAAATAAAACCGCTTAAAAATATTAATTTTTAAATTGCGTTATTATTGATAATTCTTATAAACTTATGTTTTCAATTAGTAATATATTCCTTGTATAATATTAAATATTTCCTTATACCAATTACATTTTTGACAGAAAGCATTGGAATTTTCGTTAAATATTTGGAACACGCTAAAAATTAAAAAAAAACTTTTTATTTATTTATTAGTATTAAATAAACACTCTAGAAGCAAAAAATGAAAAAAAAATGTAGTAAAAAAGTTAGTCACTCCAGGCGAGATTTGATCTGGACATTTCCGGTTGCAAAAGGGAGGCGCTGTCCCCAGAGCCATGAGGGTGTCCTTGAAGTAAATGTCTTGGGAACAACTCAAAACGTTAAGGGAAACTTTAACAATTTTTTTAGGCGAACGCTTGAGAAGTGCGTTCTCTCGCTTTAACAGGATTGGTTTTTCATTAGGTTTTAAACACTAACAATTTTTCGCTCAAATCGGTAGGGAGAAGGTCGTGCACTCCCCTTGTAAGACCAAGATTAACCAAGATATTTGTATTTTTGTATTCAGTCTGAATTGTAAGCCCCCACTTTTATTATGCAATCGTTAATTCGAAAACCAGTGCCACATAATTGCTCATTACCATTTTAAATATCATGTCCTGTTTACATAGAGTTCTAAAGAAAGGAAAACTGAAGAATAGATTGTTCCAGTTACAGGGGGTCTAACGCGAAAGAAATCTGCTTAGTTTACGTAGCCTCTGTACGATGGGCTTTTAATATATGTATATATATATATATATATATATATATATATATATATATATATATATATATATATATATGCATATGTATATGTATACTTGTCAGTTACCGGTCTAACGGGCGCAATTTTTGTTTTATCTTTACCAAACTTTATATTTAAGCATTTCTTCCAAAGCCAATGATTAATTAGGAAATCGGACATGGAGAAGAGGGTTTTAGAGTGGGGAAGGGAGGATCGAAAGTCAAAATATCTCCAATTGTAAAAGCCGGATTACAAAATGTATATAAGCAATCTTATTGCAAATGTTATTTCCTATAAATTCTGTTATATCCATGTTTTCTATTTCTCTTATATTAAACGAAAATTTTAATTTTTTTTTTGTTTTCAGTCCTCAGTAAACACCCGCTCCTACTCATCTGATATCAGAAATATGTTATATCATGAAATATTTTAGTCATAGCTCAAATATCAAATATGGTTTTCATCTAGCATTTGGTATTTGAGATTCTCAATATTTTCAATGTGACTTCATCAATAAAGATTATATTTTATACTAATATTCACTTGACCAATTCGATATCAATATTTAAAGGATTCATATAAAGCGAAAGAGAAAATTTGTTAATGGTCGTAAAGGGCCAGGAGGAAGGGGGGGGGGTTGAAGGAGGTTAGATAAAGAAACATATCTCCGTTACTTTGAGTCGGACTAAAAAATGTTATGTAAACAATCTTATAAGCATTTAATTCCCTACAATTTGTGTTCAGTATACTATTTTTCTAATTTGAATATTGAGTGAGTTATTTGTATTCTTTGTTTTCAGCCCTTAGTTAACCCTCACTCGAATTCATGGGAATTTCACTTTTAGCAGATTTCCCTTAGGGGAAATCAGCTATTGAGGTTGTACTCATCACGGAATTTTCGAAGTTTTTCTTCAAATGTCCATCGATCCTACCTAGTAGATGACGAAAATGAGGTCCGTTCAAAACTGTATATATATATATATATATATATATATATATATATATATATATATATATATATATATATATATATATATAGATTTATCTATATATATATTTGTCTGTTACCGCTCTAGCGGTCGCAATTTTTGTTCGCTCATTATCAAACTCGATATTTAGTCGTTTTATGTAAACAGAAAGATCAAGTTCGTCAATGGCTGAAATCTAACCAGTGGGAGCGGGGTTTAGAGGGGGGGAGTTTCGAAAATTCGAAATATCTCCGTTACTATACATCGGAACGAAAAATTGTATAGAATTAATCTTATTGAAAATTTAATTTACTATAAATATTGTTATATACATTTATTCTCTATCTTGAATATTAACCGAGATATTTGGATTTTTATTAAATTTGGGCCGATAACGAACGTTTCGAGATTCCCGCCAAAAAGTAGTTTGGCCCTTTGCCGTAACTGTTCGGCTTTCGTAGATTTCTTTATTGTATAACTTCACGCGTGAAATCTGCTTAGTTTACGCAGCCCCTGCGTGACAGACTTTATATATTTAGTGATTGTATCACTAATCGTCTCAATCCCAGCGTAAATTAGATTTTATTGCTTCGTAGGTTATTTATTAGAGCAAAAATAGAAAATCTAATTTGAGATGACAACATCGGCTTACTATTCCATTAGGAAATGGAATGGCGTCATCTGCCTGGGAAATCTGCTTAGTGTAGCAGCATCTGCATGCAGGAACTTTATCTTCCTCGTGTCCCTTATCCCTTGAGCCCGCCTGCACCATAGGCCCTGCGGGTTTAGCAAATAAACCACGCAGCTCAGACCCAAAGATTAACCCATGTTTAAATATTAAAGTCCATTGTCTACTTGAAGATTATAAAATCATAGAGAAGTTAATTAATTCTTCTTTCTTTTATTCTAGGCTGGGCGTTCTAAATCGCCAAAGCTGACTAAAGGGCAGAAAGTAGGAGAAGAGAAACCTATCATTGAGCCTATAACTAAAGGGAAAAATGGAGAGATTGCACTGCAGGAAGTAAGTAGCTTCTCTGAATACCTTATCACAAGAAAATGTAATTATAGTTATACATAGACAGCCAGGCGACACAGAGTTGAGGCCTGGTAGATTCAGAAAATTATTTTGAAGTAATTCTTATACTAAGAATAGTAGAAATTACAGATTGTTTATTCCATTATAAAGCTTAAAGAAGTAATGTATTTACTAGAATTATGTATTGTTCACCAAATGTAAATGAAAGCAAATTATCTTTTATTTACGTTTTTATTTTATTTCAGGAAAGATCACTTGGTTCAAGAGTAAGAGAATTCATTCCTCTAAGAGGTCAGAAGCCACTTTCACCGACTGTCATAATTAAATACCCAGGAAACAAACCAAAAACTGTAAGTATGTTAAAAATATGAATGTAAATATCACACAAAATATGACAAATGTTTTATGTAAGGTCCGTTCAAATTTATATTATATAACCTGTGTGTGTGTGTGTGTTTGCATGTGTACTATTGCATTATATTTAGAGGATAATGAGCGGGTACATCTTCCACTACCCTCAGTAAAAATAGGCTTAACCCACACCAAGGGAGAAATATACTTTACCAGTTCCTAACCTGAATGTCTTGGTGTTACAAGAGTAGCGGGAGTCTAGTGAGAAAATCGTTCAGACAGCATGTAGCATAAAACACACACACACACACACACACACACACACACACACACACAAACACAACTGGTAAAAAGGGTTACTTAATTGGGTACTCAGCAGTTTTCTTACTATTCTGGCAGTATCTAATAAAAAGATCTTCGTGACCATCTCAAATTTTCTCTTCAGTTAAATTTAATATGTTGTGTTTTGACATTATTTTTAGACATAAGTCCGTTTATCGTCATGAGAATGGCTGTAACTATTGACTGATTCCAATTTGTAGAGATTTTTTATTTCTGCAGCTAAGACATGATATTTTCTAAATTTCTCAGCAATTGCTTTTTGAACATTCTCATCATTTGGAGCCGAAATACCAACGATATCGACTAATTTATTTTCTTTACCAATGATGAAAATGTCCGTGTTGTTATGGGTGACAGTATTGTCTGTTCTCATAGCTACATCCAATAAATTTTAATATTATCCTTTTCAATTAATTTTTGAGGGATATAGAGACAACATAGGACTTGCCTGTGGATCATACCAAGATTCATTAAAATTCCTTGTTGATATAACTTAGCTACATTATTGTGTCTCTGCAAGTCTTCTGAACAAACCAGCATCTAACATACTGTCATAATATGTTGAATAGACTCATAAGATGTTGCAAGGTATACATCGGCTGGAGAGATTATCTTTGAACACAGTGAGCTTGACTTGAAATAACTTGATCCTGAATTGCTATTAAAACCACACGGATTTGTAAAAATAGCTATCTAGAAGTTAGCCATGCTACATACGTTTATAAATCTATTTGCTTCTACAATAAAGGCTGAGGAGCTCTTTGTTCTGTCATTCTCTTAGGAAATCTTTGTTGATTTTGGGGACGTCATTTTAAGGCTCTATATCCTTTATCTAATTTAATAATTCTCTTGAAGACACGGGTTTCACTTCGCCAAATGTATTTATGGCGATTATTTTCTTCATAACTATATTTTTTAGCAGATTTTCCTTAAGGGAAATCAGTTATTGAGGTTGTACTCATTCCGCGATTTTCGAAACATTTCCTCAAATGTCCTAGGTAGGATCGATCTACTTAGGAGACGACGAAAATGAGGTCCATTCAAAATTGTGTATACACTCGCACACAACACACACACACACACACACACACACACACACACTTGTCTGTTACTACTTTAGCAATACTCATTTGATCATAACTATACTCGATATATGAGTGTTCCATACAACACTAAATGTCAAGTTCGTTAATGGCAGAAATCGAACCAATGGATGGGGTAGTTTGGAGGGGGAGAATTTCGTCAATTTGAAATATCTCCGTTATTATACGTCGGATCGAAACATTGTATAGAACTAATTGTATTGCAAATAAAATGTACTATGAATGAATGAATTTAGCCTTTATTATAATGAGTAAAGTGAAAATAATAGTTTACAAAATTAATATATACATGATATTAAGCTACAAATACACTAATATACAATATTGCTTATTCTATATCTTTAGTATTGCTATTGAGGTCGCATGAAGCAATTTTCGAAATTTGTCTTCAAATGTCCATCGATCCTACTTAGTAGGTGACGAAAAGGAGGTCCGTTCAATACTATATATATATATATATAAAATTGTATTCAATCCTTCCATGATTATAAGCTATATACAATTTTTAGGTTCTAACGGGAGCGGGGGTAATAAGCGAGGCCTTGCATTAAAAATAGCGATATTCGTTACGTATTGCTTTTTCTTCAAATATGCACAGGATAAAAGTTTATTTAGTTATGTAGAGAAACTTTTGGTATATTCACTTTTGTCGTATAACAAAGTATAAACGAGATATATACTAGAAACTAAAGCGGGAACCAACAATTTTATTGGGCACTAACGAGTGAATCGAACTTATCAAAACTATATGTAAATTACCATTAATTCTACCATGATTATAAGCTATATTACGTTACTACATAAAAAACTACATTCACCTGAGACGAGAAATATAAAAATATTGAGAACAGTGAAACCTTCCGTAACAAATCATTTTATTATTAACAAACCCACAGCAACGACACGCATAAACCATGAACACTGTTACGGGTAATGTCAAAATATTGAGCAAAGTAAAGCCTAGCCAAAAATTTACCATCATCGTTCAGCCTCAAATGAATTCCCGGGCGAAGCCGGGGTACCTTAGCTAGTATATCTATATATATATATATATATATAAATTAAATTGTAACCTCTGTACATTGATTTTTTTTCGCGAAATTTCACGATAACTTTTCGTTTCACATATCATAGACACCATAACTGCTTTTTGTTTCTTTCGTGTGTGTTTGTTTGTTACCTTTTCACGCATAAACGGCTGAACCGAATTTTATTAAACTTGGTATGTATATTACTACTAGCCCAACTTAGACATTAGGCTATATTAATGTTCTCTGAGACAAACAGGAGTGGGGGTTATAAAGGAGGCCTGAAAATAAAAATAGCGATATTTCGTTTCCTATTGGCTTTTCGGCAAATATCCACATAACAAAAGTATACCGGTAACATTTGTATACATTTTTGTCGTATACCGAAGTATAAATGAGTTATACGCTAAAAACTATAGCCTGAGTCAATAATTTTATTTGGCACAAAAAACTAATCCGAACTAAACAAAACTCGGTACGTGTATTTGCATTAACGCCTTCATTATAACAAGCCATGCCAACATTTCTAGGGACTGGCAGGAGTGGGGGTTAAAGAGAGGCCTGAAATTAAAAATAGCGGTATTTCGTTTTGTAATGCTTTTTCGGCAAATATGCACAGAACAAACGTTCTTTATTTTGGTATTTAGAGTAACATTTGTTATATACACTTTCGTCGTATACCGAAGTATAAATGAGTTATACGCTAAAAACTATAGCGGGAGTCAATAATTTTATTGGGCACAAAAAACTAATCCGAACTAAACAAATGTGTATTAGCAGTAGCTTCTTTATGATAACAAGCTGTACCAAAATTTCTAGGGACCAGCAGGAGTGGGGTTTGCAAGGGAGGCCTGAAATTAAAAATAGCGATATTTCATTTCCTGATAGTTTTTCTGCAAATATGTACTTGACAAAAATTGTTTATTTTGTAATTTAGAGTAACTTTTGTTATATTCACTTTTGCCATATAACAAAGTATAAACGAAATATACACTACAAACTAAAGCGGATGTAAGAATTTTATTTGGCACAAAAGACTCAACCGAACTAAACCAATCTCGGTATGTGTATTAGAAGTAGCTCCTTCATGATAACAAGCTGTGCCAAAATTTCTAGGGACCAGCAGGAGTGGGGGTTGCAAGGGAGGCTTGAAATTAAATATAGCGATATTTTGTTTTCTGCATATATGCACTTGACAAAAGTTTATACGTATTGAGATAAATACAAATACGTGACGCACGTGGTAAATCTGCTTTCTTAACAGAGCCCCTGAGTGACGGATTTTTTATCTTAATGAGAACTCATCCATCTTGCTTTCTCGGGATAAACAGTCTAGCCATTGATGATGTCAGATGGTACGTACGTACCTGCTTTCGTCAGCTCTGTCCTTACGAATCGATTCATTTCATCTAAAGAGGCGTCCGACCTTGTAATTGCCCAAAAACTGCAATGATGACGCACGAGTTTATAACTATCATTGTAAATCAACCTCTTAAGTAACTGTTCATAATTAGTCACAAGCGGTACTTAAGTGTAAATACACTTTTTAGTTCCTCATTTGATTCTTTTCGGGTTATTTTTAAATGATGTTGTATTTCTAAATATTTATATGTTCTTGATTCCTCAAGTTCAAGAATACAGCTTGTATCAGGAAATACTATATTAGTCGACACTGGTCGTCCGTTTGTGGCGTTTAAAGCATTTATCTAAACCAAAGATTATGCCAACGTCTTTATCTTATACCAATAGTACTGAAATATAAATTATTTCCTGCATTTGAGACGGTATCCTTGCGTCTAACATTATACCGTCCATATACAGACTGTGGCTTATCCTGGTTTCTTTATTGTCGATGGTTATTTAAGATCCAAGTTTAATTCCCCGAAGGAGTTGACTAATTGGATCCAAGGCGAGACTCCATCAGAAGGGGCCCAGACTATCGCCTTACACATTCCCTCAATTAGAAATCATTCAATTGTTAATCTCTTTTAGAAGATTTCCCTTAAGGAAAATCAGCTATTGAGGTCGTACTCATGACGCAATTTTTGAAAAATTTCTTCAAATGTCCACCGATCCCTATATAAAAATTTTATTTGCGATAATTTATCACATTCCATTAAATAAAACATTTAACGAATTAAATTGCAATATAAAAAAAAGAAAAATAAACAGCTTCTATACATTTGGACTCGCTAGACCCTTTGAGATTGACCATACAGGTCAAAATTAGGCCAGGAGAGGACGAAAATCAGGTCCGTTCAAAATTACATATATACGCTCTAGCAGTCGAAATTTTTCTTCGATCGTTACCAAACTTGATATTTAATGTAAAAAGAAAGGTTAAGTTCGTTAATGGCTGAAATCGATCCAGTGGAAGGGGGGTTTAGAGCGGGGAATTTCTATAATTCCAAATATCTCGAAAGCAACCTTATTGCGAATTGAACTTTCTATAAATGTTGTTCTATACATATTTTCTCTATCATGAATATTAACCCAGATATTACGATTTCAATGATGAAACTGAAATATATCCCCTTAATTCTAGGGAACTTAAGAAAACTGCTAATTAGGCAGCTCCAACTTTTTAACTTTTTTTTTTTCAATTTTGTAAATTTGACAACGAGCGGCACACAGTCCCTTTCCTTCATCACTGCTTAGAGACAAAGGCAAGACAACTTGTACAAAGAATGAAGTTATTATAAATTTAAGTAGAGTAGAAGAAGCTATAGAGGAAGGCAGGGCAGGAGAGGGGAGATTGGCGGTCAAGGTTAAAGACTCCTTGCGCTTTGGAGATCCTTCTCCTAGCAGAGTTGACATTGTATGTATATGTATTGTATGTTGTATATATTTTCTGCATCATGAATACTAACCGAGATATTTGGATTTTAAAGCTTTCCGCTTCAGTAAACCCCCACTCCTACTCATGTTATATTAATAATAAGAAGTTATATCATGAACCACTTCATTGCAAGGTTAAATACCAAATATTGTTTTCATTGACCTTTTACTTGGAGAGATATATGCAAATATGTTCTGTTGATCCTGTCCCCCCTTCTTTTGTTCTTGGATTACTAAAATTTGAGTACTTGAAATAAAAATTATTTTGATTCCTTATTTATTATAGCACTAGCTATATTAAATTGTTTTCAATAAAATTAATATGATATATTCTGATACATTTCATTAATTGTTTTCCATTCCGGTCTAGATTATTTCTATCTATCTATTCAGCTCTGCGAGGTCGTTTGGCCTGTTTGCTTACAATTCAGAAGCTTTCCGTTGTACAGATTATGAACTTGTTAATTGAGTGAAAGATGGCTCATCGCCGTTTGTATTTATTCATTTAACATTCACGGTGGTGTTACCAATGTGTGATTTATCTATTGTAAACCTTCGCGTGGGATATCTGCTTAGTCTATGAAGCCCCTGCGAGACGGACTTTTTACCCTTACCTAATCAGAGGGAAGTAGTCATTAATCCAGAAAGGAGTTCATTTATCACAGAATTTGTGTTAAAGGTTTTCAATACCTTTATTAGCCACGTCTATGGATCGCAATCATTATAATTATTATTATTGTGAAATACTGGAATATTACTTATTATTAATAATTTTTTCAATTCTAGGAAGTTCAGCCTGGGGCATCAAGAAATGAAATCGACACCATTTTCAAGAAATGTCGTGTCAAGAAACATCATACTTCGCCAATAGTAAGTAATGCAGAATTATAAACTATCAATAATATTCAAAAATCAAAATTATACCCATTAACTTCATAACTATAGTGTTTACATTTGGTAGAAGCATTCTAATTAAAGTTATCAAATCTTTGTCCTGCCTCCCTACAATATATTGACGCAGGGGCGGGGGTTGTTCACAACTTAGCAAAGAAGACGATCCTCTTTCTCTCCATTAAAAATGCCAGTCATGCAGGGCTGCGTGAACTGAACATTTTTTACAGGTGCTGAGATGACATAATGGTCATCTCATCGCCTATTCTGTATTTCCCCCTTGGTAAGAGGCCTATGTAAACAGAAATTGAAATGTGCTCTGGAAATGAGATTTTTAGTCACTCAGTGCTTAAACTAAAAATCAGACGATCATATGTGGGGTTTACTGAAGGCTGAAAACATAACATAACACCCGTCACGCAGGGGCTGCGTA